>JAWXYG010000001.1:42117151-42717151 GCA_034222035.1 Acacia crassicarpa | reverse complement strand
CATACATGTAAATATATATATATATCTATTAGGAAGTTTCCTTTCTATCATTCCATGCACAGCACGCCTATATATATGCAATAACATGAAAGCTTCTTTTTTTTTTTTTTTTGCATATACAGCATTAACATATATACACACACATATCCAGCAAACAATTTTCATTATACTATAACTCTGCAAGTATACGGACCGTGTATTAAGTAATAAAGTGATAAGAAAAGTATTGTTCCCTTGAACTTAGTATCACAAACTTCAATTAAACACTGATTTTACACTTTCATTTAAGTTGAAAAAAACAAGTTTAATTTAATTAAGAGGAAAGAAATTAAACTAAAATTAAAATAAACAAATTACGACAATAACCGAACGAGTAACCTAAAGTCACTAATCCCTGGTTAGTTTCTTAGATTTTATTCCTACTAAATTAATTTTAACTAACTTAATCAGCTAATCTAGAGTATTAATATCTATAAATGTCTTCCGGTCCATTTGTATACCTATCTTAATTAATTATGCAATGTTTTACACAACTAAATAAGATGCATTTTAGATCAGGCCCACTCTAATTTGATTATACGGAACTTCTAGGTATATGTCTATCCTAGACACAAATTAGATTAAAACCTCATTCCACATTATTTAATCTAACGTCAATTTAAGATCTTCTTTTCCAAGTTCAATCCTAAATCTTTAAAACATGCTCAATGATGTCCAATCAATAAACAATAACAATAAAGACAAGATTAAATAAAATAAAATAAAATTAAGCAAAACGAATCCGTGAGAATAATATCTAAAACTTAAACAAATTTATAAGTTCTCTATGTTGAAAAGACAATTTAGCCACACATAGCTAGAACCAAATCCATATCATGAAGATAGTAAATCAGATTCAAAGAAACAGTTTGAAGGGCCTCCGTGCTGTTCTGCGTCTGCGCTGATTTATGTGTTGCCGTCCAGACCGTCCCCCTTCGTGCCGTCGTATGCGTCCTAATATATAGGACTTTGCTTGTGCCTTCCGTGGTTATCCGAATCTTCTTCAAATCTTTTTTTTTTTCTCTCTCTCTCCTCTTGCATTAATATCAACATATTCAGAGATATATATTTGCTACTTGTGGGGTCACGTCTTGGCTGATTGCATACCTCCTAATTCTCTTTATTTGCTTCTTTTATATATATATATATATATATTCTTCTAAATCTCATAATATCACCTATAAAATAAGATAGGATATCAATATAGATTTTCTGTTATAATATTCTTTTTGATACAACTGGCAGGGGTCGAACCCTTGAGGGGAGGGGAGAGGCCAGACTCCTAAGCCTGGCACTAGTGCCAACACGCTACAAGGCACTTGGCTTCTGTTATAATATTCTTTTATCCTATATTTATTTAAATGATAGAAAAATATATAAATGATTAATAAATTCAATCTAATATATTTTAGAATCCATACTAATTTAATTATAAAATATATATTTTTCGCAGAGCCAAAGAAATGATATTATAAGTTGTCGTCATTGGAATATAACGAAAAGTGATGAGAGATATGGCAGTAACTGCAGATATTTGTACATAAATATCTGGTTTTTTTCCCTATTTGCCACCTTTTAAATAAATATTTACCAATTTGCCACGGTTTTGAAAATATTTCCCCATCTGCCACTTTTAGTCGACTAAACCCAGGTTTAGTCGATTAAAAGTCGTCGGGTCCCTTTTTTTGGCTGACCACGAAATTTAGTTGACTAAACCACTCGGTTTAGTCGACTAAATTTCGTTTGAAGGGTTTTTAAAAAAACCCGCGATTTTTAGTCGGCTAACCCGATTGGGTTAGTCGACTAAATTTCGACAGTAGGGTTTTTGAAAAACCCCCAATCGCGGCTTCATAACCCTGATACTGTTGCAATCGCCAAAAACCTCTCCCCTCTCTATATTCCGAAGGAAATCGCAGCTGGGGCTGTGAGTGGGCTGTCAAGGAAACCTCACTTTTGTGTCATTTGCGTCGTATAGGTATGTGTTCATCTACATTTTGTAATTTCGACGGTAGTTTTTGGTCAAATGCGAAATCCTTTGCTCATTCCCGTTTTGTGCTTGGTTTGTCTAGTTTATTGGCTGGTTTTTTGAGTTTTTGTGGTTGATTTGGTGTTGCATACGGATAAGAGACAGAGTATACACTTTCCTTACCAACAACAGTCTCCACTTTGGCAATTAATCGATGAATGCTTTGGCTGCCATGTAGCCCCAATTTCTGGTGAATTCTTTCTTTCAACTCGTTGTACGTAGTTCCCCGTTTGATTTTCATCATTTTTGTTTCTCCTTCAAATTGAACACCTTGAGGACCTTCAAAATGCCTCCCCTATGGTAGATCACAATAACTAACATGTTTGAACTTGAACTCATCCTTCAAATATCAATTTCTCAGCTGCAAAAGGGAGCATTTCAACTAACAAGCGAAAAACAAAAGCCGAACAAAATGAAACTACAACGATTACACAACAATAATACCTTGAACAAGGTGGAATGAGCTTAAACCTTGATGGGTCGCACTAAAACTGAGAAAATACAGAGCATTGGGGGTGGGGAAGGGTTGCTATAGGATAATACCTCCATTATGACGCAAATGAGGTTTTTAAAAAACCCTCCAGATGATATTTAGTTGACTAACCCAACTGGGTTAGTCGACTAAATACGCGGTCAAACAAAAAAAAATTGAAACCACGACTTTTAGTCGACTAAACGTGGCAGATTGAGAAATATTTTGAAAAGAGTGGTATATTGGTAATTATTTATCCAAAAAGTGGCAAATAGGGAAAAAAGCCTAAATATCTCCTCAACTTATTTATGTAGTCAACAAGTCAATTAAAATATGCGCACAATAGTTGTATATAGTAGTCTTGGTTCTGGAAATACAAGTCGCGCGCATTCGTATGGTCAGCTTTCTTTTTTTTCCTACCAGCGTATGGTCAACTAATGTTCTTTAACTCTTGCATTATTTGTTCAATAATATACTTCCTCCCCTCTTAAAAAAAAAAAGTATTTATCTAATTTGACTAGACCAAGAAAGTTTATTAAGCTAGTTAATATGATATATACTTTATAAAACATCATAGTTATCTTCCATAATTCCTGCATTCTCTTTCCTTCCTGATTATGATTAAGGGAGCATCGATAGTTATAAATTAAAAAAAAAAAAGACATATATAAAAAATATGTCCTATATTTAAAAATAAAACCAGAATGTTAAATGTTAAGTACTGGAGGCAGTGCTCGTATGGTCTTGTTGAATTGATGTTCAATTACAGTACACCTCATTAATTATAATCCAACAACGTCCATTCATTTCCCCATTGGAATATATATAATGGCCCACTATATGTTTACGGGGTCTCCATTTCCATTATAGATCGGGATGTTTTACGTCATCCGTGATGCACAAAGGATTGACCTGGTCTTCTTTTTCATTTGTAAATACTATGAAATTTTTCATTTTTATCGTGAGTATGTGATAGTAATACAGACAGTACGTATTTATATGAACGATATTGGGTGACAAAATGAAAGGGAGAAGCTTAGTATGCAGTTTTTGGGCTTCGTTGGTGAGCGATACAGTTAGGCTTAATTAATTTTCTTAGTCTTTGTAAATTACATACTTAGCTCGTATATATTTGATATCAAATAGGGTACATTATATTGCACAAATCACGTCAAGTAGGATTAGATCTAAGTAGTCCATTATATATGCCACTCATTTGACCGCACTGTTGCGTCTTTCGGCTTCCACTAACCTTTATCTGTTTTAGGCCAAAATCCACTAATATGCACTGTCATCCATGTTTAGTTTGACAGAATGCGTGGAACAGCTTGGAGGAATCACAGTCGTCCAATATAAACCAATAAGATGCATCCAAATTGTGTTACTCTGTTCAGAAAATGTAGCAGACAGGCCAGCTATGGCTTCAGCTGTAATTATGTTCAGCGGTTACTCATTCTCTCTCCCATTATTACCTTCACAACCTTCAATTTTAATGAATTACAGAACTTCATCAACGATGCATTATGGTATGGGGAAGATGGTTCAGGAGTAACAAGAGCCAGTGAACGAGACATGCCACTAGCTCTATTCAAGCATCAAAGTGAACGAGAATATACTACTTTTCAATCATCAAAAAACGTGGCTTAAGTTATAACTAGGTGTTGGTCTTGAGAGTGATATTCAAATATTCAGTTGTTAACTTCGATATGTACTATAAAAAGGATGTCGGGTTTCTCTCAACTTTTATCAAATTTTGATGTATTACTATGATTAAATATTTACCAAGTTCCCTGCTGGTTCATCTTCGTTATATGTTGTAATTTAGAATTATGTTGTATTAAATCTTGTTATATATTGTTTTTTGTTGGTCAAAAAGAACCAAGTGATATTTGAGTTGCCATTTGAGAGACATGCTTATACTCTAAGAGTTTTCATTCTATGATGAATTAAGCTTGGAAAGTGAGTTCTTATGTGGTTTAAGAAATAGGCTCAAGACTGACTATGCAAAGGAGGTCAATATAAGTTCTCCTTGTTACAGTAATCTGATGGGCCACATGTATTGCGTTAGAAGTTACTCATGTTTTAATATATGAAGATCAAGTTTTTGGGTGGTTCAATCATAATACACGGAAGGCCACTAGTCAAATGGCCAATAAATTCATTATATGCATCTTCTGAAGTTTTTTTGTTTTTTGATCCAACGTATGCAACTTCTAAACTTGAAACAGTTGAGGGGAATTGGCATAAAATCTTTACCCAACGTAGGGAAAAAAAAGAAAAATCAATCAAATGCTGAAAGAAACTTGACTTCTTTTATTTTGAAAACTTTTCTGGAGTACAAACGTTAATAAGCTTTCTCATGTTTATGCTTAAACAACTTTACCACCAAACAACTTAATGCTTTTGATTGTCAAATGCAAGACCGAAAATCTTGCGAGATTTTTCAAAACTAGTTACAACTCATGTCTTAAAGTGATAATAAGGGTGATTAACTAATCATAATAGAAATGGACCCTCTCAAATCGAAGATTGCAGCTGAATATTTGATAAACCTGCCACCAATCTTGTTCTCACAATGTAACATCTCAAATTTTAGGATTCTAAAGTTTGAATGTTATAGGAGAAATTGAATTGTGAAATTTTCCTTAAATTAATTATGAAATTAAGTATTGGAAATTAAGGCCTATTTTTCCCTAGAAATTTACAAGAAAGTAATAAATTCAAAGATTTATATTTTTAGACTCAAATAGATTAAATGAAAAAACAAACAAACAAACAAATAAATCCATATGTGGAATTAAGGAAGAATTTCTAACATTTATTCACCTCTTTCCCATGTGCAAGTCATGTGCCCTTATAAGTAGAATTATTTGAACATGAGCATTTTGGATATAAACATTTGAACCCATTATCTTCATCCTAGCCTAGCCATTTAAACCTCCAGCGTATCCCTCTCATCTCAAGCCCAATATATATATATATCTCAACCCAACCCAATTCAACCCATATCATTCCAATCCATTAGGTTATTTCAACTGAACACGTGACACCAAAATAAAGATCATCCTTCACCATCATAATATCTAAGCCTGACCCTATATTTAACCTAGTATCTATTCAATTAAAACCTTAACCAACTGCAACACGTTAAGCAGAAACAAATCAGACCGAGCGAGACCATAACGTGATGCACACACGTTATGGAACACGGAAGTAGAGAGAAGAAACCTGATCACACAATGCTTCAGCTTTCACCAAAATGCAACAATAAGGATATTAACAAAAGATAATGACAGCAAAAGAAGATCACGCAAGCACAGAGAAAATCTTGTCTGTTGCTGGAATTTCCTTTCTAAAATCTGTTTCTAAAACCTTGATCCCTTTTGTAGAATTTTTTGAACCTTCTAACGAACATGGCCATCTTATCGTCATCTTCATTGGGTTCCTTTTCTTTCGCAGCGTTCAGAGCAATACCTTTGTTTTTATTGCCATTGATTTCGTCCAAGCCCTTCTTGAATTTGAGTTTGCCTTCATATTCAAATAAATTTCCGAATAGAGCAGCTACCGATTGCATTGATTCTCCTCAGGCTTCTTCGATTGCTGTGATCTTAGCTTCCCAATCTTTAGTCAAGACATTGAGGATTTTTTTGACTTGAGAGTTTTGCTCGTATGTTTTACCCAGAGCTAATAGTTGATTTATCGAGTGAGTAAAGCGAAGTTAGAATTCTCCTATGGATTCTCCGGTCTTCTTACGTAGGAGATCATATTTGGTTGTCAGTGTGTTGATGCGATTCTTCTTTATACCTGAGGTTCCTTCGTATGCAATTTCCAATGCTTTCCACATGTCTTTTGCACTATTCAGATTGCAAATACAGAAATACTCTTGTTGACTAAGAGCACTTTGAAGCATTAGGATAGCTTTGCTATCGAGGGTAACAAGTATTCTGTTATTTTCATCGTACTCTTCTTTATGCTTGACTGTAGTAATGCCTTCTTTAGTGACAGATGGTTTGTAATCACCTTTCTCGAATACATTCCACAAAGCAAATTCAGTGTCCATAACAAAGACTCTGAATTTGGCCTTCCAAAACGAGTAATGTTCTCCGTTGAAGCCACGAGGACGATTGATAGAGGCTCCATCAGGCAATATTCCTTCCATGATCTTTGTCGGGATGTTAAGCCCAACTGAAAAACCTATGCTCAGATACCAAATGAAGGTGGAATATCGCTTAGAGGGGGGTGAATAGGTGATTACTGATATTTCTTTCGCGGTATGATGGACAAGCGATAAAGACAGTAAAGCGGTAAAGATAAATGGCACAGAGGAATTATACTGGTTCGGTCCAACTTATTGACCTACGTCCAATACCCAAACACTCCGGGATTTTTCAATAACTCAAAAATACAATTACACACTCTGTAACTCAAGATGATCCTTTCTCCCTAGGACTCACTCCCACTTACAAGTTGTAATCGTACACTCACACTCAAGATACCACTACCTGGAGATTTGAACAAATGTAAATACAAATTATAAACCTCTCTCACAGAGTAAAACAATGAACACTGAAGCTCAATGATATCTGAAGATATGAACAGAATAGAGATTGATCACTTTGAGTACTTTTTCTGTGTATGCGTTGATTCGTACTAATGAATTCAGTCCTTCATGTATTAATAGTAGTTGAAGAGAAAGTACCATTGTAGGATTTGAATTTGTCCGTTTGAATATGTCTGTTGTGAATATTTAAGCATCCACGCCAATTTCGCTTTAATTGGATTCAGCGCATTGTCTCTGTTTTACGAAACTTTCGCTGTCTGATAGTATATCAAAAATTCAACCATTGCTTAATAATATGAAAATCACTTAAGATTATGATTAATAATATCACAATAAATATTGAATGATGTTTAGGAAGATATAAGTAAGGAATCAAATCATTGGAATAAAGTTGTAGAAGATTTGTATTTGCTGATGCACAATACTCGGGTACTTATACTTATATACTCGAGTAGCCCATGTATACAGATGCTTCATTCTCGTCAATACTCGAGTAACAATACTTAGTACCCGAGTATCTCTGTGGTTCAGTCAAACAAGATACTTTGCTTTTCAACATACTCGAGTATCCAATCTCCATACTCGAGTATCACTGTACTGTACTGAAAGAAATAAACTCAGAGAAGCATATCAGCAAAGCAATACTTGAGAATTCAGTTCAGCATACTCGAGTATCACAATTCACATACTTGAGTATTCCACAAACAGGGAGCAAATATTATATTGTAAATAAGTATACTTGAGTATCATGTTTCCAGTACTCAAGTATTACGCCAATACTCGAGTATTGCTTACCCAATGCTCGAGTATCATATTTCCGGTACTCAAGTATTACGCCAATACTCAAGCATTGCTTACCCAATACTTGAGTATTGCTCTGATATGAGAATAGTTCTGTCAGTGATGAAGTTCCATACACGAGTATTCAAATTCCAATACTCGAGTATGATATCAGTAGCAATCTACAGAAGTTAAAAACGTCTAACCAATACTCGAGTATCATATCAGAACATGTAAAAGATGCTTGATATGATCAATCAATACTCGAGTATTTATTTCTAATACTCAAGTATTGTATTTTGAAACACTTAAACATAGATATTAGATCAACTTATACTCAAGTATTACAATAGCATACTCGAATACTCATTACTAATTGAGGCATATGATCAAGTCTGATTCAAAACCTTAAATGTTTTTCAAGTCTTGTTATTCCCAAATTGAACAAAAAAAATTACTTTGAGAAATACATTAATTAGTAGTAGTAGTAGTAGTAGTTGCACTAAAAAAAAAAGGTAGTAGTAGTAGTTATTTTGGCCTTCAAAAATTAAAATAGACCTTGGAGAGTTAATATATGTCTAGCCTAGTAGTCTTACATTAAGCGTAGTGTCATAACTTTGGAGATTATGAGAAGTTTGGACAAATAATGACCCGCTGTCTGTAAATGTATATTTATAGGACGTGATAATTGCCGAGACAATTAAATGGACGTGAAACCAGTTGAAGATTTTGAAGCAGTCAGGTAGTAACTTAATCCTCACACACTATGTATGGCTGTATATGTCTGTTGTAAATCGTACACATGATTGTCTTGTCCCGTGTGGGCTAGCACCACTCGCGGCTCGATTTAGCAGAAGGACTGACCATAGAGTACCTTCCCAGTGGATAGAATTAAGGTAGGGCCTATTGGACGAAAGTCCTTAGGTGGCTAACTTAGTTGCATTCAAATGACTCGGATGCTTCCGATTGAGAACTCTGGTGGTTCCAGGGGACTCTCAGTAGGTCCTAGTCTACTAATCCTTGTTGGGTGTTCCGATTGAGAACTCCGGTGTACAGGGGGACTCTCGATACAGGCCACATGGTATACCTAGCGCTATGGTTATGTAATCTGTGTTTATTGCATGAGATCTACACTATGTTTACTGAATGATATGTTGTTGTGGACTACTTGCTATGATTGATTGTCATATACTGTTTATACTCTATTTTTGAGATTAACTGTTACTCTGGGATTCAAATTGAATCCCAGATGTCCCTAAGAGCTCAGGATCTAGGCACGATCGCTCAAGCAGACGAGGTTTCAAAGGAAAGGCAACAAGTGCATACTACTGATGGCTTCCATTTAGATTTTAATAGGCTTGGGAATTTACAGACATGTTTTGATTAATTCCCTTTTCTCTATTCTCGCTATCATTCTCACTACCATTTTCACTACCATTCCTCCATCATCACTTAACCCATCACTTGTATATGTTCTTTATCTCATCTTTTCTTACTTCTATTTCATTCCCATAAATTTTATGTTTATATATGCTCACTCACATAGACCTCTTAACTGCATGAATATTGAATTGAACTACCTTGACCCTAATGAATTCCTACACCTAACTGATTAGTAAAGTTACAGTTTTCAACTTCAAATTCAAATTAACTTTACGGTGACATCTTAGTTTCATTTAAACTTTTTCAAGTTTAAACTCATAATTAAATTTGAATGTAATTTCTCTTTTTTGTTTTGTTGTTGGGACAACTATGATACATCCATTTCTAGAGCACATAGCATACTTCATGCTATTAGCAATCCCATTGTATATGACAGTGATAGCAAGGACATCATCAATAGTATCATTTGTAGGTTATATTACATACATTGACTTCATGAAAAACTTTCTTTGGTACATGGCACATATTGGAAATTAAAGTCATCAGTTCAAACATTTAGAATTTTCTCATCTAAAATAGTGGCTAAGGTTGTTGAATTGCAATACAAATCGTGAATCATTTGACTGCTTTTTTAAATTGTGAATTGTATTGAATCGTAAGATTCAAAAATAAATGAAAAATGATGTAAAAATGTATAATCACTATAATATCATATAAATCCAAATACCAAAATACATAAGTAATCAAATCTAAAATCAATAATTCTCCTACTCATCAATCATCAAGACTAATATTATCACTATCACTATCAACATCTAGCTTTGGCATATCTAATCCTTCACCCTCTTCATTATAAAAGTCATCTGACTCATCTCCCATATCTTATTCTGTTGGGATCCATACACGCAACGAAATTATAAAATTTTTACGAATCCCATCGGAGGATCTATCAACGGCGTTTAAATTAAGGTTCATTAGAAAAAACCGTACTTATGGTGGGGTTGAGTGTTCCGTTCAATTCGGTCTGGTGCGCATCTTCTGCTACGTGCATCACGACCGTCATACGTCTTGAACATGGTGCCATCTCGTTCAATCAAATAGGAGCAGAATTTTTGAATCTCTTCCCTCTACCGGTATCCACACGAACAACATTGGAACACGGGCGGCGGCGTGCTAGCGCCTTCAAATCTTGCGTCTCTCTTTTTCTCTCTAGGGTTTCTTATGGCTTCTCTAATCATCCGTGTGTTCAATACGACTATATCAATAGCTATTTATAGAGTTTCTAAAACCCAAATGAGCCGTATTAAAATATTCAAAATTAATCTAATTAATCTTGAATTTGAATCTAAATTAAATCAATACATTAATTAAAATCTGTCCAACAGATCTAATCAAATATATTTATTTAATCCGAATTATGAGCCTACAAATTTAATTGATCTTCATGAATTAAATATGAGATATGATATGTTTCTATTTAATTAAATCTGAGATACCATATCTCAATTTAATTAAATTTGAGATACTATATCTTTATTCGAAAATTAAATCTGAGATACAATATCTCAATTTATTATGGTTATTTAATTTATTAAATAAATTAAATACTATACATAATAATATTATTATCTATAAATAATATCATTATTATTTTCGAATTTATAATATAATATAATATATATGGGATCGATGATACGATGCTACCTATGATACAACCATGTCACATCCCTTTTGTCATGCGATGATTTAGTCAAGGATGAGGCATGTATAATGTCAACTTCCTGTTTTCGACCATTATTTTCTCAATTCTCAAGTAGTCTATTAATGGAAACTCCTTTCCTTCATAGTATGGCCATACATTTCTCAGACTCACTCATCAAGGGCCCAAGTATTATCTCTCTACAAATGTGAGGAACAAATTTCATCTTGACTATTCACATTCCTCTGCATGAAAACCATTGATCTCAATCCAAGCCTTTATCATCACCCGGTCAAAAGTGACTTTTGACTAGGTCAAAGATCAATGACTCATCATGTAGGAATCCATGATGATCTCAGGTCAAAGGGCATTGTGACGCGGTTATATATGAGATAAGCTTATGACTAAATCCATGCAACTTTCTCATAGTGGGTCAGCCCAGCATCTTGTACTCTTACAAATGCCTATGACTTTGATTCGTATCTTCATACCTTGTCAAAATCATACTAGTCTTATTTCATGTTCGCTCCCGCGTAGATGAATGACTAGGGACATTTAGGATAATCTATAAGATATATCCAAGGATACAGTTATCACTATAAATATGCAAATCAAATAATAACTAAAGGAAAATACTTTAAATAACATAAACGTTTAAGGTACAATGACTTGCCCCTAGGGCATAATTTCCAACATGTTCAACAATTTGAGATCCTTTTTCGTTATCATTCTTGTTGGCAATGTCATTTCGTTTATCAATCTTTCTAGCATTATCTTATATGACGATGCCTTTGCCTTTATTATTCCTATCATCTTGAAGATTTTGAGGACCTAAAAGATAAATAAATACATTAGATAAGTGATTTGTCTAAAAGAATATTATTATATATACAAATATACCTCTCTTTCTCCTTTTGCTTTGGTCTCCTCCATCAACATTGAAGCACTCATGTATATCCATCCAAGATTCCCCATCCATCAAGCAAGGATCCTCTTGCTCAGTAATCCATTCCTCATTGGAATCTAAATCAGACAAACAGATAGGATCATATGTGTCTCCTTTTTCCTCCCTTTGTTTTTGCCTATTTCCAAAGAGTCCCTCAGCCCTATCAAATTTCTCAATTTGGGAATCAATTGTGATCCTTGTTTCAATATCAGGACACATCTTCTCCAACGTCTTCCACAAAAGCCAGTTTTAACCTCAGGGTGAGGGTTGAATTTTGAGTCATAATGGAACCTATATAATTATTATAAATTTAGAATAATACTTAATAATAAATCAAATATGAAATATAAAGAAATTCTATTACATGCATAAAAATATAATTTTATAAAAAAAATAGTTACTTTGGATTAAGAAAATATGATGCTGCATGAAAAGGCCTATGAAGTTGTAAATCCCAACGCTTGTCAATTATTTCCCATACATCCTTATATCTCTTTTTCTCATGATTAAAAATCTTTGCTATTTCTTCCTTTGCTCTATCCATAGCCTCATAAGTGTCCCCCATTGCAGGCTTTGAATCACCATCCACAAGTCTAAGAACTTTCACAAAAGGAGACACCATTTTCAAACAATAATGTATTGATTTCCAAAATCTTTTATTAGTCAAACAACATTTTCTGCAAATTTGGCTCCAACCTAGAGGATTAGGCGCTATAAACTCATTTTTCTGATGTAAGCATAGATCAAAGTGCAGTCTTTTGTTTCAAAATTGGCGTCATAGTCAAATATGATGTAGCAAACCTCATTATTGCTGGCCTGGCTAACTCTCTACCTCTGGAAAAGGTTCTATACAAATTCAACACCCATGTGTGCCTATAAATGAATGTTATAATTTTCTTTGCTTTCCAAATGGTATTATAGAACACTGTAATGCCACCAATATCTTACAAAATCAAATCAAGGAAATAAGCTGCATAGGGTGACCAAAAAAGTTGTTTTCTCTTATCCATCAACTTTTGTCTAGCAAATACAAGGGTCGAAGCACTATCTGTCACTACTTGAACGAAATTCTCTTCTCCAATTTCCATCACCATCTCATCAAGTAATTCAAACATTTTTCAACATCTTTAATAAAACTGCTTGAATCAAGAGATTTTATAAGAACAATCCCTCTAAGACTATTAACAAGAAAATTAGGATCTACCCTTTCCATCAGTCCATCCATCTAGCATCAATGGACAACTAGTTTTCTTCCACTCTAGCTTATATTTATCCAAATTAGCATGGACTAAATCAACTTCTTTCTTCAAATAGGAAACCCTCACTTCATGATAAGTGGTGGTTTCAAGCCTCTACCATATTATCCTTTTGCTTTTGATATTTTTTCTTTGGATCCATTTTTGTTGTTTTTGACTTTCTGTACACAATTTAAAAAATTAAAGTTGTCTTCAGCACAACATGGTGAACATATTGACTTTGCAGTTTGCACTTTAATATAAAATAAAACATTATAGATGATGATTTAAGATATTTCAATTATATTTATTGCTTTGAACTTTGACTAAAAAAGAATGGTTTTGAAACAGTGCACAGAGCACTTTTCGTTTTTGTTAACAATTCTATTATACTCATTGCTTCAAAAAACTTTGACCAAAAAAGAATTGCTTTGGAATGTATTACATCAGCAGACCACTTTTTTCAAGCAAAAGAAAAGTAAGTCTTGGAGCAAAAGAAAAGCAATAGCAAAGGAAACCACAACAGTGAAGAAAGAATAGCAAAGCACAAAGAGAGGTTCATACCTGCGAATCCGCGACTTCTTCTTCAAGGCATCTACTTTGCAACTTCAAGGCATCTTCTCTGCAAGTCACCCCAGCTTCTGCTGCAATCACTATACACTCTCTCTTCTTCTCTGAAACTCTCATCTACTTCTAGGCGTTCTCGCTTTCTTTTTTCTTTTGGCTCTTTTATGAAGCAATCCCAAGTTATCATTAAACTCCCATGACTCTTGGTTTTCTAAGAGTTGTGGGTTTAAAAATTTGAATCACAAAAGAAAACCAAGAGTTGTGGGTTTAAAAAAACGCTTTGCATTGATTCACGATTCGGTTTTGAATCATCCGATTTCTCGATTCAATATTGTGATTCATATAAAAAAATGATTCATAGGCATGGTTTGAATCGATTATTTCCTGAATCGTATCGGATTGCACGATACGTATCGCGTATCATGCAATACTAACAACACTGGTGACTAATGTTACATATGCCCCTACTTTTGCATTTCCGATTCCCAATTTTCAGACAAAGACGCATGATAGGGGGTTTATTTTGAATCTTCTATTGCAAAATGACAACAGCAAATCTAAATTAATAAGCTATATTCTTTCATAAATTGTGAGCGGTGGAAGGATGAGAGGGAGACAGTATTATTTTTTAAATCAAAGCAAAGAAAGCCGACAACGGACTAAAACCTGTGCAGCCAAATAGGAAAAGGAAGAAAACTTACTTCAACACTAAAACCCTCAAAGATCACCGACAGACTGAGACGTGACCGGTGAGGAGAGAAGGAGAGGCGCCTGGAAAAGCTAAAGAAGATGGAGGATGGAGGACTGAGGTCAAGAGGGAAAGTGACTGCATGAGTGCCTATCGGTGAGGAGAGATCTAAAGCTGTGACGAGTATGTGGATAATGAAGTAAGAAGTGAAGGCTGCGTGAGTGCCTATCGATGAGGAGAGATCTGAAGCCATGATGGGTGTGCGGATAATGAAGTGAGAAGTGAAGGCAGATAATGTCTGGAATATTCAGGTTTTGGCATCCTAAAATTTAATAAGATGCCAAAATATATCTAGGAAGCCAAAATCAGAGCTTTTGGCATCCTAAACTATAGTTAGGACGCCAAAATTAAACAACTTACTTTTGGCGGCTTTTTTCCCTATTTGCCACTATTTAAATAAATAATTACCATTTTGCCACTCTTTTCAAAATATTTCTCCATCTGCCACTTTTAGTCGACTAAACCGTGGTTTAGTCGACTAAAAGTCGTGGTTTCCTTTTTTTTTGGTTGACCGCTCATTTAGTCGACTAACCCACTTGGGTTAGTCGACTAAATGTCGGCTGGAGGGTTTTTTAAAACCCCATTTGCTTCATAATGGAGGTCTTATCCTATAGCAACCCTTCCCCACCCCCAATGCTCTGTATTTTCTCAGTTTTAGTGCGACCCATCAAAGTTTAAGCTCATTCCACCTTGTTCAAGGTATTATTGTTGTGTAATCATTGTAGTTTCATTTTGTTCGGCTTTTCTTTTTTGTTTGTTAGTTGAAATGCTCCCTTTTGCAGCTGACAAATTGATATTTGAAGGATGAGTTCAAGTTCAAACATGCTAGTTATTGTGATCTACCATAGTGGGAGGCATTTTGAAGGTCCTGAAGGTGTTCAATTTGAAGGAGAAACAAAAATGATGAAAATCAAACGGGGAACTACGTACAACGAGTTGAAAGAAAGAATTCACCAAAAATTGGGGTTACATGGCAACCAATGCATTCATCGGGTAATTGCCAAAGTGGAGACTGTAGTGGGTAAGGAACGTGTATACTACATTAGGAACGATATATGTGATGATGAAAACATAGAGTATGTCATAGATGCATTTGATAATCGGAGAGTACAAAATTTTATTGAGATATATGTTGAGCTTGAATCTGGTGAATCATCGTCTATACCCATGCATACAAGATCTGCACAGTATTATGGTCAAGAAGATAGACCTGTCGGTGTATCTGCACCTCCACAAGTCTTAAGTCAGGTAACATTGACGGATGAAGTTGAAGATGAGGAAGATGAGAATATGCACAGCGATGACGAGGACGATTTTGAGAGGTTTATTCCACTAGGTGACACCTCAGATACTGATGTAGAGGGTGATTTTGATGCTCACATGGACCCAGTAAACTCGAGGACCGTAACAATGCCACCGCTTCGTGTTGACCCAGTTAGTAGTGGTAAGTTAGTAAGCTTTAGTTGGCCTTATACATCAGGCTGCAAATGTAGTGCCTCCAATTCATCGGAATGGCATGACGAACAGCCCACATAACAGGGATGTCACCCTCTGCCATCCTCGAATGATTGTATTGACGAGGGAACAATATGTGGGTCATCACGTAGAAGAGGATACGTGAAGTAACAGTCAGCTGGCCCACACTAACTATAGCTCTATGGCCTCCTTGCCTCCTGCACAGCCGCGTCTCGGTTAAATCCCTCAATGGCTATATTGGTTTCCCCATCATATAGGTATCTATCGTCTTCATCAAAATCAAACCCCAGTATAGTCGTCCAGATGGGAGCCGTCACCACTATGTCAATCCCACAGACGCGAGAGATCAAATCGCCATTTATGTAGCTTAGGTTATGGTAGAAAGCTCTCACCATAACCTCTGAGTAGGCACAACTCATCTCCACCAACACTGTCAAGTGGGAATTCCCCAAAATGGGTACTATATCAAATCCTTCCTCGGCGAAGAATGCCATGTCTAATGACTTCGGCTTGATAATCGGTCTGGTAGCAAAATTTGCCACGAATCGTGTATGCTCTGCTACATTATTGTCAAACAGATAACCAAAAGGGAGGTCAACAACAGGCTCAGACTCCCGTGCCTGTTGTGTCCTAGAGGATGATGCCCCGCGGGTCGCTCGGTGCTTAATCCGTCTCCCACTATGCCGGTGTTTGACGGACCTTCTCTACGACACATGATGACAATAAAGACCTACAAGTAAAACACAACATGATCTTTAAAAGACAATGGGTCTGAGGCAGTTTAAATAACGAATCGTACCAAAAAAACCACAATTTTATCCTACTGTGAGCCATTTAGTCGACTAAACCACCTAGTTTAGTCGACTAAATCTCGGGGAGTTGCTTCTGTTGTCTGACTCACTGATTTAGTCGACTAAACCAGGTGGTTTAGTCGACTAAATGGCAACAGGGGAGTTTTTTAAACCCACATTTGCATCATACTCTGTCTCTTATCATATAGAAACATCAAATCAACCACAAAAACCCAACAAACCAGCCAATAAACCAGCCAAAGCAAGCACAAAACGGGAACAAGCAAATGATTTGGCATTTCAGCAAAAACTACCGTGGAAATAACAGAATGTAGATGAACACATACCTATACGACACAAATGCCACAAAAGTGAAGTTTCCTTGGCAACCCACTAACAGATTCAACAGCAATTTCGTTCGAAAAATAGAGAGGGGAGTGGTTTTTGGAGATTTTTACACTATTAGGGTTTCTCAGCCGCGATTGGGGGTTTTTTAAAAACCTTACTGCCGAAATTTAGTCGACTAACCCACTCGGGTTAGTTGTAACATCCCAAAATTTGGAAACTGAGAATTAAATATGATTTGGAGGTGATTAAGGGAAATTTAGTCTTAATGAAGTTTGGAATTTATTTTTGGAATTTAAAGGCATATTTTCCATGAATTAAAGACAAATAATTATGGAAAAATTGTGGATTGAATATTTTGGAGATAATATTTAATGGCCTCAATAAGTTATTTAAGGAAGAAAAATCTCTATTTGTGATTTAGGACTATTGGTTACCACACACATTCACTCCTAATTATTTGAACCTATTGGGCCAATTTATTCATTTAACCCAATTTTCACCTTCTGCCTAGCAAGCATAATTTAAAAAAAAAAAAAAAAAGAATGAGTGGCAGCATATCGCACATACACATACTTCCTTTATTGCATGATAGCCACGTGTTTTTTTTTCCATATTCCTTCTTCATGAACTTTTCTATTTTTTCTTTTCCCATTCGGACACCCACACACATAAATACCTCTCTTCCATCCGAAAACCAAACGCACATACTCCTCCATCATCACCCTTCTCTCCTCCAATTTTCTTCCTCCACGGCACACACCACCAAACCCATACTACCTTCTTCATTTCTGCCAGTTTCCATTCCCTCAGCCACGCATCCTCCTCTCACCTGTCCATTTCATTTCCCATTCTCCATTCTACTTCAGCTGCACAACCAGAAACACAGAGAGAGGGAGGGAGATCGAAAGCACTGTGAGTTGGAGGTCGAACTGAAAAAGAAGAAGAAGGCATAGACTCACATGCATGGACGTTTTGGGATTAGGTGAGTCTCCTAAAACATTTCCTATTTGGTTTTCTGAGATTATTGAAGATGAGAGAGTTTGGTGGTTAAAATTCATTGGTTAGTGGAAGAAAGAGTTCATGACAGCATTTTTTCTGATTGCATGTTGGTCCTAATCTGATTTTCGGTCTCCTTTGGTTCTGGAAACAAGAATTCTAACTGTGCATGTTTGATATAAGAGCATGGTGTCTGATTTATGAAAGTTAAGGGCCATAAAAAGTAGTTGCTGGTTGTGTTTTCACCTCTGCACAGTAGTCTGAAAACAGAGTCTCTTATGCTTGACGTTTTTGAAAGTTATAGATTGGGTTTTCCTCTGAAATTTTTACAGGAGAAAGTAAACTCCTTAAGGTTTAAAATAAGCTTTGGTTCACCTAAAACGGAGGTCTACAACTCCAGTTATGATTTTTCGAAGTTGAGCTGAAAAAAACTGGAAATTTCTGATAAGCTTCAGGAACAGAAAAATGGCGTTGGATTTCGGGATGCCTAAACAAAATCATAAAATTGTGAAATTTTCCAGTTAAATGGTAGACTCATAGAGCTTTAATTTGATAGGTAATTCGTCGAATTCCGATAAGTATTGAAGAAGTTATGGTTTCTCAAAGTTTGGTCAGAAAATCTGACGAATTTCTGGACAGGGTTTATGTTTTTGAATCTTGGGAATTGTCTCAGTCATAAATCAACTTGGTGACTTTAATTTATGGAAATAGACTTATCAAGGAGTAAGTAGAAATTGGAATCACTCCATTTGGAGTTGTATAAGTCAAGTTATGAATTTTCCAAATTCTCAAAAAAGTTGAAGGCTGAATTTTTGATAAGTCTTAAAAAGTCACATAAGTTGTTAATTATGTTAAACCTTTAAAGTAAAGGTTTCTTTAGTTAAAATGCAAGGTGAAATGGCCGAGATGATAGTTATTCATCATCAATAATATCTAATTAAATAAGTCTCAGTGAGTATACATCCCTAGTCATAAGGATATTAGAAGGAAAGTACTTTTGGGGCTGGGTCTAAAGAAGTTGAATTTATAATTATGATTGAATTGGTTTGTGACCCACCTCTATATGTAAATGTTAACTATAGGACCTGAGAATCGCCGTGCCTGAAGGACAAGCGTGGTGATAAGAATCTGGTGGAAGGGGTCTTGTCGGTAAGACCAACAGGTAGTAACTCTAATCTCACATTCTTTGCATAGCTATATATGTTTGTGTATGTCATATTTGTATGTCCCGCCTGTATGGGGCCAGCACCACTCGTGGCTCGATTGAGCGGAAGGGCCGACCATGGGGCCAACTTCCCGGTGGCTAGGCAGGGCTTAGTGCATTCAGTATTTTTGGTATTGAATTGCCAAAATAAATTTCCTTGTGCCAGGGTATTTGAAATCATTTTATGATTTACTTGTATTACAAGCTGCATTGATATGTAATACTTGTCGTTTGAATTTGAATTGAATCTGAATGATTTATATGCTGTGTGGACTACTTTGTTTGGTTTATTTACATGTATTGCATATGCTTGAATTTGAGATTAACCTGTTACTCTGGATTCATTCATTTGAATCTCAGAGCCTTCCATAAATCTAGGATATGGGCAAACTAGTAGACAAGGTGGAAGAGGCAAGGTGTAGATATTGATTGGTCTTGAGAAGAAGGTAAAGTTGTTGATGGAGACTGAAACATATAGTTTCACTTGTGTATATGGACAGTTATATTTCCTTATAACTTAGATTTTATTTTGAGAAAGCCGTATGTGGCTATTGGGATGTATATATTTAATTGGACATACATGATTTCATAGAAGTAGTCAAGATACATATATGCTGCTAAGGATTATATTGCTGCAGGGCGGGCATGTCTATGACAAGCCCAAATCGTGGTGAATGATTTGGTAGAGCTCTAGATTAAAAGGAGAAATAAGAAAATACTCTGATGAAACTTGAAAAGGTTTTAAGTATGACGTAATTTTAATGATAAGTTTGAACCACTGTTATACTATTTTCAAATGTTTTAAATGTTTCAGAAAAGCCTATCCGAACTTTATTATTATTTTGAAGTTTTTGCTTAAAGAAGGGCTTTCTTTGCAAGAACCAAAACTAGCCAGTGGTTTAAGTTTACATTAAATATTACATCTTTGCATAATAGGTGAAGATGCCACTCTGTTCTGCGCTCAGAACAGTAGGGTGTTACATTAGTCGACTAAATATCGCTGGTTTTTTTAAAAACCCTCCAGACGACATTTAGTCGACTAACCCGAGTGAGTTAGTCGACTAAATTTCGTGGTCATCCAAAAAAAAGTAAACCACGACTTTTAGTCGACTAAAAGTGGTAGATGGAGAAATATTTTGAAAAGAGTGGTAAAATGGTAATTATTTATTTAAATAGTGGCAAATAGGAAAAAAAAAGCTTACTTTTGGCATCCTAAAGAGTTTTAAGAGGACAAAAGCAGTGCTTTTTGGCGCCAAACTTTTCATTTGTTGCCATTTCCCTTTCTTTTCGTCACGTTTGGAGTCCCAAAATGTTATTAAGATGTCTTAAGTACACTTTTTGCGTCCTAAAAATTAAAGGGATGCTTAATATGTCAAATTTTCACCAAATAATTACAAAAATACCACTGCTTCATATTTTACTTCACTTCGTAGAAAACAAATGTCCTTTAAGGAAGTAATACCCATTTTTTGCAATAGTGATTTTAACATATATAGAAGATATGTTAGAGAAATACATTTTAGCAGACCATTTGGTAACAATGCATCATTCATAGTTTGATGGCTAAAAGGAAGATATGCTCAAAAAAACATTGGAAGTGATATTATTATCAAGGAAGTAAAACGGATGTTGTCATTAGTGTGTAAATATAATGTCATCAAAGGGATTAAAGACCATGTTGTACTTTTTTTCTTTAACCGAGGATTTGTCTCACAACTTTTCCTGATAAGGTTTTTAAAAAGGCAACTTTAATATGTAGTGTGTATTCTTTTTTTTTTTTTTTGACTAGGTTTTTATCTTATTGGCTTTTATCTAGTAAGGTTCTAATGAAGCACAATATTTATTTATGGACATCTAAAAGGGAATGGTATAAATATTTCAATGTTTAGTGTAGATGTACATAGTCTTTCAAGAGTGCCTTTCGGAGTTCTTCAATTAAAGCTATATAACTTACAAATGAATGGCCTCTTGGGAGTTTTTTAGGATTGATACACATAACCTCCCAATGTAATATATATTTTTTGATCAAATCCTAATGTAATATATTTCATAATTATGTAGATTTATTCTTTGGTTAAATCTTGAAATGTAATTTAAAGACTTGTGACCTATAAATATAGTATATGTACTATGTGATTGTAGGCATCGATGTGAATAAAAATCATTTCCTCTTCCTCTCAAATTCTCTCGTCTTTCTTCATCTGTCTCATCTTATCTCTTGTACTTTCTTATCTTCATAACACCTGCATTTTTGTTTCCCGTTTACTTCGTAATTATGACCCGGCTAATCATTAGATGGCGTTAACATCCATTCATTGCTGAGCAGGAGAAATTTTTATATAGGAGAAATTTCTTATTTACTTTAGTACTACTGTTATACGTCAAATAAGAAAATAATCTTCCCAATCTCTAATAAGTATGAATAACAAACTAGATGAATTCATTTGTCAATTATCAGGTCTAGAAAAACTTTCTATGATTTTAAACTTTATATGCTTAGTTTTATATAATGTTATTTTTACAAAAAAATAAATAAAAATAAAATAGGACAATAATTCTCATTATTTATCAATCTTTCATTTTTCAAACAAAAAATATTATTTTTTATAAAATTATATCAACGCATGCTAGCTTAGGCTGCCAACACATGCAAATAACCCTTCTTTTCATCTCCCCTCTTGTTATCTCTAATTCTTACCTTGTTAGGTTTGAGAGAAGGGGATGAGAGGGGAGAGAAGATTTTAATAAATTTGATTTTTTATTTTAAAAATGAATAAGTTTGGTTTAAAACCTTTTAATAATAGAGAGATTACGTCAGAGGAAAAAGTAATAAGAGTCAATTAAAAATCTTCAGCCATACGATTCTCTATTTTTTGGTATACGATTCTCTATCTCTTATACAGTCGAACTCATTAAGATATCTTCCTTCCCATACCCAGCCCTTCTATTCCTTTCCAGCCACATTGGGTTTAAAGTATGACAATGATTGGAACATAGTTTAAAAGAGCAAAAGAATATTCTTAGAGATAGATTCACTCCTATTAAAAGGAAGAGAGATATTTAAAATAGTCACTTATTTTAAAACTTTCCATATCACTCTTTATTAAACGCACAAACTTGTATAAAAAAACACACAAACCACTCAACTTAATTTGAAATTTTGGGTTAAATATCATTTTTGCTACAGAATTATTAGTTAGGGAACATTTAGCATCCGAAAGTTTTTTTGGTATCATTTTTACTCCAAAAGTTTATAAAAAGGAGCAAATATGCCCCGAAAGTTTTTTTAGGAGAAAATTTGTCCTATAAATTAACAAAGAAGAGCAACAATTCAACAATTAAGATCAACCAATGAGTAAGATTGCTATGTTTGTAAACTTCCGGAGTAAAAATGATACCCAAAAAAAAAAAAACTTCTAGATGTTGAATACTCTCTAACCGATACTTCCGTAATAAAATTGATATTTAACAAAATTTTCAATGACCCTTCATACAAATTTACATTTAGTATAATTTGCTCCTATATGAGTCACTTATTTCTAAAAACATAAAGACAAATAGGTGTATACACAATTGCACCTATAAGGGCAATTAATACATATTTGAGTTACATCTCAAAGAGATTATTAATCATTATAGAAATGGACCCTCTCAAATCGAAGATTGCAGCTGAGTTTGATAACCCTACCACCAACCTTGTTCTGGCAACAGAGTTTGATATCTGAGATAGCCTTCTCCAAGCAGGCCTCACAATCTCGCTTGTACAAATCAGGCGAACACTGAGCAAGACCGTATACAGTTTCAGACTCATCAGCTTCTTTGTATCACCCAGCTAGCTTAAAATTAGAGTCTCCAGAAGTAGCTTCGCTTTTTAGTCTTTGCATTAGATCATAAAGCGAGCTTGTGTACTCTTTTGTGTTTATTGCATTTTGTGGGTTGTTATAACTGTAGGAAAATTGAGGATCCAAGTATCCCAACAATGGACGACTTGCGTAATGAAAGATGCAGAAGTCATAGTAACCAAATGCTTCTTTCTGGTCTGGACATACTTTTGGGAGGAGGGTTTTCGCGTCCTTGAGGCAACTCCGACAAGTGTCCGGGTTCACATCTCCTCGGCACAGACCTCGTAGGTGAACAACGTTGGGGCTTTGGCCGTAGGAGGAACTGTAGAAGCCATAGTCAAAAACTGTGTCGGAAGTGATATCAGAAAGAAGGGTATTGAGATTATTTTGATAGGGACTTTTGTTTGGGTAGGTTCCTCTTCCAATGAAACACTTGTAATAAGCGAGGTTAGGCTGGGCGCAGAGAAGGGTAAAACGAAGAAGGAACAAAACCAGAGCCAAAGAAATGATATTATAAGTTCTCGTCATTGGAATATAACGAAATGTGATGAGGAGATATGGTAGTAAACGCAGATATTTGTACATAAATATATCCTCAACTTGTTTATGTAGTCAACGTATAAGTCAATGAAAAGATGCGCCCAATAGTTGTTGTTAGTCTAGGTTCTAGAAATACAAGTCGTGCGCATTCGTATGGTCAACGTTTTTGTCTTCCTCCCAGCGTATGGTCAAGTAATATATGTTCATTAACTCTTGCATTATTTGTTCAATAATACTTCCTCCCGTCTCACAAATAGAAGACATATTTATTTAATTTGAATATATTAGGTAATTTAATTAAACTAGTTAATATTATACGTATTTCATGAAATATTATAGTCATCTTCCATAATTTCTACATTTTTTCTACTCTTTGATTATGATTGAGGGAACATTGATAGTTATAGATTAGAAAAAAAATATAAAAAACATATATTATATTTAGAAATAAAACCAACACTCCAAAAATGTTAAATGTTAACGACAGTATAGTGTTGTTGAATTGATGTACAATTACAGTACATCTCATTAATTATAATCCAACATAGTCCATTCATTTCCACATTGGAATACATATAATGGCCCACGCACTATATTTCTACGGGGCCTCCATTTCCATTATAGATCGCGATGTTTTACGTCATCCCTGATGCACAAAGGATTGACATGGTCTTCTTTTTTTTTTTTTTTTTTGGTCAAACATGGTCTTCTTTTACATTTTTAAATATTATGAAATTTTTCATTTTTATCGTGAGTGTATGATAGTAATACAGACAGTACGTATTTATATGAACGAAATATTGGATGACAAAATGAAAGGGAGAAGCTTAGTACGCAGTTTTTGGGCTTCATTGGTGAACGATACAGTTAGGCTTAATTAATTTTCTTAATCTTTGTAAATTACTTATTTACCTCGTTTGTTTGATATCAAACAGGGTACATTGCACAAGTCAAGTCAAGTAGGATTAGATCTAAGTAGTCCATTATATATGCCACTCATTTGGCCGTACTATTGCGTCTTTCAGCTTCCACTAACCTTCATCTGTTTTAGGCCAAAATCCACTAATATGCACTGTCATCCATGTTTAGTAATGCGTGGAACAGCTTGGAGGAATCACAGCCGTCCAATATAAACCAATAAGATGCACCCACGTTGACATTGTTTACTCTGTGTTCAAGAAAATGTAGCAGACAGGCCAGCTATGGCTTCTGCTGTAATTATGCTCAGCAGTTACCCATTCTCTCTCCCATTATTACCTTCACAACCTTCATTTTTAATGAATTACAGAATTTCATCAAAGATGCATTATGGTATGGGGAAGGTGGTTCAGGAGTAACAAGAGTCAGTGAATGAGACATGCCACTAGCTCTATTCAAGAATCAAAGTGAACGAGAATATACTACTTTTCAGTCATCAAAAAACGTGGCCTAAGTTATAACTACGTGTTGGTCTTGAGAGTGATATTCAAATATTCAGTTGTTAACTTCTATATGTACTATAAAAAGGATGTCGGGTTTCTCTCAACTTTTCTCAAATTTTGCTGTATTACTATGATTAAATATTTACCAAGTTCCCTGCTGGTTCATCTTCGTTATACGTTGTAATTTAAAATTATGTTGTATCAAATCTTGTTATATATTGTTTTCTGTTGGCCAAAAAGAACCAAGTGATATTTGAGTCGCCATTTGAGAGATATGCTTATACTCTAAAAGAACCAAGTTATCTGGTTTAAGAAATAGGCTCAAGTCTGACTATGCAAAAGAGGCCAATATAAGTTCTCCTTGTTATAATAACCTGATGGGCCACATGTATTATGTTAAAAGTTCCTCATGTTTTAATATATGAAAATCAAGTTTTTGGCTGGTTCAATCATAATACACGGAAGGCCACTGGTTAATGGCCAATAAATTAAGTCTCAAGACAAATGTAACAATATTTACTATATGCATCTTCTGAAGTTTTTTGTTTTTCGAACCAACTTATGCATGTTCTAAAGTTGAAACAGTTAAGGGGAATTGGCATTAAATCTTTACCCATCGTAGCAAAAAAAGAAAAAATGAAATGCTAAGAGAAACTTGACGTCTTTTATTTTGAAAACTTTTCTGGAGTACAAACGTTAATAAGCTTTCTCAAGTTTATGCTCAAACAACTTTACGACCAAGCAAAACCAAACAACTTAATGCTTTTGATTGTCACATGCAAGACCGAAAATCTTGCGAGATTATTCAAAACTAGTTACACCTCTCATGTCTTAAAGTGTTAATAAGTGTGATTAACTAATCATAATAGAAATGGACCCTCTCAAATCGAAGATTGCAGCTGAATTTGATAACCCTGCCACCAATCTTGTTCTCACAACAATCTGGGATCTTCGATATAGCTTTCACCAAGCAAGCGTCGCAATCTCGCCGGGACAAATCCGGCGAGCACTGAGCAAGACCATACACAATCTCAGATTCATCAGCTTCTTTGTATCCCACAGCTAGCTTAAAAGTAGAGTCCCCTGCAGCAGCTTTGGTTTTTAGACTTATCATCAAATCATTAAGCGCTTTTGTGTAACTTTCTCCATCTTTTGCATCTTCTGGATTATTAAAACCGTAAGAAAAATCAGGGAACCTATATATCCCCAACAATGAACGACTTGAGTATTGAAAAGTGCAGAATTCATAGTATCCAAAAGCGTCCTTCTGATATGAACACAGCTTTGGAAGGAGGGTTTTGGCATCGTTGAGGCACTTTCGGCAAGAATACGGCTCCACATCGCCTCGGCACAGCCCTTGTGCGTGAACTTTATTAGGGCTTTCGCCGAAGGAAGAAGTGTAGAAGCCATAGTCAATAACTGTATCGAGAGTCAACCTAGAAAGAAGGGTATTGAGGTTGGTCTCATAGGCGCTTGACTTTATGTAAGTTCCTTTGCTAAGGGAACAGTTGTGATAAGTGAAGGGAGGTGGCTGGGCTGAGAGAATGATCAGATGAGAGAAGAACAAAACCAGAGGCAAAGAAATGATACAAGAGGTTGTTGTCATCATGTTGGAATGAAACGTGATGAGCTATAAGGGGTTACTCTTTTGGTTCCTATTTATAAATCACTTCCAACATGTCTTATAGATATTAGGAAAAATCTTAAACCTCATTTAAAATTAAACAACTTTCTAACTTTATCTCCTATTTAATAGTATATGTTATATTATATGTGAATAAAATCAATTAAATAATAAATAAAAGGTAAAAATATACATTCATATAATAAATTTTTCTCTACCCTATAAATAAGACCCAAAATTTTTCTCTCAATGCGCTATAAATAGGACAAGAGGGTTACTTAATTATATTAGAACGATCACATCATCTGCTTGTTTATGTTATACACAAGTCAATGGAAAAGATACCATTTATAACTCATACGTAGTCTACCTAAAAAAGTAGGTTCTAGGAATACGAGTGGTGCAGAATTAAGGTCAGCTCAATACTCATTAACTCTTGCATAATTTTTGAAGATAATGTTGCCAAATTGATGTACATAGTACATCTCATTATTATAAGCCAGCATTAATGTCCACTACGTTTAAATGTCCACCATATACGCTTGCGGCTCTACACTCCCATCATAGATTGGGATGTTTTTCGTCATCCATGATGCACAACGCATAAGTTTTTTTCTTTTTGTGTTTTTAGGGCTGCACAACAAACAGACCAGACCAAACAAGAGCCTAACCTGATATCTGGTATTTTATTGGACATGTTGGGTTTGGCAACACGTGGTCTAATAGATACCAATTTGCTTTTTTGTATGGTTTTCTTCTCTATGGGAAGCAAGATTTCAACCCAATAAACAAAATTAATAAATAAAAAATAACTACAGTAATATAAAACTCACTCGAACCAAACCGGATCAGACAAAGTGATCTAATCACTTATCTATAACTTGGTCCAAACCAAGTGGTCCGCTCTAGTCCAATTTCATTATATGGCTTATTTGGATTTGACTGGACCGGACCACTTCGAGTTAGATTAGACCGAACTAGATCACTAAGTTTTTGCACAACCCTAGTTTTTTCTATGCAACCAATTGGGGGAAACAAGTTTGGTTTATGTTATAAATGCTCGATCGTCAAATTTAGTTAGAATTGGACATTATAGAAATGAAGGTTAATTCGGCACCTTTGATCACTTTGAGTTAGAGGTGGTGGATGTGAGAGGAGATAGTTTTTCTTTAGATGCTTTCTCTTTGTACATAGATTTTCCGGTAGCAATATATTGATATAGTATTCACTCCAAAAAAAAAAATCATATTTTTAATATACCAATACTTTTAAATGTGGCGATCAAGGAACGAACTGTAACAAATGAAAGAATGAAGTGGTATTCAATTTTTGGGCAATATTATTTATATGAGAGATTTCACTATCTCACTGGTCGGATTGGACATATTACCATACAGTTGTTGCAACTTTCTTCCACTGATTAATTAACTTGTACCATTCGTGGTTAGTTTCACAGAATATGGGAGGAGCAACGTGGTAGAATCAATGGTGGAAAACACATTTCTCTGGTTTGGGGAAAGATAAGGGCAGGAAGATTTTGCCTCCAAAATTCAGACCCATTATTTCTTCTTCTCGAATATTTGGAGCTGGGTTATGAATCATCACATATTTTAAATCTAGGCTTGTTAGTAACAAAGTATATTTTCAGAATTCAAAGCCCATGCATGTATAGTTTACTCCATTCAATCTCAAAGGGCACTTGAGTTCTGGCCCAAAAGACAAAGGGCACTCGAGGCTTGAGAGAGGATTGGATTGGCCCAAAATATAAAACACTTATTTTTTTTCTTTCGCCTGATTAAAAACACTCATTCATATCAAAAAAAAAAACACTCATTTAAATGCATAGTGAATTACTAATATATTCCACCAATAGCCTCTTTTAAGTAACTAGATTGTCAGTTTGTCACAATGAGAAGAAGACTGAAAACTTATTTAAGTTGATTAGGGAAATTTTGTCAGGAAAATTCTTAATTTGACTATTTGAGACGATTTAATTAATTTCATTGTTTTAATTGTTTTTCTAAATCGAGGTAATTATTGGTTATTCATAGTTGAGACCGATAGAAGTATTTCTTTACTGGGAATCTTAGAAAAAAACAAAACAAAACAAAAACTATTCTTTATTTGCTTGTTCTATTAGCTTGTAATCATGTGTGGTTCTTTTACACCAAAAAAATGAAAGAAAGAGCAGAAAGGGTTTTTCGCCACTCTCAACAAATACATTTTTCATGATTTAAAAATGTGTTCTTCTCCTTACAAGCTATGACCATTTACCGTCTCAATCGAATGACCAAAGCTTGTTGGTGTAAACCATGTGGTTTTAATAATATATTTTTCCCTTTTAATTTTCTGCATATCCCTTCAAAATTCGAATGGTTAAAAGTTCAAACAATGATACTCCCTCCGATCCTAATTATAGGACATATTTAATCGATTTTAGAGAAATTAAGAAGAGGACTTAAATTAATTAATTTTACTTATTTTCCTAAAATGTCCTTATATAAATTTAAAATAACATAAATAAAAGTGAATCAATAACCCCTACTATACATCTCTCCGACCTAGAATTTTCCTTTCCACACGCTTTTTAATTGAAATAATGGTTTTGTTATATATACATGTATATATTTATACATATAAATACACACATACACACACATATGCGCGCACACACACATAGTTTTGCTATATATACATACATACATACATATATATATATATGTATATATGTATATATATATATATGTATGTATGTATACATATAGATACATACATACACACACATATGTGCTCGCGCGCACATATATATTTGTGTGTGTGTGTGTGGGGCACACATATATACATACATATAAACGCACACACATATATAAGTCTATATTAGCAAATTAATGACAGGTGATGGATAAATAAATTAAAAGCTAACAATTTAAAAATTATAATGATTGGAAGAGTCTACACATCTACATATATATAATTATAAAAAATCAAACACACTTGAGAGAATAAAATAGGGGTATTTTAAAAAGAAGTTGATAAAAATTAGAATGTTGTCTTATAATTAAGACCAAAACTAACTCTCAAATATTATCCTATAATTAG
The DNA here is from genome assembly GCA_034222035.1 of Acacia crassicarpa. Lineage (NCBI taxonomy): Eukaryota > Viridiplantae > Streptophyta > Magnoliopsida > Fabales > Fabaceae > Acacia > Acacia crassicarpa. The sequence continues at coordinate 42,687,354 of JAWXYG010000001.1, read as the reverse complement.
TAGAGGAGGGAGTATGTAGGGGTGGGGGTGGGGGGAATGAATGAATTTAACGTGTCGATTCAATTGATCTTCATCAAATAGATCATTGAAAAAGCTTAAATTTGCCAACGACAAAAACGGAACAGACAACATAGCTGAAATCTGAGAACATAAAATTCGATCTGATGATCAATATTACTCTCTTGTACACGATATAAGTCACCTCAACTAATCATAGGAACCAAAATATTGTAGTTATTAAATTTATCTTATATTGAAACAAATTTTCAACTTCACCCATATTAAATGATATTTTGAATGAGGGAGAAAAATACAAGGAGTTATAGTTAAACATTGATTACATGGGTAAAATTGACATATAAGTATTAATTACTCTCAAAATGACTTATATTGTGAACCGAGTCATTCCTCTAGAAACAACTTATATTGTAGATCATATGAAGTATTTATTTTAAGATTTTGAATTCCATACTAACATATTAATACTCCCACTGGTCCTTCTTATAAGAATCCCAAATTTAGAATTACCTTGATCCTTTTTATAAGAACCCAACAAGAATTGTCTAAATTTTTGATGAGTTTTCTTATTTATTTTTGCCCCTCATTAATTGTTTGTGTTACATTAATTAAAAAGTTAATGATACTTAATTTACTCTATTTTTCTCTCTCACTTCCATTTATAAATAAAAGCATACTTGGAAAAATAAAATTATTTCATACATACTTGTTATTTTTAACTAATTTTAATCATTTCTTAAATCATGTAATTCGATTGTCAAGTTCTTATAAATAGGACCGGAGGTAATATTATGAGATTAGCTTTATAAATTTATGGTAATTTATGGTAGGCTTCAAATACATAGTGACTTAGTGAGGGAAAATTACAGTGTGTGTATATATAGATATATATAATCAATTAACCTCCTTACAACAAAAGGAACATACATATTCCTATTATCAGTCACATTTTAGTGTATCTAAAAAAAAGTCCCATTTTAGTGAAGTTTATGTTGTTCTAAATATAAGTTATACCATTTCTTCCTATTAATATAAGATCTACTTTGGAATTCAATTTTTTTCATTAAAGTGAATATTATATTAAGAGTAAATATCCTATTTGGTCCCTTAAAAAAATCACGGACCCCTTTTTGGTCCCTAAATAAAAATAACTCATTTCATAATCCCTGTAAAATCCAAAAACCGTCCACTTTAATCCTTCCAGGTTGAAGAGGACACATGCAGTGAAGTGTCCCAAATATGGTCAGAGACTACAGGATGAGTTATTTTTATTGAGGAACTAAAAAGGAGTCTGTGATTTTTCAGGGACCAAATAGGGTATTTACTCTTATATTAAAGAAGAAGTATTAAAATAATCGCTAGAAAAGTATTCTTTTTCATGAATGCCCTTGCATTAAATATTATTTTGTTGACTATGTCTCCTAGAAAAAAGATTATGTGTTTGAAAAAAGGACTATATTGAAATTTAATGAATTTAATGAAAATAAATCTTGAAAAATAATGGTAATTAATTTTGAACATTTTAAAAAAATCAATTTTGATAATATTTCTTGATCAACGTGAAGTAGTTCAATTATTGGACTGATAATAAAGTGAGGAGAAAGTATTGTTACATTGAACATTTAGAACTAAACATACCAAGCTATAAATGAGTATTAAAGCCATTTATGGCTTTATAAGAGAAATAACTATTCTTGTTTTGTAAAAATATCTCCGGAATTAATAATAGCTCAAAGTCAACATTTTCATTTAATTTCACATTCAGTTTTTTTTTTTTTATGGTAAGGTTTTTGAAACATTTCTATATGGAGAATCCCATTGCACAATCCAATCCAATTCATCAGTTGATGAAAAGTTGATGAACTGAAATAACAATATTATATTGCGCAAAACCAACAAAGGTTAAGTAGCTTTGATTTTAAGTTTTTTCAAATGTTCAAACATTAGAACCCAAGTTTGTCACACTTTTTCAGAAGCTTCCTGGATGTCATAGAATTAAGGCTATCCATTAGTCCTCTAAATTTAAATCAAATTTCGTTTAATTATTTAACTTTATAAAATATACTTTCACTCCTTTAATGTTAACACAATTTGTCTCCTTATCAGAAAAAACTAGGGAAAATCCCCTTCAAGGCCTAAGTAACAAAAATAATTTCAAAAAAGACCCTAAAAAAGTCACATGTCAAAAAAGGCCCTAGGACTTTTTCTGATATTATTTCATAAACATTAACAATTAAATCAATACAATATTAATAACTAAATTATTATACGTTAACAATAATATTCTAATAACTAAATCAGTACACATTAACAATAATATTAGTACACATTAATAATTATATCAGTACAGTGTTTTTTGAAATAATACCAGAAAAGACTATAGAACCTTTTCTGACATCTAACTTTCCTTTGGGCATTTTTTGACAATATTTTGGTAACTTGCGCCCTAAGGGGATTTTCCCAAAAAAAAAATTCAGTAAATTTAAATTATAACACTTCAATTAAATACTGACATATTAATCTTTATTTAAAATTTTGTAGATTAAAAATATTTAAAATTAAACATAATAAAGGCATCGTCTCATATAAACTTTCAATATCAACAACTCATCATTTAAATATTAAAAAAAATTAAGTATGCTTTGTCAGTATTTATTTAGACCATTTAAACTCGTTAAGCTAAATTAGCATTTATGGTTAATGCGACTAATGGCGTTAGAATCGAGGAATTGAAAATACACTTTGTAAAGGACTAAATTGAAACTTGATATAAACTTAAATAACCAAACATTCACTTTAGCGTAGAATTAATATAACTCATTTTCGTATCAATAGAATCAACATTCTTTTATTTTTCTCATAACATATATAGATTGATTCAAAATTTTATTTAAGTTAACCCCATGGGTTGCAAAGGTGAAATGTGAGCCAAGGTCAAATGTTTAAATATCTCTTATATTAAAAAAACTTAAAAAAAAGGGGGGGGGGGGGGGGGGGGAGAACCCCTCTAACACACCAGCATATAGTGCCTTGTAATGTCCTATCTTCACAATGTATTTTTGTAATTTTTATTTTGAGATCAAGAGTCACATTTCATGTTTCACTACATGTGATTTCATTTTAACCCATTATATTAATCTTATAATAAGTGTATTTTCAGTCATCTAACTCGGACATAATTAGTTTCGTTTTGAGACTAACAAGATTAGAATTAGAGCACCATATAATTTAAAAAATTGAAGGAGGAAATTGAAACCTTGTATAAAAATGGAGGACTAAAAATGCACTTTTGCTTTCTTTCAATCAATAACTTTAGATTAAATGAGAGATATTTTGATAATATGCAACGGTGCAATTTTATATTATTTATGATTTTAAAAAAATAACAAAAGATTATACTTCCTCCTGTCCTAAATATAGGATAAATTTAAGGTGCAAATTGCACTACAAACTTTATCTTATATTTAGAATTGGAGAATGATTATTTAGAAACCAAAACTGACTGCAGTAAGCAAAACAGTGTGCATGAAGCAGAAATATTATTTTAGAGGAAGTAACTGAAAAATGAGGCACAAAAACCACTCAATCAAGGCAATAACAGAGGATTAAAGCTCTGCTTTCTGCATGGTGAACACGTTTAAGCCTAGAATCCAATGTCATTATGTCACTCAGAAAGTAACCGTATGGCTTGTATTATTTCTATAGCTCTCTTATTCTTTATAAACCATATCCTTCCCCTAACTTCGGTGTGCCCTTAAAACAATTCAGTAATCTCAAGCTTTCTTGTTTTTGCGGAGTTTACAATCTTAACCATGGCAGACGCAGACCCAGTTCCTCCGAAGAAGACGAAAGGCCAGCAGAAAATCGAAGTCAAAGCGATGGACGACGCTAAGAAGCGAAGTGTCACATTCACAAAACGCAAAGCTGGCCTTTTCAGGAAGGCAGACCAGCTCTGCAATCTCACCGGCGCCCAGGTGGCTCTCATGGTGATTTCTCCGGGAGGCAGGCCGTTCAAATTCGGCAATCCAGACATGGACACGGTGATAGCGAGGTACAAGAGTCACGCGCCGGCGTCGGTGACGTTAGAGCGGCAGAAAGCGGAGCTAAGGGAAATCATGGAACAGCTGGCGTACGAGAATAGGCGAACCCAGCAACTGAGGAATAATAGGCGACACATGATGACGGAAACGTGGATGGCTGCTCCAACTAAAACATTTTCTCCGCCTCAACAAGAGATAATTAGGGAGCGAATGGAGCAACTGAACAATGTGCTCTCTCTAGGCTTCAACTCATTTGGATTCTGGTGGCTGCCTCCGGATTCCACGTTGCCGGGGCTCCAGGCGAGTTCTGGGCTTTCATGTGGGTCCTTCACGGTCCCGGTGACTGAAAGTCAGAATTTTGGAGGTAACATGTTACTTACACCCTCTGGTAACTTCTACACTGGTGAATCGCCCTCGGCGGCGGTACCAGCTGGATCTCAGAATCTTATGTTTACAGACAACATGATGCTGAACACCACAGAAAGCTTCTACACAGGCGAATCATCGTCAATGGCGCCGGCGGGTACCCAGAATCAAATGTCAGAGGGTAAAATTGTACTTACACCTCCCGGTAACTTCTACACAGGCGAATCGTTCTCTATGTTGCCGGCGGTGAATCAGAATCATGTTTTTGAGGATAACATGATGGTTACACCTCCTGGAAACTTCTACACAGGCGAATCGCCTTATTCAATGGTGCCTGCGGAGACTCTGAATGATCATATGTTTCAGAATAACATGATGCTGGACAACGATGGCAGCTTCTACACATGTGGATCCTCGTCAATGGCGTCAGAAGCTCAGAGCACACTATTTGATAATAATATGGTCTTTGCACCTAATGATAACTTCTTTACAAGTGGATCCTTGTCGGAAGAACCGACTATGAATCAAATGATTGATGAAAACATTATGATTCCTCCAAATGATAGCTTCTATATATGTGGACCCTCGGCGGTAGTGCCACCACCGGTTTATGAGAATCAAATATTTGATGAAAACATTATGGTTCTTCCAAATGACAATTTCTATACAAGCGGATCCTCTGCGGTGGTTCCACCACGGCCACCGCCGGCGGATGAGAATCAAATATTTGATGAAAACATTATGGATCCTCCAATTGACAATTTCTATACAAGCGGATCCTTGGTGGTGGTGCCACCACCGCCACCGCCGGCGGATGAGAATCAAATATTTGATGAAAGCATTATGGCTCCTCCTCCACATGATAACTACAACACATTTGAATCTTCGACGGTGCCGGCAACTGATGATGAGAATCTGTTTAGTGACGAAAACTTGAGGTTGTTTCTAGGTGATGATCAATTCTGTAGAAGCAGTTCTTCTATGGTGCCGCCGGCGGAGAATCAAATGTTTGATGGACATGTGGTGGCTCAGCCGCAGCATCCGCCTTGTCATGGACATGGTGCTGGACCTTCAGGGTTCAACTGATGTGCTCCTTCTCGCAGTGTGTTTCGTGTAACTGATGAGTCCTGCTTTAGTGTCTTTGAGTGTAGCTGCGTTGTATAATTTATTTTTCCCATGTATCTGACCAATAGTGACAAGGAAGAGAAAGTGTTTAGTTCAAAAGTCACAGAGAGAGAGAATCTGGCCTAGGGCTTGCAGAGTAGTTTGTCTTCTTTTGAAATGGAGCCAAGAGCAATACCCATAAAGATAAAGATGAATAAAAATACAATGTCGTATGTTTTTACAAGTCTTCAAATTGGTTTAAGAGAAAAACATTTGACGGTGCAAAAATTGAGAAATGGAAAATACTAAATTAATTCGAAGTCATGGTAAAGTTAATGAATCTACGTAATTTGTTTGGGGTAATTAAAAGCTAAGGATTTTCTTACCAATTTAAGCTACGGGTGCTACTCCTTAGACTAAGTAATATAAATGTCATTTACTTAATTTGGATAGATTAATAAAGATATAAAATAGTTCATTATAACAAATATGACATGGCCTTTCTAAAATATCTTTATATAACATTAGATTATACTCCTTTGATTGTATTATAAGTCATTTTCAATATGTTTCACTGGGGGGAAAAAAAAACCTGAAATTTCATCAACTCTATCTAAATTTAACATTTTTCAATTTTATCCCTATTTAATATTTATTGTATCCCAAGAGTACAAATTAAAGTCTACACCAATTTCATATAAAAAATTTAATGATATTACTTATAAGAGGTTTACATTTTTCATGTTACATAAGAAGGAAAAAAATTCCTACACACACATGAAATAGTGGGACCCACATCTTTAAAAAAAAAAACTCAGGCATGAAAATGGTAGGACCCACATTGTTTTGCATCTATGACATGAGGATACACTTCTCCTACAACATAAAAAATGTACTTCCCTACTTATAAATATGGCCAAAAATAAACTTCTCACTATGCCTTATAAATAAGACACAAGGAGTATCTCAATTTATAAGTTAAATAAATTAATTTAGAAAAAATTGATAAATATTATATTTATATGTGAAATGAATTAATGATGTCTTATATTTAAAATCAAGACTAACGCCTAATTAGCTCTTATATTTAGGCTTCTATATTTTGAAACAAAAGAGTAATTAATAGAAAGGGAAAGAATACGGCCTCTCATTTATTTGTAGAAATTAAGAGATACGGATATTTTTTGTTTGAATTTGCCAACCTAGCATTGGCTCTGCTTGCATTGGCTGCCAACTAACTTGCTGGATTTGTAAAGTAAGTTAAGTTAAATATCCATTGAAGACTGAAAAAAAAAATGATTATTAAAATCGGACCAGATAGGCCAGTTTGACCACAAAACCGTTGAACTAGTGATCTAACCGATTTGGACCGGCCTATTTGACTGGTTCAATGGTTATTCAGAAAACTTTGATTTCAAAAATTTATATTTAATTCTACATATTTTTAAAAATTACAAATTAAGACTCTATAGAAAATTTGAGATATCTACTTTATAATGTAAAAGGAATCATCCAAAATATTATTATTTAATCCTCAAAAAATATTAAATTCTAAAATATTATCGTTTAAGTTCATTTCCTTACCATCGTAACCTTGGGTGAGCTCCAGTTTGACTCTGACATGGCCCATAAACCCTTGACTTACTACCACTGGTTCAATGGCCGATCCATGTTTAATAACCTTAATAAAAAGTAAATATAAAAAATTTTTGAGGAGTCCTTCCAATACATTGTTTAAATAAGAGCAGCATTATATGGTCTCTTAGAATATGATAGAATTAGTTTGTTAGAGAATATATAAGGATATATTTAAATAATTCAAAAAAAAATCCTATAATCATTAAACATTAACTCCAATACTTATTAATAATTTTCACAGCTCCAAACAATAATGATGTTGGAGAAGTATAAGATCTAATCAAGCTGAATTAGACATTCAACAATCAGAGCCAATATACATTATCTCATAAGATCAGTCATTATACAGATTGAATTGTTAATAACTTCTTCATACAATACTTTGCACTTTCGTAACAACTTTGGATGCAACAGAATCATGTAATACTGATGCTGCCACATCCTTGAATCTATTTAGTTAGATAGCCTCAATGGAATATCAACCAGGCCAGCTTAATTTGAAGAAACATGTTCTAGCTAGTCTTAAATCTCCACTTGATGGCTCGAAAGAGAATCTCTTTACCTCCCTTACTGTCTATTTCTCTTTACTTCTTTATTCTTACTAGGATACCTCTAAACGGATGAGATCTAATATCTTCTAAATAGTAAAAAAATAATAATATATTCTATTAAAAGTATTAATATATGAACTACTTAGATCAAATTTTAATGATTAACATTTATTTATATTCTTGATATTATAATAATATTTTTATAGGACATTAATTAAATATTAACCACTTAAAGTTGATCTAATAGTTAGAGAAAAGAAGTGGAGGGAAGTGGAAAAGTGGAGAGACTCCCTTCATGGGTGGATGGCTCATGCCTCACAAAAATTCAAGTCAAGCTATCAAGATGTTGGCCTTCGTTATGGCAATAAATAACAAGCAATTGAGCGGATGATACATTCAATTCCAAACTTAAAAGAGTGTATCAAAGCAAATTTTACCACTACACAAATCAAGTATCCACTATAGAAAGAGTGTCTCCACTAACCTTTCTCTCTACTTCTTCTCCATCATTGGATTAACTTTTAATAGTTGAGATTTTATAGTATATTAACAATACTATTGTAATAAATATTAAATGATAACAATATTTTTACATAACAAATTTCAACCGTTAAAAGACAATCCAATGGTGGAGATCAAAATTAAGTGGAGAGAAGGGTTAGTGTTGACATTTTTTTACCCATCCACTACTAGATATACGAGCATAAATAACACTTAACAAATGACGGTTATATAGAATAAACATTATGTATGTCGAAAAATATCATGTATGTCGAGGCGAGGTCGTATAAAAAATATAATGCTTAAAAGTAATGGTTATTTATGAGCATTGTCATGTGTTAAGAGGCGAAATTAGCAAAAACACAAAAATAACAGTTGTATTTAATAATTGTTATTTATTTAGTTACAAAAATGATGGTTCTTAAAACAAAACTAAACTATCATTTAACACTTACAAACAATTTGTCTTCTAACCTTATATCAGCAAAAACACAAACATAATGTTTATATCTATTGACCAAAACATATGAATGACATAAACGATATTCCATAATAAACATAGTCATGTAAAGAATATTTTAATAACCTTATTTGATTTGACACTAAGTACTAGTTCTCCTAAGTTAAATACTTTAGAACTGTCACGCCCAAAAAATTCAGGAGTGACCAGCTTGAAATATGAGAAAACTCATATTCCTTTAACCGAAAATATATAAAATATCTTGCACTTGCCAATTCACATACATATTATATAGAATGCAAATTCCTTTGATGTAGATTGGTTTTATAAGATTGTTCTAACAATAATTACAAGTTTTCTATTAAATTTTGATAAAGTTTACCTTGCAAAGGAGACCTCACAAAATTCTACCACAACAATGTCGCCATAACAAAAACAAATTGGGGCTCCGATCCATATCAAATTGGGTCTCCAATCCATATCAATATGTATATACAAAACATAAATAGGGTGAGAATCTACGTGAAGCACCTAAATTGCAAAAGTATATATAAAGTTTTACGTATACTTTACTAGAATTTGTTCACCATGAATCAGCAAACCTTGACTCAACAATGATACCCTCACTGTTCCACTGAACGTCCAGAGTTAGCTATGTCATCTGAAGCCAAAAATCAATTTCTCAATGAATAATGTCTCATTAATAGAATTTAATGAAACACTTAGAGGATAACTTAAATGAAATAACTTTGGAAAAAAAAAATAAAGCATGATACTAAATATCAACTTCTAAATTATACATTTATAACTATAAAAGAAGTAGTATAAAATATTAATCAATCGAACAAAACCATGTGATGAAAAAAACATCGTTTTTAGCAAAATCAGTTTAAAACATCAAATATCATTTATTCATAAGACTTCTACAGAACGGATAAAAAGCTTGGACACACAATCCACGAAGGTAACTAACCAAGCGTAGCTCAAGACTACAAATGCAAGTGTGAACATACAGTTTACGAGGGTAAGTAACCAAGCAAGCGTGCACAAGACCACAAAACAAGTGCAGGTACAAGACCTATGAATAACAAACATGAGAACGAATCCCACGAATATCAAGTGTGAGCACTATGCTCATGAATGTCAAGCAAGCTTGAGATTAACCATGGTGTGCCAAGGACTAACAGTACTGCTGTTAGTATCCAGTGTTCTGTATTCAGTCCTCTCAAAAACGCTTTCAAACATGCTTAGGGCCAATTTATCAAAGCAATGGTGAAAAGTCCTTCTTTTGATACCATGATAAGTCGTATCAAATATGACATAATAGAATGCCCCAACATAAAAGTTCACAAACAATATCTAAAAATATTTCTTCAAATTCAATCTATCAACAAAAATCATCAATTTATACTCATTTTCGTACATAATCATGAATAATACTATGAAGTAATTGAAGAATAAATAACAATAAATAAAACCATTAATTTATACTCATTTCAATATCAATAAGAACATGAAACAAATCCGATAAACTCTCATTGGCAAAATCATACTTATAAAGATGGTAATTAAAGTGAAAGTATGACAAGGAGTAAAAACACCATTTATTAAAAAAAAAAATTATAATAGGACGTTATTCACTTACCTACTATGCTTCCAAATACATTTAACTTACTCCCCCTTAGCCTCTTTCGCTCTTTAATTCCCTAATGCCCAAGCAACACTGTTGTTATTTCCTTTTCTCATTTTTTTGATAAAAATATTTCCTTTTCTCATAAACTTTATAGAATTAATACAATTCATTAATATAAAAATTCCTCTATATGGCAATAATGGCATCCACTCATAATAGTCCTTCTTAACAAACCTTGGTCACTTCTATAGACTTCTTAACAACAATCTCCAATAACCCAACAAATATAGGCAGGATCCTCACCCTATTTATATACATATTGATATACAATGAATCTAACCCGTTCTGACTTGAACACCTCTTTTGTCCCCAAAGTTAACTTAAGGTCTATATATCCCTTGGGACGAGTATCCTGCCCATTAAAGCCTGTCAAAGTGGTCTTACATGGCTTTAGATCCTCTAAGTCAAGCTTCATTCGTTTGAACGTGTCCCACAAAAGAATGTCCACCGAGCTTCTGACATCTACAAAAATTTTCTTCACCCGGCAGTTTACCACCATTCCAGTAATCATCAAACCATCATGATGGCCTGGAGCTACATCCTTTAGATCCTCCTTGGTAAAGCAGAATAAGGGGGTTCCGGTTTTGTGGAGTCTTTTTTAAACTCCAGGTGATCCCTAATGGACAAGACCTCCCTCAAATACGTCTTCCTTTGTCTCATCGAATCTCCACCTCCTCTAAATGCTCCACTGATGACATTGCACTCATATTCTGCTTCGGGGAACTCATCATCGATGCCCTCTGCTCTCTTCTTCTTTTTATCTTTCTTTTTCTTCTTAGGGGTCGGGCTCTTGCTTCATCCCCCTAGGCCCTTGTTATTTTTCCGCCCTTGGGTTTTGATTACATATTGCTGCAGCTTCCCTTCTCGAACGAACTTCTCAATGGCATCTCTGAGGTCCTAGCACTAGTCCAAAGTATGTCCCGGCTGATCGTGGAAGTCACAATATCATGATTGATCTAAGGCCGCCTTATTATCAAGCGGCCGAGGTCAGTCAACTTTCTTCATCTCAGTCAGTGCCACTTCCTTCCAAAATTGGGCATGTGAAACATTCAGAGGGGTATATTTTTCGTACTTCCCTTCCGATTTACTACTTCGGGGCTTATTATCTAGGTTCCTTCCGCAGTAGTCTGGCCTTTGACCTCCAGGTTGTTCCCCTTCTTTCGTCGTACTTCGGCAAGTCTCTTGAATCAAAGCCCTTGGGGTAAGGAGCATTCACAATGTCATTCGAGAAAGGACTTCTGTTGTTCTCCCTATCATATCTCCTCCTATAGCCCCTGGGAACATCCTGTGTGTAGTCTGGGATCATATCTCGGCTTATATCGCCTTCATCCTGATTATTTGCAATTTGCTTGCCTTTGTCGCGCGCAACGTCCAGAATTCAAACCTCAGGGATTCGAGCCTAGTCTTTCCTAGCCAGGTTTTGTCCATCATTACTAGCTTATAGGCCACCGGTGTCAACTTGAGCAGTAGTCGTAATACTAACCCGGCTAAGACCAGTGGCATCTCGATCAATGTTTCGAATAGGGTTCTTGAGCAGTTTTAGGCGTTTTTCCAACAACTGTATTCCCCACATCTCTTCCTTGGGAATCCAGACCTTGTCATGGCCAACCAAGTTCTCTCCCGCATGGTTTATACGCGATCATTCAGCATCTATGTGAGCAGAAGCTGAAGCAATAGCCCAACTTAGGCTAGCAACGTCTCAGCTTATATTACGAGCAAGGATATTAGTCCAACTAGTGCCAGCAATGTCTCGGCTTGTGTCACGAACAGGGTTTTCCAACCATCCGAAAAGCTCTTCCAGCAATTGCTACATTCTCCGTCCTTCTTCCTGCTGCCAGAGGGCATTTCGACGGTCCATATCCTCCTGCATCAGTCGAATATCCTCTTATCTCTGGAAGTAGTTGCGATGCTCCATCTCGTCCATTCATCTCAATACCGAAGCCAGTGTATTTTGTTGAGATGAATGGACGAGATGGAGCATCACAACTGCTTCTAGAGACAAGAGGATATCCGACTGAAGTAGGAGGATATGGACCGCCGAAATGCCCTTTGGCGGTAGGAAGAAGGACAGAGAATGTAGCAATTGTTGGAAGAGCGTTTCGGATGGCTGGAAAACCCTATTCATGACATGGATCACTGTGCAATACGAGTATGGCGTTTAGCCAGAAAGGGGTGGGGTGTGTGTACAGTGAGGCTAAATAGTAAATAGAGTGAATAGAGAATGTGTACCTTTTAGGTTAACCTCCTATTTATAGAGATTACCTTTAGGGTTTCGGTCCTTGGGCTTTGTGCCCCTCCAGGCCCTGTTTCAGCCGCACTACCTGCATATTCCGTGATTATAGCCTTAATTATAGGCCAATTTGTTGGAAATTAAGCCTTAGAGGAAAATCATTGTACTTTAAATGTTATTGTTATTTAAAGTATTTCTCTATTTTGTTATCATATCATTGGCATATTTATTATGATAATTGTATCCTTTGATGTATCATAAAGATTGACCTAAATGTCCCTAGTCGGTCATCTATGCGGGATTAAAGATGAAATAAGACCAGCATGACATTGTTGAAGTATGGAGATACGAATCAAAGTTATAGGCAATTATAAGAGTATAAGGTGCTAGATCAACCCAATATGAGAAAGCTGCATGGATTAAGTCATAAGCTTATCTTATGTATAACCATGTCACAATGCCCTTTGACCTGAGACCATGATGGATTCCTATATGAGAGTCGCTAATCTTTGACTTAGTCAAAAGTCACCTTTGACCGGGTGATGATAAAAGCTTCGATCGGGATTAGTGGTTTTCATGCAGAGGAATATAAATGGTTAAGATGAGATTTGTCCCTCACATTTGTAAAGAGATATTACCAGGCCCCTTGATGAGTGAGTCTGAGAAATGTATAGTCATACTACGATGAAAGGAGTTTTCATTTCAATTGTTAGACTACTCAAGAATCGAGAAAATAATGGTCAAAAACTAGAGGATGACACTATCCATGCTTCATCCTTGACCAAATTGTCGCGTGACAAAAGGGACGTGGCATGGTTGTATGATAGGTTGCATCGTATATGAATTGGGTAGTCGTAATGTCTTGCTAGATGCCGCTTGCGACTTGTGGGCTGATACAGTACTGGTCCGCTGCCAATCTCATGTGAGCCTATAGGGCGGGCCCTTCAAGGCCTGAAAGTTACTATTCCAAATTTTAATTATTTTTCCTCTATTTTTTTCTAAAGAAATATAATTAGTATTCCATCTAGTCCTAATTAAAAGAACACTCTTGAAATGCAAATTGCACCACAAAAATGGTCCTATAATTAAGACCGTAGGTAGTAAATTACAATAATTAAAGTTCTAATTTATTAAATAAATGTTGACAACATTAAAATCTAAACAACACGAATCATCCAACAAATAAACACATTCACTAATCCATAATCAAAAGCAAGTTATTTTCCACAAATAACTCATATAAAACATAAAAAGCATACATAAGTTTTAAATTTAAACTATTATACAATATTTCTATAGCAAGATTGACCCTATGACTTATGATGAAAAGGTTGTCAATATAAGGAGCAAGCTAACTTTCATTTTCAATTAATATTCGAATATAGGGACATCTATACTAACTTCTTATTAAATCTAAAAACACAAATTAACAGGGCCCAACAGGCTGGCTCAAGGCCCTACAAGGCGGGCCCTTTTAAACCCAAGGCCCTGCAGGGCCAGTTTCATTTAATTCTTCTAATTTTCAAACCCAGTCCCAACTCTAACCCTAAGCCTCTTTGGAATTCCCATGTGGACAACTTTTCATCCAGAAAAGCCTAGTGAGACGCTCAACATAGAAAAATCCCAATGGGAGGTGCTTGGGGTAAATTTTATCCCACTGGACTTTTGAGGGGGAAAAAAACTATGTTTGCTCTGACGCTCCATGGAATAGCTTTTGGCCGTTTCGGGAAAAAGCTCCAACTTTTTTATGTGAGAGCTTTTTGATGTAAGACCCACCACTAAGAATTATGTTTTCCTTTCAGCTGTGAACGTGGGCCCCACCACCAAGTATTTTTTCTTATTCTTTTCTTTTCCTTTCTTTTTAACAATTTCCATATTTATATATATCTATTCTTTCTTTTTCTTCTAAAAACATAATTTGGGATTATACCTCCAAAATTTAAATCCTTCCATGTAAATTCGTTATACTGAATTAATATATGTAGATATAAATTTAAATATATTTTTAAATAATAAATAATATATTTTTCCTTTTTTCAATTTTAAATATAAATATAAATATTTATCTTTATTTATCGCAATATATACAACAAATATTAACATATGTAGTATTCAATAAAATTCATGCCTTTTTTAGTTATTTTTTTATCTCAACTAACTTTTCAACCGCTAAACCAAACACATCTCTGTTTGAAAAAAAAAATCACTTCTACCACCGTCAATTCAAACACAAATTATATTTACAACCTGACTTTTTTCCTATCGTGCTTCTACAGAAGTCAGATAGAAAATAAGTTATTACTCCCACCACTAATCCAAACAGGCCCAGCTGTTCATTCGCCAATTGCCACCGTGGCTGCTGCTATCCTCACTCAATTCCATCCACGCACCTTCAGTCTTCACATTAGATTGGAGCCTCGTTTGTGCAGACTTGCATTTTTGCTGAGGGATATTTCATTAAAGGCATTATGGTCCTTTTTCCCCTAAATTTATTATCACTCAAAGACCCAAAGGCGTAGGTACTATTCCACAAATAAATTTTGAAATGGAGCTTTATCTCAAATTTTCCTTAACTTTTAAGGTTTTTCATTTGAAAAATATATTAATACTAACAAGGGATATCCATTTATATCCAAAAAAAAAAAAAGCACACGTGCGGGATATGCACAAGATCATCTTTTTCTTGGAAAAATTATTAATTAGTTAATCCCTGTAGCTTCACCGAGATTGCGACTCGGTCTTCATAGCTTGACTGGTCGCGACTTAGTTCTTATAGTTTTCTGATTTTTTCAAAACTTTTGGGTGCCTCTTAATTCATTCTATGTGGCGCTAACAACTCCTTATTTGGCAACTTTGTCAACACCACACCAGCAAAAAGTTCAACTTCTCACCTCTCTCTCTTCTATCCTCTTCCTTCAAGGTATCGTATTGTTTGCCATCTCCTTCCTCCACTCCCAGGCGTTTCCCTCTTCCCAAATCCCAACCAAACTTTTCCAGCAACCGCATGAAATCTTAACCAATCATTTCTGCACTAGAGAGATTGGTTGAGGATTCGTGCTATTGCTAGAAAGGTGTGGTTGGGAAAAGGAAAATGTTAGAAGTAGAGGAAGAAGAAAGTGAATAGTTCAGTACCTTGAAGGAAGGAGAGGAGTGAGAAGTTAACCATTTTGCTTATGTGGTGTTGACAAAGTTGCCAAATAGCAAGCAGCTGTTAGCACCACAAAGGACAAGTTATGAGGCACTCAAAAGTTTTATAAAATTTAGAAAACTATAAAGACTCAATCGCCAATAGTCAAATCATAGGGACCGAGTTGCGAATTTGGTAAAAGCATAATATCAAATACTTAATTTTTCCTTTTTTTCCCGTACAAGCATAAGATCATCTAACACTTCACACTTGATGATGTAGAAATACTCCCTCAAATCCTTAATATCAAATATATTTACCTAATTTAAGTTTTTTTTTTTTTTTATACAAGTGAGCATCCTTACTATATCTACCCCTTATCAAGTTCAAGAACTCTTTCTAAGTCCATGTCTGGGTGTAAGATGACATGAAATCCTGGCCAGGCAGAAAGACTCGTCTTCGCTAAATGGTCTGCAACATTATTTCTCCAGCGGCTAATCAATCTAATCTCCACACTCCATTCACAGTCCACTACCTCTTTGATGTGATGTATATTCTAAGTTAGATTCAAGAAGTTAGTTAGTATACATGAGATGTATATTCTAAAAAATTCTAATTATCTTTATTAATTATATTCCCTCATTCCCTCTCAAACTTGATTATAGTTGAAGGAGCATTAATAAAGGTAAAATAAGAAAATTGATAAATATAAAAATATGTTTTATATTTAGGATCAAAATCAACTCCTCAAATATATCCTATATTAAGGACCGGAGGGAGTAATATATATATTGGATCAGCCCATTTTTTATATGAAAATTGGAGCATAATTATAATTATACTTATTTTTTACCAACATAATTATAATTGTTTTAATAATAGTTATTTTATCCCCACAGCTTTAAATTTCTCGATCCGCCTGCAACAACACACACGAGGGGCGCACACATGAGATAATTAAGGGGTGAAGTTGCAAATGAACTAAGGGGAAATCACTAAGCATGATAAATTTTTTTACACAGAGTAATGATACTCTAAAAATTTCGTGCATATATGATGTTGATACTTTAATTTAGGTCATTTTTACCAATAAAATTTTTATTGGGAGACTTTTTCTCAAATAGAAATCGAATAAATAAACAGAATAATGATGTGATTGATTTTTGTTGAGTACAAGATAGCTTCTTTTTTTTTTGGCTACTGATGAACCACATTAATGGTGAAAATAAGGAGGTTACACAGGGGAATTAAATCCCAGTTTATCTTGTAATACTCTAGACTTAACAAAATGAGGACACAAATCCCAGAACACTGAGTGGGAAATTCCTTTTTTTGCCAGAACACGAGCCTAAGGAATGAGAAAAACCAGCAAGCCAATCCCCATTATGCATGGTCACGAATGATGCCTCCACAAGCTGCTTTTCCATGATGCTGAGAGACAGCCCCATCCAAATTCAATTTTGCGCTGCCAATGGATGGAGGTGACCAAGAATTGTGAGCCACAGGATGTAAAGAAAGGTGGCACTCATCCTCCTGAGTAATCACAAAACTCTTCCAAGTCTGCAAAATAATTACCGATGGGTTAATTGATTTAATTAGTCCAATCACCCGAATACAAGATAGCATATGAGTAAAGAGGAGAGCAGTGTTGTATGCCTTGGGTGGGCAAAGCGGCTCCTATTTATGGCATCTGGACTAACTGGGCTAGTCAGCTGGCGCTGGCGTGGGTTGTATGTGCCAATTTACTAGTTGGGCCTATCTTGCAAGGGAACTTCCAATCGGCTTTCGGCGTCAATTGGGGGGCCCACAAAGCTCTTATGCATATCGTCAAAATTTTTTATTGTTTAAATTATGCATAACTCCGCTAAACTACACTTCGTCTTCGGGTTCAACTAGTGAAGGAGTCAGACTTTCTCACCTAAAAGGAGGGGATTCAATCCTGGAGTTGATTAAGACGCTGGAGGAGGTATCCTAAGGGTCTACGAAATAGTGGAAATGCTGGGAAGAGGTGGAAGCATGTATACTCTCTAACCCAATATACCCTGCAGACCGGACTTCAAGTGCCATGCTCTTGGACTGTGGGTTAGTCCAACCCCTTTCCTAAAATTTTTTTACCCAAAAAAAAAAAAAAAACTCCGCTAAACTTTAAATTATATTTACAAATAACCACCCTTGATCTTTGAACTTAACAATCAAAATTGTAAACTCTTAAATTCATACATATAACTTTCACATGATTAATTTTGTACATCCCTTATTCACGCATAGCTTAAAGTTTAAGGTACTTAGCAATCAAAGTTGGCGATTCTTATATGTATACAAAAATAAAATTTAAGAAGTACTCGTGATTCTATTTATGGAGCATTTTTTCGACATATTTGAATAAAGTAAAATAAAAATAAATTTCAATATATCTATACGAAAATTTAATATATCTCTAACTTTATTCTTATTTAATATATACTTCAATGAGAAGTCAAAGAAAATAACAATCTGCCAGACAATATATTAAAAGTAAATTTACACATTCATATAATGAAGTTAATGATACGACCTATTATTTAGAACCAAAAAACACCTTATTTATAAGATAAATAGGACCGGAGGAGCATATAATGGATAGTCTGGTGGTATCTTCACATATTTTAAAGCTCAATGAGGTTATTATAATTAAGTTTTAAAAACTAAGGGGTTATTTGTGTATATGCAAAGTTTAGAAGAGTTATGTATAATTTATTAGTGTTATTTTATTTTATTTAATTGAGTTTCTATATATGATCAATTTATTCTAAAATCAAATCCTGAACAGCTTACCATATATATTCAGTATTCACCCAATTATCAACTTTCTCAAAGGAAAACGCCTGAATGACGTGTGAAGGGTTATCCTTGTTCCTTAATATTTTTTATATGAAAATCTTCTTCAAGTGTGAAACTGGCATGTCATTTATTGTGTTCATTACACCTTTCCCACCACATACCCATCCAGTCTGTCTTCTTTTTCTTCCATCATATATATCCAGTCTGTCTTCGCTTTATTAAAAATTACTCCAATAAATTATTTATCGCTTTTTCATATTTAATATTAGAGATATTTTTACGTATGTAATTCATATAACAATTTTTTATTTAAAAATAATAATAATTAGGAATGATATAGTATAATAATGAGAAAAATATCATTTTTGGCCCAGAAGTTCTAAAAAGCAATGGGTACCCAAAAGTTTTTTTTAGGAGCAATTTTTATGTATGTAATAGTATTTACTTTTTGTAAATTTTTAGGGCAAAATTTCTCCTTAAAAAAATTCTGGATACCCATTGTTTCTCAGCAAAAAGTTTTGAGGCAAAAATAATACTTAACCCTATTTTGATTAATGAGTTGGCATACCACATGTGCACATCAGTTAAACTTAATGGTCAAAATTAACAGAGGGACAAAATTATTATATTTTGTTAACTTTTAGGGCAATTTTACTCAAAAAAAAAATTCCGATACCTAATGCTCCTTAACCGAAACTTCCAGGGCAAAAAATAATTGTTTAACTACATATATTTTTCCATTAGCTGGTTCTTTTTTCTACACGAAAAAGTCTACAATAATTGTTTGATGGGAATATACAATAATCTTTGTCCTGTGATTAATACACGTGTACTATTAAATAAAATTTAATTGTCACACAATGATGTTGCCCTGAGTCAATATCTCTGACAAACATAAAAATGCTCTTAATTCTATTAAGATTTTACCAAAGTCAAAATCAAAATTATAATATAGTACCATTATACCAAGCAGTATTAGAGAGAGGAGGCACATATTTCAATCATAAATGGAGATTGAGATTTTATAACTTCCTAATCTTGGGCTAATAATAAAAAGTAACAAATCATTAAGAAAGGGACAGTCAATTAATCAGATTAATTACAATAAACCAAATATTTAGCAGTATAAATACCAAAACGTTAATCACCATATTCCAACATCAGAAACATATAATTTGCTTTCTTTTTTCCTCCCAACATGAAGAGAAAGTCAAGTTCAGGTCGCCAAAAGATCCCTATTGAGAAAATACCAAAGAAAAGCCATCTTCAAGTCACCTTCTCAAAGCGTCGCTCTGGGCTGTTCAAGAAAGCCAGCGAGCTTTGCACGCTCTGCGGGGTCGAGATCGCCATCATCGTCTTCTCTCCAGCCAACAAGGCCTTCTCCTTCGGGCACCCGGAGGTTGAATCCATCATCGACCGCTACATCAGACGAAACCCTACGTCGGAATCCGGTATCCACCACCCGCTGGTAGAGGCCCACCGGAACGCGAACGTCCGGGAGCTGAACATGCAGCTGACACAGCTCCTAGGGCAAGTGGAAATGGAGAGGAAGAGAGGAGAAGAGCTAGATCAGGTGAGGAAGGCGAGGCAGAGACAGTTTTGGTGGGAAAACCCTATTGAAGAATTAGGGTTTAATGAGTTGCAACAAGTTTTGGTTTCAATGGAGGAGCTGAAGAAGGAGATAGGGAAAATGGCGAGCGAGATGATGATGATGGAGCATAACAGTTTGGCTACTGAGAATGTTGGAGGAGCTCATATTAATGGTGGACTACTTGGACGCTATAATAATAATGATGTGTTTGAGGAAAAACATGTTATTTTTAACAGTATTAATGCTGCTTCTTCCTCCAGTAACAATATTCTTCCTCAACATGCCTATAACAACAATCTCAATTGCAGGCATGGTTATCTTTGATTTTTAATTTTAAAAAAAATGTTATTTTTGCATGGTTTTGGTTTTGGTTGAGAGAATAATTGTATTGCAAAACTATAGTGCTACTATATTGCTAGCTTTATTTCTGATTATTCTGATCTCTCTGGTTTTTCAATAAGGTTGTTTGTGGGGAACTATATATATTATACATATATGATTGCAAATAATTGGTTCAGATGTGTTAATAAGGATATAATTTTGTTTGCTGCTCTTGGAATTTATAAGGTGTAAATTGATTTCATCATTGTTTTCACATTTTTCTTGCTGATTTACCATTTTCTGTTAAAGTTAATAACACAGTAACCGTTAATCATATCATATCTCACAAGTGAAGTCCAATAATGACTTAATATTGTCACACAATTACATTTCTTCAAGTAACAGAAGAGATTAGCGTGATGAATCTGAAATTTAATCTAGTTGCAATAGCATGCATTAACGTGGTTTAAGAAGAAAAACATAAGATAGAAAATGATAATTATGAATCCATATTAAGATAAAGATTCTTGTAACTTCATAATCTCGGAATTAAGATTGAATCTGACAAAAAAGTTACAGAATGTGCCATAGTACAACACCTTCACAATATGATTAATTAATTAATTAATTAAATACACATGCCTCGTGCAGCTAGGCTAGAAATCACAAATTCGTAATTACCCAAGAAAAAACGAAGCATTTAATAGGTATTAACCATGATGAAGAAGAGGGTTAGCATTACTGAATTAGGAGAACTTGTAAAGAATGTGTTTGTCAAGGAAGTGTTAATGGAAAACGATACAAATTTTAATGACTGCATTAAAAATTAAGAAAATCCATTATTATTATCATTATTTTTTACAAATAAACCCATTATTATTTTATTCCCTAATCACGTAGAGGGTTATATCAGATGAGGGCTGGGGTGCCATATACTTCTCGGCCCGTTGAAACAGCCCACTCTCTCAGCCCATGCTTGCAGGCCAGAGAAGCCCAAACTCAGTCTCTCTTTCAAGTTAATTAGATTATATAACCAATGAGAGCTACCAAGGGGTTAGGTCTGATGAAAAGATCTAGTCCTTCAAAATATGGCGAATAAAAGTAATGGGAGCCCATTAGAAAGACACTTGTGCGTAGGAAAAAAAAAATACAATTATTTACTTAATTTTTTAACAAAATATCTAAATATACTATAAACAATTTGAAGGAGAGAAAATTGACGAGAATGAAAAAAACATAAAAGGAAAAATAGGGGCACATTTTGATTTCTTACCATTTTTTTTCTGAAAAATAGAAAGAGTTATTTGAAAATGTATTTATAGAAACTGTTTTGAAAAACAAAAAATTCAGAACATATCTTTTATGTTTTGTTACTTTATTGTTGTATAGAATTAGAGAATAAATTATTCTTTGTACTTCCATCAATAACAAATCATGCTACTAAAATAAATTATTCTTTCACCCTCCACTTCACCATTCCATATATATTTTTAAAAATAATAATTCAGACAGATTTTTTTTCCCACAAACTTGTTGTAGAAGATTAGTTTGCAGAACTTTTCTAAGAACATAAAAATAGATAAGAGAATCAAACAAGCTCTAAATCTTCCTCCATTTGGATTGCCAAATAAGTTATTTAATATACCTATATTGCATATGATTAAATTATATTTTGAGTTTATAAGTTAGACAAATTAATTTTTAAAAAAATTATAAATATAGTAATTTAATTAGCTCTCAAAAAATCTCAATTGGGTAGTAATTAAGAATGAAATAAAGGTGGGGGGGGGGGGGGGGGAAAAAGGAGGTCTAGAGTTCATGTAGGTTTTTTATGAAGAGTTCATGTATTTTGTCTCCAACAGGGCTAGGCTATCAACATGCTTGGATAGCACATTTGCATTTAACATTTTTCATTTTTTACAGAAATCGATGCATTTGAAGCTGTGATGGGAAGAAATTACAAATTGGCAGTTTTTTCGCTGCTAATTAATTAAAAGTCCTTTTTAAAATGTAATATAAACATGTTCCTATATATGTAACTACATACTAAGAATCATGGTGTTGAACAAGTTGTGCATGCCAAGGTTGTGGATCTGCTGGCGCCAAGGATGTGGAAATGAGCTGGATGAGCAAGAGTGGAGATCAGATCGCCACGTGTCTCACATTATTAATCCTTCATTTCCACTCCATTAGTGACACAGAGCCTAGCTAGCTGTGCTCTTAATTAATTATGGTTTTGGCTTTTCCAAGTAATTTCACTTAATCATTATATATATATACCCACATAATAATAATAATAATTAATAATCATCAAATGTCTTGATGTTAGAGATCATGCCTTCCAAGGAATAGCTTCGCTTTGTTCCTGAATCATGAGTCACGAGTGCCCGTTACGTTTACCACAAATACTCTCTTCTTCTTTATTATAATCATGCTGGTTTTTTATATACTCCCCTCTAACCTAAAATATAAGCGTTGTTAATTAATTCACATGAACCAAGAAATATTAGAGGTGATGATGATATATATGAAGACAAGCACTTATAGCGTTATGGGTTTAATGCTTTGGTCCAAATTAATTAGCTGTGTTTTGAATCTACCATCTGCCATGAACCATGCATGCAGCTGTATTCCAATTTGAAGAATATTAATTAATATTATAAATTTATAATAAAAACAAAATTGTGGCGAGAACAACTTTTTGGCCAGAAACTTTGACACCTGTGAGAGATCAATATGCTACAGAAAGATGGATCACAACAGTGAGCAAGAATAATCGAATATGGTTGGATCAGAATCTTTCACGGAAAAATATCAGAATTAATTGATTTTTTTGAACCAATCCGATTTTGTTTAGCTTGGCCAATTGCGGCTTGCTTTAGCTGGAATTTTGTAGTTTATTTAGCACCCGATTGATAAGAGAAAGGTTATCAAATTTGGATCAAACTGGCCCGGTTACCCTAAAAACTGGTGACTACACCATGTATCTGGTTGAGGCAGGTCCCTAACCTGGAATCTTGTGCAACCTGGAGTAACTCGGTCAACCCTGACCGAGTTGCTGGATTGACCCAGTTGCCTTTTTAAAAATAAATAAATAAATAATTTTTTTCTTGGAATGGATGACAATATTTGTCAAAGTTAATGATAATTTTTTGTTAATGACCACTAGTTTAATGATTAAAGGATTATAGGTAGGCATATTTTGTTATCATCATCTATTTTGATAATTTGCTAGGAAGAATATTTATAATTATTATTGATCATAGTGTCATTGGATGATCAATTGATTACAAGATGTCAATATTTGAAAAAAAATTGTAAACAACATTAGAAAAGTATATGATTATTTTGTTAGTGATTCAATGTATTAAATTGATTTTAGATAGTATGATACTATGATGAGAATTTACATTATTTTTTAATTTTTTATTTCTCACCAACCTGGCCTCAGGTTGACTTTGAGCTGATTCGCTGACCTTTGACTCATTGTATGCCTTGACTGGTTTAGAGGCCTGTCCGAATTTAACAACCTAGTTATAAGAAAAAGTTTTAGTATAGTATTTTTTTTAAAAAAAGAAAAAAAGAACTCAAAAAGTAATTTAACATTAAGACAGCTTAAATGGTAAAAGAGAACAGTGAAATATGAGTTCTTTTTATCATAATTCAAATCTTATCAATGGAAAAAGAAAGAGTACTTTAATGATAACTTACGCACTAATTAATCATTATACCCACAGAAAGTTTAAATTTACAACCCCACATTAAGAAAGACGTGGTGAAACCTAGTAGTATAATATTTTAGTTTATCTTTATTGTATGGACAAAATGAAATTCACCTCCAATAACTATATGTTACTGATGTTGTCCTATTTAATTATAAGAAATAAATGATAATTAAATTTCAACTGTTAGTGCATGCTTGAAATAGTGGTGGGAACTACTTTTTTAACATGATTTACAATGTATAAGGTAATTGTATGAGAGGATTTTATCTTAATTTATGTGAACATACTTTTTTAAAATAGGCGCCAGCGGCACCAAATGATTTTTCATAATGAAGGCTTTTTTTTTCTGGTCCTATAGCATAACAATGGGTTGTCTAAAAAATTCGAGGTCTGATTTGTCCGGTCTGACCTGGTCCAACCTGACCCAATTCGAGTGACAAAAAATTGGTCCAAGACAATTTGACAAGACCAGACCAGACCAAACAGCTCAAATTAGACTAGACTTCGGTCCAGAGGCTTAGACTCTTTGGACTGGTCCGCTCTAACCCGAGGTTTTTTTTTTTAAAAAAAAAATCACCACTACAATGAGCTACTCACTAGAGACATCCTAATGTGCTTTTTAATTTATAAGAATCACTTTTCATTCAGTCATTTTTTATTACTTTTGGAAGTCAGGTGAAACCAGAACTAAAATATTGCCCCCCAAAAAGGCAAAAAAAAAAGGAAAAAGATTTTATAAAAAAAAAAAAAGGACTGCTTGGAACTAGTCCAGGCAGTCCACCGATCCGGTCCAGTACAGCCCAACCTCGGGCTAGTACCAGACTGGACTAGACCTCAAGTTAACTTTTCCAACCCGAGGTCCTATCGAACCAGACCTTAGGTTAACCTCCAACCCGGTTTGACCCTGTCCTTAGATATCCCTACGTAACATAGTGATGGCTTTTTCAAATCAAAGAGAATAAACGCTGTTGACGTTTAAGGGCCATGTTGGTTGGTTAAGAGAAATTGATTTCTCGCCCCATGATCTAGGGTTCGACATTGAGAGGTGAAAGAAAGAGAATAAACGCTAATATAATTAATAAGTAATAACAGAGCGAGATTCTTTTATTTTTCTTTTTTGCTAGAAGCGTGAGATTCTTATGTAGCTGGAAAAAAAGATATTTATTTCGATTAAATTAAAAGATATTTTAATGGTATACATAAATTTTCTTATTATGAAATATATAATTTAGTTTATGGCTAAAAAACCGGATAAAAATATGGATTCTACCCGGCCGTCGGCGGTATACTCTCCATGTATAAACAATAACATTCTTTATCATTTTAGCATTTTATACTTATATATACCAGTTGTTTTATTATTTATTATCAAAATATACTTTTTTTATAATCAAAATAAAAATATACTTCATTTAACTAAATATACATATACGTAGTGGATTTTATTTAACTTGGGCGGCCTCAGGTCAAAGCGGAAATATACAGAGAACATTAGCATGTTCCCTGCGCACATACACAAATCGACAAATAGATTTTATTTAAAAATATTGGCAATATATTTATAAATGTTATAAAAAAAATCTCATACCTACTTTACTTACAAACTGTTAGTATTATCATGAGTTTTGTGTAAACGTATAGAACTATCTTAGCTTATTCATAACTGAATACAAAAAAATAAAAATATGTCGAAAACAAAAAAATTCAAAAAAAAAATCATAAAAAAATTGCAGTTTATTTATTTTGAACTTTTGCGTAAATATCTGGCGCATATTTACTTTAGAATAACAAATATAAAATCCAATATCTTTTTTTCTTAATAATTATTCACTCTAATAATTATTCACTCTAATTTAAAATTGTGGGTCTCTTAAGTCTTATCACTCTCTATTATTTTAATATATTTTTTGAAGAGTTAAGGTGTAAATTTAGCAATAAACTATTTTTCTATAGGCACCCAACACAACTATTTTTTATAAGAGCATTTATAAGAAAAGTATGGGCATTTACATTAATTCCCTTACTTTATTTTTTTATAAAAGCATTTAAAGATAAATAAAAGAATTCAAAAGAATACAGAGGGTTATAAAAAAAAAATAGTGCCCCATGAGTCAAAATAAAATAAAATTTTGTCAATAGAGGGCATTTACAAGATAAATATATGAATGACCAAAAATTTCTAATTTATTAGATTCTTTTAAATACCTTTATTTGTCTTATAAATATCTTTATTTGTCTTATAAATACTCTTATGAAAAAATAAAGTAAGGGCATTAATGTAAATGATCTTTTGTAAATGGCCATAATTGTTTTATAAATGCTCTTATAAAAAATAATTGTATTGGGTTATTGTTAAATGGGAAAATTAAAGTGGAGGACCTAAAGAAAATAATATTTATTTAAAAAGACCATAAAAATCCTAATTGTTTAAAAGGACCAAATACAATATGATATAAAATTAAAAATACCGAATTGCCCTTTATGTATTTCTCTTCTATCTTTCATGTGAAGCAAGTATCTCAAACCCAGAAATTGACATATAGACTCTAAATCTAACTATAAATCACGGTCAAGTGATTAAAAAACAAATCTCCTAGCGTTCTTTGAGCCTTTATGATTGTAACGATCTTCCTCTTGGTGATTCTTGTGGCCAACAAGGGAAGGTATGAAAGAACTTACTCAAAGAGGAGCATTAAAAATCAAATAAAAAATCAATAAGCATTCACTATAACTACAACTCCTTTTTCTACAGCTAGAGCACCAACTGATATACCAGAAAAGATGTCAGCATAACCTATCACTTCCAAATATGTATTAGATAGACCTAGAGAGAGATCTCTATGTGCTCAGATCTGAGTACTGTAATTGGTTTGGTTCCATTGCAGCAGAGCCATTTATTATATAAAATTCCAAATCAAACAGGAAAGACTGCGCTGCTTCGAGCTACAAACAGAAAGGAATAAGAATGAACTTCATCGTTCTTTCGCTTGTCTCACAGGGTTTGGATAAAAATAATCCATCCACAAATCTAATTACAATTTTTAGTCAAGTTGCAGTTAGGTATAGACCCTTTGCACTAAGTTGGTTTTGTAAGATGCTTGCTTAAACTAAAATAAAAAATAAGACGTGAGAAAAGCCTAGAGGGCAACTTAGTACTTTTAATTTTATATTTTAATATTTGGTCCTTTTAAATAATTACGGTTTTTATGGTACTTCTTAATAAATATTATTTTCTTTAGGTCCTTCATACCAATTGTCCCTTGTTAAATTTGTACTTTAACCCCTTTTTTAAATATAATAAAATACTTCCTCCGGTCCTAATTATAGAAACATTTTTATAATATAAATTGCACTACAGGAGGTAGTAATAGAGAGTGAGAAGATTAGTGGGACCCATAATATAAAAAATAACTAAAGTTAAATCTCATTACTAGTGGGTTACTAAATTGGGTTTAGATATCATCCACTTCTCTTCCCATCTTCTTTTTCATTTCAACTGTTGAATTGAAATCTCTACGGTATAGATTTAATGTTTTATAAAATATTATTTTTTAATAATTATAAAACATTAAATCTGAAGCGTAGAGATTTCAACCCAACAGTTGAAATAAAGAAGATAATGGGAAGAGAAGTGAATGGTAGCTACACCCAACTAAATCTACTCCTATATAATTGTTTTATATATATTTTTACACCTAAAAACAGTTAATTGTAATAGGTGTCCTTGAAAAAAATGGTTGACGGCTAAATTTGCAGTGCACTCTTAAAAATAATAAGTATAACCAGCTCTCTTGTCTGGCATCCACTCAACCTGAGACATCCATTATCATACTTCCCGTTGAACACATGCACGTGCAGGTTCGCGTGCAAACTGAAAATCTATCTTTCTCTTTAAAAAAAAAAAAACAAAAAAACTAAGATCTAATCAGAAATTCAGAGTTACAGAATCAGAAAATAAAAAATGAGGAAAGTTGAGAACAAAGATTCCATCACACCACCGCACGCTACGTGGGTCCACCCATACCTCAACGTGACCCCTCCCTATTATCCACTTCAAATTTTTGTTACGTAATTCTAAAGTAATTGCGTTATTTTTTTAAAAGAATAAATATAAGAATACGGTCAAGAAGAAAATCTTAGTCATGCAATTACGAGTGTACCCTTTTTCTAAATATATTATGACATTGTAATTATAAGGAAAATCACAAATTAGTCTTTCGCCTGATCGATCAAGAGTTTAAAACGAGTTGATGGAGCTTAAATTCTTTTTTTTTTTTTATCTAAGCTTGAACAGTTATTTGGAGTTTATAAAGAAGTTTAAAAAAAAAAAAAAAAGAGTAGTCCATTACATTTGTGCTTAGATATCTCTGATTTTTGTTGGATTATGTGTGGTAATTTATATATGAACATTCAATTTAATGTATTTTATATTTAAATACGATTCTTTTAAGAGTTATATATAAATATTTTGTATATTTTAATTAAATATATTATTTTAATCTTGACCAGTTATACCTAGTGTTAAAACTCAGGTAATTAAACTCGGACTAGCCGGTTCAACAAGGAAATTGATAAACTCGTCCAGTTTGGGTATCAACGCGGTTCACCTTTCTAAAAAAATTGATTTTTTTTATTTTTTTAAAAATTTCATATTAATAAACATCAAATCTTCACTTTCTCACCGATTTGGCCTCGTTTTAGCTCTAGTAATTATTTGACCCTAATCTGACCCACTGACCTTTGACTCAATATTATATTCCTACTGATTTATTGGCAAGTCTTGGTTTAATAACCTTGGTTAAAACAAAAGTAAAACTTGATGAATGAAAATATTTTTAGGGAAAATTTCAAATAAGGACCACTTTAGCAAATTAATTTTCACTTGCTTCCAAAGAAATATGAAATTTCACAGTTTGCATTGAAGTTGACTTGTAAAGTAAAATGACAAAAATAACTTTTTCAAAATTAAAGGAGAAACTATTTGATTTGTAAGTGAAGTGAAATAGTCTTAGAAACAAGTGAAACTAATTTTTTATAAGAACTCATTGAACATGATCAAGTCCAATTCCATTTACAAGTAACGAACAAATTATCAATAAATGAAATATATAGTCTTGTGAATAAGTGGGATTCCACTTTTTTACTAAGGACCATCTTAAAATTGTTCACAAGACTATTTTACTTATTCATGATGTGTTTATTACTTGAAAATAGAATTGACTTGATCATATTATATTCTAATGTGTTATTGTTAAGAAATTAATTTTACTTGTTCATGATATGTTTGCCATCTGTAAATCAGGTTGTTTTTCTCTTCATTTTTAAAAGGGCTATTTTTTTTTACCTCATAAATTAATTTCACTGCAAGTCTACGATACTGTGGTGAAATTTCAGATTTTTTTTAGCCTCTTTGGTACAGTGATAATTATATGAAAATTTCCCATATTTTTACCAACTGGAGGCCGTGGGAGTCCTGTATCATTTTGGGTTCCGGGTAATTTTTTTAATATTTAATGGTGAGAATATTATTTAATGTGATATTTTAATATTTTTACTGTTGAATATAATTTTTGAATTTTTTAATGGGAGGATATTTTTTCAAAAAAATTATATAATTAATTAATTTTTTTAAAAAAATTAATGGTGATAATCATTTAATATTTAAAAACATTTATGAATTGACACTTTTGTCAAATTAAAAAATTATAATGACAATAGCCTCTTTTTCACTTGATCATAAGATATCTAAATCCCCATTCATCATTCTAACAAGGGAAAATCCCATATAAAGCTACCTAAAATAGAAAAATTCTAAATCGGGTTGGTAAATTCAATAAATCATTAATTAAGTTATCAACCCAATTTAAGATTTCAAAATCTGTGTAAAATAACTTTAATGCTCCCCCTCTTTTTTCTACCAGCCTTTCTTTTCTCTCTTCTTAAAAGAATATTATTGCTTTATGACTTTATATAAAAGAATAATCAAGAATAATTCAAGTATGTCATGCCACAATTTGATATCAATTAAATATATTTTAATTGAAAGTCAATTAATTGTATTAATGATAAAAAATTAAATGTGAGGTTTTTTTAAAAAAAAGAAGAAGAAGAAGAAGAAGAAGAAGAAAGTTGTTATTTTTATCGGGTGAGTTTTTTTTTTTTTTTTAAAGAAAACCCATGCCAGCTTCTTTGCAAAATTGAATTGAAATAAAATTCATTTTTACCAATATTAACCTAAACCAAAATAATTTTCCTTAACATATAAATTTGAGTTTTTAGATAGTAATTTAGTTAATATTTCAATTTCAATTTTTTAATTCTTTAATATAAATCAGTAACATTATTTATCTTTTTTAAAAAAGCCACGTTTAAATTTCATATACTTCTATGAATATTTCAGTAAAAAGATGTAAAATGCACTTAAGATTTCATAAAACGGTTTATATCAATATAAAAATTTCCAAAAAAAAAAAAACCTATATGTGTGTGAAAAATATAGAAAAATTCATACTTAATTAATATATTTACTGAAATATGTCCTTCTTATAGTGGCATATATTATAAGTTTTCTTTAAAAAAATTGTTCATACTAATAAAATGAACCCTTTACTGAAAATATTGTAGGTTTTTATTCTTATAATGATATACTTAATATATTTGAACAAATCATAATTTGTTGTATTAAAATTAATATTGATATATACATGGGAAACATAAGTTAAGGAGTAATAAAACTCATTAATGAGGAGAGAGAAGAGGGTATTAAAGTTATTTTACCTATATTTTAAAATCCTAAATTAGGTTAATGACTCAATTAAAGATTTATTAAATTTACTATCTCGATTTAGAATTTTTCTATTTTAAATAGCTTTATATGGGATTTTTCCTTCTAACAATGTAATTCTGATTACATCAAATGATGTAATTAATATCAAAATGTAATCGCCTTTACATTACATAAATCCAATTAAACATTGTAATCGATATGTTGTATTACGATTACACGTAATCATCTCCCATGAAATCCAACCAAATAGGCTGTTTATGTAATTCGTAGTAAACATTTTTTTATATAATTTTTTTGGGTGCAATTTTTATATAAATTCTGAATAAACTGATGGAGGAACAAAATTATTTCACAATATATTCCTTAAAATAATGACAGCTAACAGCCTCACGCAGTGGTGCATGATACAGTTCAGGAATCATGATTGATGAATCTTGTCCACTCATTATTCTTATTTCTAGAAACTTCAACGTTTTCCAGCTCATACGTTGGATCGGAGAATTGAAGATTTTTCGGACGGCGTCACCATATATAATAATGGGATGGTTAGTAATTAAAGCAAAAATATTAAATACTCTGGATAATTGATACGCAAAGAAAAAATTACTCAGACTAGTTATTTACAAAATATGTGTGTTAATTTTTTAATAATAACCCTTTAGCCATTTAAGTCATTTGCTTTGAAATTATTCTCCTTTATTTAAACCTCCTTAAATTTTAATAGTGTTAGAGAAAAATTATAGATTTGAAAAACAAAATGAAGAATGTGAACCTTGAAATAACGATAAACAAATATTGATATATATATATATATTTTTTTATAACAAAATTTTAGGAAAAGGGTTGGATTCACCCACAGTCCAAGGGCAGGGCGTTTAAAGCCTAATCCACAGGGGATACTGGCCAGAGAGTACACATGTCTCCACCTCTACCAGCATTACCACGGCTTCCAAGACCCTTAGGATGCCTCCCCCAGCGCTTTGACTAAAGCAGGGATCGAATTCCCTCCCTAAAAGTGTGAAAAACCAACTCCGACGCCAGTTGAACCCAAGGACAAGGGGTAACAAATATTGATAAGGGGTAACAAATATTGATATTGTGTAAGAGGAAAATCACATGTACAAATTATATAAGTAGCCTTTTCCCTTACAATAATACATGATATGGTTGTATGCATCTGATCTGTCTTTTTTTTTAAAGTCTTGTGTATTAAAGAAAATTGTCAAACTCGTGATCATGACAACGTAAACTCTTATTGTAAATTTGTTTATTTTTATTATTAAATATATATTAATAATGTATAATTAAATAATTAAAATATAAAATGATAAAAATTTGAATTACATATATTTTAAGTTCAATTAAATCTATCACATACTTAACAAAGAAGTTGAAATTCATATATAAAGCTATTAAACATGATCAAATCAAAAAAGTTAACTAGAGTTTAAGAATAAATTAACGCGATTTTATAAGTTAGAAATGTAAAAAGTAAAATTTGTATATAAATTTGTAAATTTAACTGAGATTATAATTAGATGATATGAATTTATCTACAACTTTAACTCAAATATATAAATTAAAAACATAAAAATAGATAACATAAAGAGTCAACTCAGAGTTTGATGATAATATTAAGGAAATCAAATGAATAGGAAGATAAGAGTTAGTTAAATTGTTCATTAAGGAGAGGAGAGCGTAGAAAATGATTAGGAAGAAGCAATCGATTGATAGTGACTAGGGAGCGGTGGGAAAGGGGCAATAGCTAGGTAGGGATAAGTAGGTTGCGGAAAAGGGAAATAGATGATTTTTTCTTTTGCGGGGGGGGGGGGGGGGGGGGGGACCACCAAAAATAGAATTAATGTGGAATAAATAAATAAATAATATTTTTTAAAAAAAAAAGAGAGAGAGAGAAAAGGGTAAGTGGAGGGAAAGGAAGGAAAGCGATGGGGGATAGGCGGGAAGAGAAATAGAGGATGCAGGCAAGGTTGAGTCTTGCTTTGCTGGCCACTATCCCTACCTGTAA
Source organism: Acacia crassicarpa (assembly GCA_034222035.1). Lineage (NCBI taxonomy): Eukaryota > Viridiplantae > Streptophyta > Magnoliopsida > Fabales > Fabaceae > Acacia > Acacia crassicarpa. The sequence continues at coordinate 42,654,356 of JAWXYG010000001.1, read as the reverse complement.
ACAGCTGTGCCTTCCTCTGCCAGCTCATCATCTCATCTCTTTTGCCTTACCTCCTCTAATTCCTCCTTTCATTACTCCTCTCTCTCTCTCTCTAGCCAACGTGATTTTGAACGGTTACTCCTCGGATCATAAGGATTAAAAAAAAAAAAAACATATATATATTATATATATATATGGGTAAAGGATTTCTCCTGTAACTGGAGATAGAGTTATCTCCAGTAACCCTAAAACTATGTCGTTTTGAATTAATGAAGGGTGTATTTGTAATTTCAGGTGAATTAATGAATGATGTATTTATAATTTCAAGTGAATTAATGAAGGGTGTATTTGTAATTTCAGATGAATTAATAAAGAGTGCAAATACAGAAACACCCTTCATTAATTCATCTGAAATTACAAACACACCCTTCATTAATTCAAAACGACGTAGTTTTAGGATCACTGGAGATAGCTCTATCTTCAGTGACAGGAGAAATATTTTTCCCTATATATATATTATTTTATATAGGGTAAAGGATTTCTCCAGTCACTGGAGATAAAGTTATCTCCAGTGAGCCCAAAACTACGTCGTTTTGGATTAATGAAGGGTATGTTTGTAATTTTAGGTGAATTAATGAAGAGTGTTTCGGTAAAATTCATATGATAAAAAGATAAACAAAATTACAGAAACAACCTTCATTAATTCACCTAAAATTACAAACACACCATTCATTAATCCAAAACGACGTAGTTTTGGGCTCACTGGAGATAACTTTATCTTCAGTAACTGGAGAAATACTTTTCCCTTATATATATATATATATATATATATATAGGGGTTTACTTTTCTCATGTTGCATGAGAGAAGGAAAATTCCTACACACACATCAAATGGTGGGACCCACATATATATATAATGCTAATTATATATATATATGCGGGGTCCCACCATTGTGTGTGTGGTATGAGAAAACATTTCTCCTACAACATGAGAAATGTTTTTCCCATATATATATATATATATCAGTACTTTTTATTTTATCCCTATTAATTTTTTTTAACAATAATTAAGGAGAATAGTGAACGAGGGAATTAAAAAAGATAATTATAATATTTTAAAAAATATATGTTATATTATCTATCTTTCTTAATATAATCAAATTACGTATTTATATTTTATACTAAGAACAGGAATATGCTCCTATTTATAAGACACACCACTAACTTAGCTAAATTTTTTTTTTTACAAATATACAAACTAACTTAGCTAAATTTTATATTCATTTTTTTAATTTTTACTTCTATTAATTATTGGTTAGTCTAATTGCATTAATTAGCTACTCCCATGATGAGTCCTCACTTTCTAAAAGAATTATTTGGTCCTTAATTAATATGAGTCACTTGAAGAATATGTAATCCCTTGTTGTATTTGACAATTTTAGCCTTGTAATTAATGCTTAAGTCTGATTTTTTTGATATGTTTCTCTTGGTTTCAAAACCTCATTAATAATGATAAAGTTAGAAAATTTTATTAATCCAAATGACTTAAGTTGAATTACGCTATAATATAATAGAGCCCATATAAAGTATTTACTCATTCTATTTTACACATTCACTCTATATAAATAAGGTAGTTTTTGAAAAATAATTAAGTTACATTTTTTACTTATTTAATTTATTGCAATTCAACTACTTTTAATTAATTTTTTTATCTATATAATTTGATTACTTGTATCTTAAAAAATGAGGAAGTCAAATGAACCATCTAATTGTCAGTTTTGGGAAAATTCCAAATAAATATCAAATGAATTTACAAAACCTCCAGAAGTCCGTAGAATTTGCAAAAAGACTGAGAGGTGACAAGAACTTTTGGAGGATATGCAAATTTGCGCGAAATGACCATTTTGCCCTTAGTTGTAAATAATAAAAAGTAAATACCCCCGGCGGTGGGCCTCACCGCCGGCAGCCACCACTCCTGCCGGTGACCGGCGACCTCTGCCGGCCGGTCAGTGACTGTCGACCGGTGGTGGTTGGCGGCAGCAGTTAAGTGAGACATGACAAATTCAAAGTTTTTAGAAGTTGTGGTTAATTTATACATTTTGTGTTGTTAATCGCCTCTGGAAGTGAGACATGACAAATTCAAAGTTTTCAGAAGTTGTGGTTAATTTATGCTTTTTGTGTTGTTAATTTATACATTTTGTGTTTTTAATCGGCCGACGGAGGTCGCTGGCGGTGGGGCCCACCGGGAGGGGGGTATTTACTTTTTTAAAAAAAATTATTTACAACTAAGGGCAAAATAGTCATTTCGCATATCCTCCAAAAGTCCTTGTCATCTCTCAGTCTTTTTGCAAATTCGACGGACTTCTGGAGGTTTTGCAAATTCATTTAGTATTTATTTAAAATTTCCCCTTTATCTTTTTGGTTTTAAAAGAAAAGCAGTCTTGAGTTTGAATTTGTTTACCTAAACTCAAATTGGGCATAAATTGAAAATATATTTATGGATTGAACTTTGAAATGCCTTCTATCTTAGATATATGGTAACTTCTAAGAATAATGCTTTGTATCATGTTAAAATGTTAATTACTCCCTCCAACCATAAATATAAGATAAAATTTATAATACAAATTATACTATAAATTTTATTCTATATTCAAGACCGGTAAGTATCTTGTTTTGACTATAACCTCTAAAGGCTCTACCCTCGTCTTGTGGATAAATATGTGAACAATTAGTACTAATATGCGTCAAAATTAATTATATACAGTCCATGAATGGGAAAAAAAGGTCAATATTTTGTCTTCAAAATTAAATTTTTTAATTAAAAAACTAAGTTGATAGCTTGCGTCTTCGAATCAACATTTAGAGAAATTTCAAGAGGGTGGAATGTTATTATCAAAAAGTCGATAATTTGTCTCACGTTGATTGAAATTTGAAAAAAACATGTCAAAGGTCGTGGAGATCAATTATCATTTGAGGTGGCCATTACGACCAATTGCCATTTATTACTTACTAGCTAATTAAGAGAGGGACGGTTTTGAAAACTACTTTTCAAAACAATAAAATTTTAAAATTATTTAAATTGAAATTTTAAAATAAATAAAAAATTATAATTAAAGATCTTGAATTAATATTTATATTCTAAGTAGTGTTTATAAATAATTTTGCAGTTTTTGACCTGTATATGTTTCATCATATATTAAATTCCACTTAGTATTCAACATTTTGTTCCTATCAATGAGTTTGACGCCTGCACCATGTCAAATCGATACAGTTCAGCAACGAACAATATTGATTAGACTTTCATCAAGAAAATCAAACATGGATTGGAACATAAACTATTTATACGTGGACGTGTCATCTTTTTTAGTATTATTACTTTTATTAGAACGTCATGATTTGATGTTTTATGGAAGATTAAGAATAACAACAATAAAAGGATAATCAAGTTAAAACATTAGTCATTGTGATGAATTTTAAAATTATAATCTTGTTGGGGGGAAAAAAACGTGTAGTTTTATGTTTGTAATTTTTTGAATGCCACATTTTATCTCTATACCCACATTAATTTGTTTTATGTTTGTAAATCTTTTAGGAAAAAACTTATAGTTTTTTTTTATAATTAAAAAACTTATAGTTTTATGTTTGCTACTTTTGTTTTAATTTCCAAACTCGCTCTATACAACCTATTGGGCCCACATTCGGTTTATATTACTACGTTCGATCCTAATTATAGGACATATTTAATCAATTTTAGAGATATTAAAGAGAGTAGTTAAATTAGTTAATTTTACATATTTTTCTAAAATGCTCTTATATAAATTTTGTACTTCAATTACTTTATTGATTTCATATGATCTCTCATTCATATCTGAATTGTGCTTTATATTATAAATAAACAATTTACATTTCGGTTTAAATTTCATATTTTCATATATCACCGTCCTATGACGTGCTCCAAATTCATCTATCAATTCAGAACCATCACTGAATTGTATGGAAAAATATGAAAAAAAATTGCTGAAAATTATTTTATTAAAAAAGTAGTAGAATCAATGTGTATGTGGAATTAAATAATTGCAAGCATTTCTTATTTTATAAAATATATAGGTGCATTATTAAATTATTATTGTGTTTAGTTATAATTGAGAAAATATTAATAGGGGTATTTTAGGAAGAAATTAACAAAAATTAGATTATTGTCCTATAATTAGGACAAAAACCAATTCTCAAATATTACCCTATAATTAAAACCGAGGGGAGGTTCTGGTCGAAAATGTGGTTTATATTATTTTCAACACTTAAAAATAATCATATTTTAAATGTGAATAACAATAAGTCACGTCAAGTATGACTAACTCTGATGTGTTTGGGTCTATCTGCTATGTTATGGCCAGGAAAAAAAAAAAAAAAAAAAAAAAAGCTCTACCCGATATGTATCTCAACGAGAGATGAGGGTCTTCGTACTAACCCTTCTGGCCACTTATTATCACAACCACATCATTATACTTTAATATGTGAGATTTAATTGTAGACTTTTATTATTTGTAATATAGCAGTAATATTTGTTACATATAATTAAATTGTACTTATTAAAACATAATTTAATAGTTAAGATATTAATTAAGTAGAGAGAGAAGTAAGAGGAGATTCTTACAATTCGAATTATTATTAGGGAAAATTACACACAGGTCTCAAGGAAGGGATATATTTACGTTTAGGTCCCATCAATTCATGAAATTACTCTGAAGTCCAAGGGACTTCTGTGTAATTATTTCATATGAGTAAAAGACCATATTGCCCTTCTACTTGAATTTGTGATTTCTGAGTTGCAGAGGCGATTAACAACACAAAATGCATAAATTAACAACACAAAATGCATAAATTAACCACAACTTCTGAAAACCTTGAATTTGTGATTTCTGAATTGCAGAGGCGATTAACAACACAAAATGCATAAATTAACAACACAAAATGCATAAATTAACCACAACTTCTGAAAACCTTGAATTTGTGATTTCTGAGTTGCAGAGGCGATTAACAACACAAAATGCATAAATTAACCACAACTTCTGAAAACCTTGAATATGTGATTTCTGAGTTGCAGAGGCGATTAACAACACAAAATGCATAAATTAACCACAACTTCTGAAAACCTTGAATCTGTGATTTCTGAGTTCCAGAGGCGAATAACAACACAAAACGCATAAATTAACAACACAAAATGCATAAATTAACCACAACTTCTGAAAACCTTGAATTTGTGATTTCTGAGTTTCAGAGGCGAATAACAACACAAAATGCATAAATTAACAACACAAAATGCATAAATTAACCACAACTTCTGAAAGGCAATAAAGTCTTTTACTCATATGAAATATTTATAATGAAGTCCCTGGGGATTTCAGAGTAATTTCATGAATTGACAGGACCTAAACGTAAATATATCCCTTCCTTGGGACCTGTGTGTAATTTTCCCTTATTATTATCTTATTTATAGGGACGAAGTCAGTACCTTAATCAGTTTGCTGGTGAAGTTAGTGTTTTGAATACAAGCATATAAAATTTCCTATCTTAACAATTGTAGAAATTTCTTTGATTTCTTTTCCCCCACGAGTCTAAGTAAACTCGTTACAATGACCTAGACTCGTATCGTGAACTCGAATCATAAACTCATAAGAGTTTATTTTTATTATTAAATAGGTATTACTAGTGTATAATTAAATAATTTAAATATAAAAATGACGACAATTTGATTTAAATATATTTTAAATCCAAATAATTGAAATTAAATCCATCAACATTCATTATTTATCATACTTAATAAAGAAATTTCTATAAAATTTCTTTATAAAGCTGCTGAGCATGATCAAATAAAAAAAGTTAACACGAATTTAAGAGTAAGTTAACACAATTTTGTAAGCTATAAACGTAAAAACAGTAAACTTGGTGTATAAACTCGTAAGTTTAATTGAGTTTACAACTAGCATGAATTTACCATTGACTCGACTCGTTTTTTGTAAATTAGAAGTGTAAAAACAGTAAACTCGAAGAGTCAACTCGCGAGTTTGACAACAATGTTAGTAAGTGTTTCCACCTACTTCTCTCTCTACTTAATGCTTTCATCAAAGTTGTCATACTCGCGAGTTTAAGCTAAGTAAACTTGTGATAATGATGTAAATTCGTATTTTGAACTTGGATCAGAGTTTACTTTCACTATTAAATAGGTGATAATAATGTATAATAAATAATTAAATGGGGTTTAAACTTCTCATGTTATATGAGAAGAAGAAGATTCTTACCCACATGAAATGGTGCGACCCACACATTATATATATGTGTGGATCCCACTATTTCATGTGTGTGTGACATGAGAATACACTTCTCCTACCACATGAAAAGTGTTTTTCCCATACTTAGAATATAAAAAAATGATAACAATTTAATTTAAATATATTTTAAATCCAAATAATTAAAATTAAATATATAAATGCTCAAAATTTATCATAACAAAAAAATTTCTATAAAACTCACATATAAAGCCACTGAGCTTGATTAAATTAAAAAAATTCCTACACGTATGATTTCAAATGCTTAAAATTCATCTAAAACAAAAATTGGAAGCGCAATGTGTCAACCAAATAATTAAACCAAAGCAAAGAATCGTTGCTAATTAGGTTATTGATTCGTCTTGAGGGAATTACGTGCGCTTTAATTCGGACATAATTATAATTGGTAGTTGCTACCTAAATTTATCATTATGCTCAACACATTAATTAGAAGGAAATAACAAATTCAATGATTTGTTGATGGCCAAATTAATTTCAAATCACTATTTATATATTTATATATTCAATCAAATCTCTTTTCTTAACTACCGCAATGAAACCTTCTAAAATTGTACCCAATAAAGTATTTGTATTCATTCTGCAATCTATTTTATTAAGAGAAAGTATTTTTATTACGCAATACATATTTAAGGAAATTATCGTTTTTTCTATTTAAGGAGAACAAAAAAAAAAGGTCTAATTCTTTTATTCATTCTTCAAATCCTTAGTGCTCGCAAAAAAAAAAAAAAAAAGGTTAGTGCTACTGCTAACACCAAACCCAATAACGTAACATTGTGTACGTGTGAGTTTGTGGGGGAAAAAAAACTTTTTGTTGCCTTATCTCATTTTCCTCTTTTTTAAAAATAAAAATAATTGAACTAATCCATAATCTTGATATGGTTCCAACAAAACCTCACCGATCTGTTTTTTTTTAATTCTTTTTTTTTTTGAAATTACAATAGAATGAAGATAAATATAATTAAAGAAACTCACCAATTAAATCCCACCAAATCCAAAATTATAGCCTAAATTGATTTACCCACTTAAACTCACGTTTCTCCATAATTATTAAACGTGGGATTCAAGTCATCCAGCTCAGAAAAAAAAAATTAAATAAATGAATGAATGAATTACTCATTAAAAAAAAAAATTAAAATAGTAAAAGTACACAAAGGAGATGAGTTCAAAAAATGCCAACTTGCATGGGACCTCTTCCAAGTATTTCCCAACCTATCGAAAAGCTAACGGAAAATCCTCTAAACTTACAGGCTGTCTCATTCGGCTTGGCTGCTCAACAACTGTCTTCTTCCTTCTCACCCGACCCTTATAAGCCCACCTTCCCTTTTCCTCTCTCTTCCATCTTATTCACACAACACAACAATAGTACAATTCCTCTCTCTCTCCCTCGCCGAAAAACCAACCTCCACGATATGGATCCGTGTCCTTATGTTCGGATCCTCGTCGGGAACTTGGCCATCAAATCTCCGGCTGCTTCCAAGCCTTCTTCCTTCTCCGGCCAAGTTCATCCTTCTCCTTCTTGCTTTTGTAAAATTAAGCTCAAGGATTTCAAATCGTCAGAATCCGATCATCAGTACGCCACCGTTCCTCTTGTCTTGCAAGACGCCGGTGACTCTCAATCTCACACTTTAGCTGCTTCTTTCGACTTGAGCAAGCCTATGATCGAGAAACTTCTGAAATCGTCTAAGAATCCTACTCTGAAGATTTCCGTCTACAAGGGTCGGAGAATTGCATCTGCGTTTGGATTTAGTACTGCCAAGTTGTTGGGGAAAATTTCTGTGCCGTTGGATCTTACCTTGGCTGAGTCTCGCGCTTGTATGTTTCAGAACGGTTGGGTCTCACTGGGTGACAAGAAAAAGGCGTCGTCGGAACAGTTGTTACACTTGACTGTCCGGGCTGAACCGGACCCGAGATTCGTGTTCCGATTCGATGGCGAACCAGAGTGTAGCCCCCAGGTGTTCCAAATCCAAGGGAATGTTAAACAGCCAGTTTTCACTTGCAAGTTCAGCTTCAGAGATCGGAATTTGGGTTGTAGGTCATCTGTCTCCGAGTCGAGCAATTCAAAAGGCTGGTTGAATTCGCTGAAATCTCAGAAGGACCAATCGGTCGAGCGAAAGGGATGGTCCATTATGATTCACGACCTATCCGGTTCCCCGGTGGCGGTCGCCTCAATGGTAACGCCGTTCGTACCTTCCCCTGGTTCCCACCGGGTCAGTCGATCCAATCCCGGCGCGTGGCTTATCCTCCAACCTGGCGGCGACGGCACTTGGAAGCCTTGGGGGCGACTCGAGGCTTGGCGCGAACAGAACAATTCCAACTCGGTGGGTTTCAAGTTCGATGTCCTGCCAGCAACCGCTGAACCGGTGACACTCGCCGGCACAACCCTCAGCGCCGTGAATGGTGGGAAATTCACAATAGATGTTACATCTGGGGTCACCCCAGTCAACAGTCCACACGGAAGCTGGGACTTGGGATCCGGGTCCACTTCGAGGCCGGGTTCTGGATCAGGGTCGGAGTTCGGGTTGGAAAAGCAACTGTTTTACAAAGGGTTTGTGATGTCGGCCACAGTGGACGGCGAGGGGAAGGTGAGCAAACCAGAGGTGGAAGTTGGGGTGCAGCACGTGACTTGCACAGAGGACGCGGCGGCGTTTGTGGCTCTTGCGGCGGCCATGGATTTAAGCTTGGATGCTTGCAAGTTGTTCTCACAGAAGCTCCGAAAGGAGCTGAGGCAGTAGATTCATCTGCGTGTCGTTTTTTCATGTCGTTTTACTTGGCATTGTGTCGTGTAGGCATCGGATTCTTTCTTTACATTACTAACATCATTTGGATCGTTTAATTACCTTTTTCTCCTGGGATGTTTTTGAGTGACTATATGTACAGCTATTGCGGCAAAACCAAAAAAAAGTGTACAGTGAAATTGAAATGGCAGGATTTTTTAAAATTCCTTTTCTGAATTTTATTATAATCAATTTTTTTTTGCTGACAAATCATGTTCTGTTACTTCTGTGTTCTATTTGTTCGATGAGTATTTACCATTTTTTAGATTTAGGTGCCCTGGTGGCTTGGTGAGGTGTAAGATTTTTTTTTAATATTTTATTTATTTATTTTTTTAAAAGGAGAATCCTATGTTCGTTTTGGCTTGAAGTGCATGCATGCATTTATGAGATCAAACCATTTTAGTTTGGAATAAATAAACAAAAATTATAATGTTAAAACTTAAAACAACAAAAAAACAAATTATTGTGCTACCACTTGAAGATAATTTAGATGGAGTACTTTTTAAAAAGAATTTTTGTATTTTAATCATTTATCTAACATGAACTGGTTCTAGACTTAGTGATGAGGTATAGTGAAAGGTCGGATTTTTCGTTGGAGGGATTTCTGATTTAGTGTTTGATAGATGATAATATTTCAAACATAATTATATATCTTTAATTAATAGAAAGATATATTGGTTCTAGTCTTTTAGAATTTTGGTGAGCATGTCTAATTTTTTTTTTTTAATAAATTTTTTGAATCGATATTTTGTAATGAATTGATCCATCAAAGAATAAGAAAAAGAAAAGTAGCAAAAAATATTGAAGAAGAATATTAAGGAATGATGTCAAGTATTTGATGCGCTAGCTGTCTTTATTTTTAATTTCAAACCAAGGAAGGTGTGACTTCTTTTTCTATATAATTCGCTTATACCATATTCCCTCAGATATATAACAAAAGGAGAAAGATTTATAATGGTTCTTTTATTTATAATGCATACCTGTAGCCTATAGGTTGTTCGTATATAGGTCCGGATTCTCCTATTGACGTTTTTTCATTGTCTCTCATCAACTTTAAATCTGGACCATACATTTGATATAACTATCCACACCAACCATCTCATTAAGTCAAATTTATTGTTTAGATTGGATGATGAGAAATGAAAAAAAAAATTGCCAATGAGAGAATCTTCTTCCACCGGCATACATTGCAGGCTTAAGTGTGTTCACTCCCCCAACCAAACATACACACTTGAAATATGGTCCACATAAAAGCATTTGAAATTAACAAAAAAAGAAAGTGAAATTATGGACACCTACTACAACAACAACAACAACCCTGCTTTTCAATTTCTTCATTATACTCTCTCATTGTGCTAAATATAAGATGAAATTAATTTTTTTTTGGAATATTAAGGAAGTTAATTAAATTATTTCAGAGTATTTATATTTATATTTATTTCTTTAAACTAATTAGTTTGACTAATAAACTGATATAAATCTAAGGTACACAATATATAATATGATTAATTAACTTATTTAGCTTTTTTAATCTCTCTAAAAAAAGTTAACTCTATCTTATATTTATATTTAAGACATGAAAGAGTATTAATTAATGTTCAGACATGGGCCTAACATCCCTGAATTCCTTCTCATATAGGTTCCCACTACCACTTATCACATCTATTATTTTTGTACTGCCACAATATTTTAGGGTTTCAGTGGGAACGGGAATTTAGACAAGAGATTAATAGGAGTATAAGTTAAAATAATCCCATATTTTCTTAAAGTTGAATTTAGCCAAGAGGTTAATTAATATAAGTTTTTTTTTGTTACATAATTAATATAAGTTACAGATAAGCAACCTACATTTCTAGAAAACATTGCTTAGGCCCCAGTTTTTTTTTTTTTTGTTGCTTAGGCCCCAGCTAATGCAAATAAAAGGGGAAACACAACTTTATTACGGCCAAAAATAGGGAGAGATAGTATGAGTACTGTTGAAATTATTTGTATGTGTGTGATTATTATTTGGATATTACCTCTTATCTTAAATATGAGATCTAGTAAACCTTTGTTTTAGATTAAAAAAAATAAATAAATTATTTAATCATATTATGCATATTTTATATATGATTATATTATATATTAGTTTAAGAGTCAGATAAATCAATTTTGAAAAATAAAAATAATTTAAAATAATCTAATTAATTTTCTTAATCTCATTAAGAAATTTAGCTGGGTTCTATATTTGCAGTTGGAGGGATTAACATTTACTTGTCATTATCTTTGTTAAAATAGAGGCTAGGGAATATTTTTAATACGGAAGAGAATAAGAGATATTGAGTTGATGACAGCCAGACATGACTTTCTTTTTGAATAATGCCAAGAGGAGAAGGTTTGTAAAGCGTAAACCATGGGCCATAGCCCAAGGGACTGTTCCGCCAACAAGGTTAACCAAGAAAAGATTATCATATTTCTTTTCCCCGACCATGCTGGCCGCCAACAAGACTAATCTGTCTCAATGGTCTCAATGGTATGATTGATGGTAATAGAAGTAGTGGGACCTACGTCAAAAAATAGAGAGCTTTTTAGAAAAAGATACCCTTAAAACTTTTTACTTAACTGATTTTTAGGGTTATTTTTTGGAGGGGAAAAAAAACACAATGAACTTAAAGCTCTAATCAATTATACTCAACTTTTGGCTTTTTTTTTTTTCTACTGCTATTTTTTTCCTGACTTTAAACTATTTAAAGCTCTATCTAAATAGGCCTAATATTCACAACTACAAAACAAATGGTATTGCCTCTACTTCATAATATAAGATATTTTAAATTCATAAAAATTAAGATAGAAAAATTTTAAGAAAATATTACTTCAATATTCTAAATTTTAAATAGGCAATTTTCCAACAAAATGAGTTGTTAATAGCTTTTCTGTTCTTATTAACTCCATTACTGTTGTTGTCAACAAAATTTTAAAGTTCAAGATGTATTTTTTCATCATTTTCTTAATTAAGAAGTGAATGTTATTTGTTTAAGTGATGAGTCTCTAACTACTCACCCCAACTTAAATTGGTTAAATTTTTAATTTAAAGATGTCCTCCTAGCTAGCCTACAAATTATAGTAAATCATGGTCAGCCTGAGAAATAAAAGCATGAATATAATTCATGTACTTGAAATGTGTGTGTTGCGTTGGAGAAGGTTCCTTCTTACTCGCCTGCTTCTTTAATAGGATATATATATATATATATATATATATGAGTGGTCTCCATTTAACTTGAATCTTCATCAGCATTGTAGATACAGCAATATGCCAGCTTCGATTTCTCATTTCTTGATTCTGAGTCATTGTGTTGGATCAAGCAAATGTGCAAAGGATCCAGATAATCAAGTCTGCATTTTTCTTAAAATAACCTCAATGTGTTCTCGAGATTGGTGTTCCTTTAACTTGAGCTTTCTTAGTGGCCACAAAGTGAAGACGTGAAGTGAAAATGCGTGTTGTTATTGTGAAAATAGAAGGAGAAATAAGAGGCAATCAATTCTCATTCATCTTAAACTTACAATCACTTGGTACATGTATACTATTTTTAGGCCATAATTCCTTAAATTCCATTACAAGAGTTACAACAAAAGATTAAATCTATATAATTGTAGAATATAAAATCTTTGTAGGATATGTACATTAATCATAGAAAACTCTAAATAAAGCATATATGTCATAGGTTATACAGCTGTAAGTGTAGAACTACAAAAGACATCTCTTAAAAGGTTACATACATCTACACTTATATTATACTACTAATATTTATAACACTTCTTATTGGATGTCCATTAATTAATATTGTGCTTCATTAAAACCTTGCTAGAAAAAACCCAGTGGGACAAAATCTTAGTGAAGGAAAAAGAATACACAACATATATTAAAGCTATCTTGTTAAAAACCACCTTCTCAGGAAAATCTTATGAGAAAAAAGAGTATAGCATGTTTTTTAAAGAAAAAAGAGTATAGCATGTTTTTTACCCCTTGATGATAACATTATATCTACAACATCACTTTTTTGCCCCTTATAACAACATTGATCTTTGCCCTTTTATCTCAACAGAGTATTCTGATTTCTCACGTGGATTATTTACAATGCCTTTTGTGGGTATTCTCCTTTTTTATTTTTTTGCTAGACTATGCTTGATTCATTGTCATCAAAAGATATGTCAAAATGTATTCATGTAACAGATCTTTCTAACATATGTTTTGGATATGTTAAAATTATCAATACACGTACCCACTTGCCTTATGCACTATGAAAATAACAAAAGTAAAGTTATACTAAAAATAACCATGATATATCACGTATCTACATATTCAATTTATTTCAATCAGAATAAGCTCATACAATAGTTCTATAATTATCAACTCAAACCTCAGTTTCATGGACCTATAGCTTACCTGCAGGAACTTAACCTTACTCACAAAACATAATAAATGCAATATTAACATGGTGTAAATAGTCATAAAAGAAAAACATGTGATTCTGAAATTAGCAAGGCATTCGATAACTTGATTTACAAGAAGTAAAATGTAAAAGTACTTATACTTCAATATATTTTTCATACACACACAGATACACACTCTCTCAAATTATCTTAATCTATGTAACATTTTTTGTATTTGATGTTTTTTTTGGACATGTTTAATGATCCAAAATGCATAATTTAGTGAAACATATGTATAGGATGTATATAGTAATATTTAGCAGATACATAATTTTTCTTTCATTTACTATCACACTAATAATATATGCAAAAATTGTTGTGTTCACCACAAAATCATATGCCTTATCATAATCATGATTAAATCTTTGTGAAAATATGTATTTACACATAAACACATAACCATTCACATATCATATATCCCATGATAACATCATATTTCTAGTGTTCGGACTACATGCCCTTAACTTTCACAATCAAATCATATTTTCATTGTCTCTTTTTCCATTATTACTTTGTTTTTTGGCCAATCATCTTTATTTTTTATTGGGTGAAGGTGCATTTTTGCCAACATACTATTAGGGAAGGAGCATCCAGCACAAATATTAATTATTGGTACCTTAAATGCAAACAAACAATTAAAAAGGGTTAAAAAACACAACCCCGTTATATTTTTTTCAACGGACGTTTGTGTGACTTTCAACATGTTGGTGGATGGTGAGAGAACTGAGGATATGGCATCATTTTCTTCATCGTCCTCATCATTCTTTGTGCGAGCCATGAAAGGAATTATGGATAATTCACTCGACAATTCAACCAAAACTGAGGAATGTTGTTACTTTCTTGTCTCTTCGCTATCTCTTCGCTTTGACTCGATTCGTGGTTCCTCCCTCAGTCTCTTCGCTCTGGCTAGCTAAGTCGCTTCGCTCTGCCTCTTCGATTCATGCTTCGCTCTGTCTCTTCCCTTCTTCACTCATCGTGGCTTTTCCGGATGAGCACACCCGAGTCTGCTTCTTTTCCTTCATCGTTTCATATTTTACTCATTTCTTTTCAGTTTTAGTTTGTTTGGCTATAAATCTATGGCTGTTACAACGATATGCTTATACTTGTATATGCTCTGGACTCTGGAATTCAAATATGACATTGCTGAGCTTTTAGATCAGACATCGCCGAGCTTTTAATTTCAACAAATTTGTATGGTCTGGAATTTAGATCTGACGTCGCCGAGCTTTTAGATCTGGAATTTGTGGTTATGCAAGTCCTTCAGGGTTGTAGATCAGAAATTTTGGATATCACACATTCGACGCCGTTCAAAGAGATCTGGAATTTTTCAATCCTTCATCACCTTCTCTGGCGAGCTACGTCGTGCATTTCATGATCGCTGGTCGCTGGTCTCTGTGTGGAGAGTTCCGCTGAAAGCCTTCAAATAGGGACTTGATTGAAGATACCAGAGAAACAATTGATACGGGTTTAATTCAAATGTCCACTCTCATTTAATATCCACTCCAGCGAGCTACGTTGTGTAAAGCAAGTATTTTGTTTTTTACTCTCTTTTTCTTTTTTACTTTGTTCCTTCTTCAAGGTTTGAATCCGGATCAGGTTCATCAGCTACGCTGCCACCTCCGACTCTAAGTACGATGAATAGTAAACGTCACTTGCCTCAGAAAGCTCCCATGACTGTTAAAAAAAATCTAACGGGGTTGTGTTTTTTAACCCTTTTTAATTGTTTGTTTGCATTTAAGATACCAATAATTAATATTTGTGCTGGATGCTCCTTCCCTAATAGTATGTTGGCAAAAATGCACCTTCACCCTTTTTTATTTGTTTGGTAATATATTGGCAAGCCAAAAGCTTGAGATTTGCAAAAAGTCTAATATTAGACTACATTCACTGATCCCAATGACATTTCACTACACACAAGATTATTTAAGTCAACACATTCAATAGGTTGTGATGAGATTATTTCAAGATCTTGATTCATCCCTTGAGCCGAACGGGCTAAATAATCAGCACATCTTAATGCTTTCCTGTAGGTATGAATAACCTGTAGATCATCGTGTGCAAGGATAAGAGATCTTACTTCCTATATCTCCTCTCTCATAAGATGACCTTACTTACAATCAAGTAACAACAAGTGAATAGCATCCAATGAATCTGTATGGAGCATAATTAACCTTCTTGAAATCCAGTTGTTTGCATAGTATAAGGCCATTGTAGATTACATGGATTTCAGTAGTAGTTGATATAGTATATCCTAACTTTTGTTGAAACCCATATATCCAGTTTCCCCGGTGATCTCTATTTACTCCTCCACAAGTTGCCTGTCTACTATTCCTATATGATCCATCCACATCCACCTGTACATAGCCTGAATCTGGGGGATGCCATCTAGCTTCTACTCTGTCTGGTATCTCCATATAACAAATCTCTATATAAGATCCTCATTTGACCATGTGATATCAATTTTAAAACTGTTGTTGGCAACTTTATTTTTTTGGTTATATTTTGTATATGACATAACTTATTGAGATATCTTTATTGCTTCAGGTACATGAATCTCTTTTGAGGTTTTTGAAATTAGTTATATCTCGACACTCTTATGAAATATCTGTTTACTTAATATGATCATCTTAATTATATGCTTCTCTTTATCTACAATATTTATATTTGTAACCGAATGACTTCTCATGTTTCAGGCATTTCTCACTTTCATTTATACTGATTGGAGCATTTTCAGCTGAACCATGAGATTTCATAATTCTCATTTAGGTCAGTAATTGAATCTAATATGTATTTTTTAATATTTCATGAATGCAAAGCCTAATGAACTTCTAGTTTATATTGCTATATTCCAATATCTATATTTGATAGTAATGACGCATTCCATGTGTTTTCTTTTCCAGTTATTCAATTTCTCCCCCTCATATTAAGAAATTTTTTTAAAATGACAATCTACTAATCATGCAGTATAAGTCTTCTAAATCCATTTGTTTCCTCCAGAAACATTATTTTGTTTTATTTAGTGACAAACAAGAAGAAAGACCTCGTTACCCAACAATTTATCCTAACTTTTTCTGAATATCTATCTATGTGCATTATAGTGTATTAAAAGGCATTCACATTCAAACTTTTAAAGATGGAAAATATATGGTTCTTGACTAAAAGTCAATTTTACTAGGAGATTTTTTTTAGCTTCTATAAGTGCTGCAATATGTAAGATCAATTATGCTAATACTAAAATTGAAATTTTGTCCTCATGAGTATTTATCAAACTATATCTGGAGGCTTTAATAAATGATTTCTAGATCATATAATTTGGAAAAAGCACACTTAACATAATAAATTATTTAAACAATCTTGTAAACTTAAGGCTGCAAAATAATAATAACTATACATGTATCCATCTTATAAATACATTCATGCATCTATCTAATTTATTGAATACTTATATGATTTACATGCTATTTGAATGGCCCCATATATATGAGTTTGACATATTTCTAGAAATGTAGAGATCCATTCTAAATCATAGCCAGTCAATGAAAAAGGACCTAGATAGTTTCAAAAATTACAGAAAGGCGGTAACGACGGTGAGGAGATGGAGATGGGAGGCTTGATGGATAAGATTGGGATTGGGAGAGAGAGAGAAGGGAAATTGGAGAGAGAAGAGTTGAAATGTAATTTTCAAAATATCTATGCCATTTTATGTAATTTTCTCTTGTTCTTTACTGCCATATGGGATGAAATTTAGCCTAGTCATCGTCCATGTCAGTCTTAAAATACAAAAAAGTCAAACTAATGGTCAATGGGCAATTTTGCTCAACTTTTATAACCACAATCACTTTTACACCAAAAAAAAAAAAATTGGTGTTGGGTGTACTTTTAGGAAAGCCACACGTGCATTTATGCATCTTAACCCTAATTTTATATCGATTTTTTTTTTCCACCTACAAAATAAAGATTATACCAGCTCTTCAGAAACTATGCCATTTTTGCTATTAGTTCTTCAAGAACTATATATATCAATATAGTTCTCTAGAAACTGCTATGTATTTTTATATCACTGTACAAATTTCATTGATCATTGATAATATACTTTAATTTGCTTCTTTTTTATGCATATTAAACGTACAAAATATCTCAAAGTATTTTCACATCATACCAATAATTGAATTAGAATCTCATGACGATAATAAAAAAAGACATATAGACACCCATTATATATTAATTAATGAATTTGGCAAAACACTCCCTTTCTTTTTTTTTTTTTTTGCCATTCACCCCATATATATAATTGCATTTACTTGCCATTAGCGCCCTCTCAGAAGTCAAACGTTACCGTTGCCACACTAAAAGTGATAAATTGAAGAGATTAAAAATTCATATTAACGAGTAGGTTATACACTATTAAAATTCAGTATATTCATCAATCGAAATGAATCCATCGAGTGGAATAGGTTCATAGTCTAAACAGAGTTAAAGTGGATATAATTTTTTTGGGGATAAAAAATGGATAATACCCACTCACATATATAATGCAATAATGGCCTAGTAACAATTTAATACTAAAACCTATAAAGGACAAATCGATGATATATTAATATAAACCAAATGATAAATGCCATATAGCTATGCCAAATAGAAAAACTTTTAGAGAAGGAACATACATACCTTTCATAAAACATAGCCCTCTACATTTTATCTTGAATATGGTAAATAACAGACTCTCAAATATCCATGTCATTCTTCATAAAGTATTGGAAATATATTTTTTCATAATTGTGAAGCAAAGCAAGATTATATAATCTTTTCGCAAAGAAATAAGCAGAATATTATTGTGCCCTCAGGTACAATAAGCAGAATATTCATATTGCCTACAATGAAAGATCACTGACACGCGCATGATTATGAATTGGAGCTTCAGAGTTCAGATTTAAAGGTCCATTTGAGAAGCGTAGGCAAATTGATACTCAACATCACTAAACATTGTAATCTCTGATTATTAACTAGCATTGGACATTTGCTAATCAGTCTTCAAGACAATTAATTTTCACTGGCATGATTCATGATTCTTTATGCTGGTCTTCATGGCTACAATAAATTCATTAAATTGTTTTCCAAAACTACAAAGCCCTTTTTCTATCATTCAAATTTGAATCATAAACCTTCACGGCTTTAATATTTATTGAAATAACAAGGTGATCTTTTACTAAAGAATTGTACTATTATCGAAAGTGATATGATTTCTGGTTATTTAATTACAAAATAGAGAATAATATGACTATTGGTCATTCATGAATTCAAAATATCAACACACATCCAACTGATTATTATAAACATATATCAAATAAAGGTTCAAATTTTTAAATGATAAAATCATAAATCTATATAAGCATAACTTATAATAAGGACAAAGGTAAATCATTGTACTCAATATTATAAATATTAATTAATAATATAAATACCTCCTTTGAGTGGAGAATTAAAAGTGCTTGTGATAATATTAAATAAGGGAAAATTAACAATATTTGCAAACATCATAAATATAACATAAGAATACATTAATCTATAGGAGTTTATACCTTAAATTTTAGGAAAGAATTCGTATTGATAACGAGCTATGAAAATGAGAAATATACAAGATATTGAAGGTGATAGATGTAATACCCCAAAAATTATTATTTCTCATAAATACAATATTTTGATAAATGACATCTATTTAAAATAGGTGAATATGTGGTCTCAAATTTTGAGGTATATTTATTCTATTTTCTAGGAAATCTTTATTTAGGATTAAGGTAACTAATGATTAAATTTTCTTATGAATCATAAAATATCATAAAATACAAAAAATTACCAAATTAAATTAGGGTTCTTGTATGATCAAAAGGAGCAAGAAAATGTTATGGAAAATACTTAAACCAATAGGAGAAATTAATAAGAATTAATAAACAAACTAGGTTTTAACTAAACTAAATAATTGTGTAAATTTTCATAATGAATCAAGGGATTAATTAATAAAGACTTAAGGCTCAATTTTCATAATTTATTAAGAAACTAAATTTTCTAAAGCCATATAATTATCAAACTAATACCTAAGTTCATATTTAGCTCATAAAAAGTCATAAAGAATTATCAAAATACTAAGACCAATTAAAAAGCAATTATCAACAAATAATGGGCAAATAAAATTGCAACAATTAGAATAGAGGCACTAAATTTAATAGCAAAATTAAATAAGCATAATTAAGGGTTTATGACCCTAATTAAGAACCAATGGCAAATAAGGATTAAGATTAGCATAAGTAGAGTCTTTAAAGGCCATAATTAAGTTAGAGACCAATCAGAAATTGACAACTTCACTAAACCACTTTATTAGGGATGCTAATTAAGATTTGTAATGGAGGGCTAAGATTAGATTTAATAAAGCTAAATCCAAAGGCCTTAATTAAGCCTCATAAAGCCAAATCCTTGTGAAATTGAATTGGCTAATGATAAATCAAGAAAATGTTCTTAATCCTCATAAAATTAATTGGACCAATAAGAGATTAACAAAAATAAAAGGTTTGGATTAAATCTAGTAAAGTTAAATCATAAGGCTTAAATTAACTCTCACAAAACACAATCCTTGTGAACCAAAATGAACCAATAAGAGATTTTCTTCTAAATATCATGAAATAAATAAAACACAAATTAAAACTTAAACTAAAGGGGAGGGGCGGTTTTTCTATGGAAAAAAGAAGAATAATAATTGTTTATTTAGTCAAACAAACACATGCAAATATGAGTCATGAACCAACATAAATATGATGAAGACTTTCAAGGCAAAATGGAAGAGGATAAGATGAGGTGTAAGAGAGAGAGAGAGAGAGAGTGTGTGTGTGTGTGTGTGTGTGTGTTGTGAGTGTGCAATTGTTGTGCATGTGTGTGTGTCTAGTATGAAGAGAGGAAGAAAAGTCAAAGCATTAGCCAATAGGAAATTAGATAAATGAACAATTAGATAAATCCATAAAATTAATTCTTGACATAAGCAAATGAAAACCTATACAAACTAAATTGTATCTTGAAATCCATTAACCATAGATCAAATATAAGAAAAGATTATGAACAAGCATAATTCAAGCTTGAGAATGAACCTAACGAAAGCCATTTCCTTAACTTTTGAAAATTTCTTCCAATTAGGAAAATAGGTGTTTATGGTCTCAAAACGAAGCTAAGAACCTCAAGACTTCAAAACCAATGGAAAGATTTGAATAAAACTTCATTAGGATCCTCAAATATATTTTCATCTAGTGAAAAGCAAAGCCAAGAAGAGAAGGAGGAGGAAATTGTGACTTAAGTCAAGCATTGTTTAAGTCATCAATGACATAATCAACTTGTCAAAGAAGGAGGATGAGTCATAAAGGAATAGAAGAGGCTAGAAGGAAGAGGTGTAAGGCTAGGATTTGTGCATCCAATTAACCTAAATCCAAGGGTTGAAAATGAATAATAGTTGTTAGATAGTTAACCCTCGAAATCACTATAAATAGGCACCTTGGGTCTTCACATTCCTCACACCAAACCAAGCTTGAACAAGCTAATATAGAGAGTAGAGAGTGAGAGGGAGGAGCTTCTTGAAGGAGTAGCAAGGTTCTTGGTAAGTTCTCTAGCTTTAGCTTTAAAGTTCTTTAAGTTTTAGTCTTTAAATTCTTAGATAGAAGTAGTTTAGATCTTAAATATTCTAGAATAATTTTAAATTCATGTTTTTATGGTTAGAATCAGCTTTATTTCGAAAAATTGATGAAGAGGGTGTTCTAGCAAAATTTCCGGAAGAGAAACATCAATATAACGAAGTTCTGACCAAATCTCATCAGTTAAGCTCTTACTGAACCAGTGATGAAAATGCCAATATTTTATGTTGAAAACGTGGTTGGAAAATTCTGGGAAAATTCATGGTTAAAGTAGATATATAGGGCTTTCCAAGTATGCAAGAACATGTTAAAATGAGCTCTGTACAGTGAGATAAAAATTCTCAAAGTTGGGCTACAAATTTCTGGAGAAATTCTGGGCAGAGACTTTAAACGTTAAAACTGGGAATGACTTAGGTGATCTGGGCAAAAGTGATTATTTTTACTTAAAAATAGACATCCTAAGGTTTCCAAAGAATTTTATGGATCCTCGTTTTGATTTTTCTAGAATTAGTTATGATTTTCCGAAGTTAGGTGAAAATCTGTTCAAAATTTTGGACCAGCGTTTTTGAAGAATTAAGGGTGGTAAATTGAGAAATAATCATACCAAGGGTAAAAAGGTCATTAGGTAACTAGAATACCTTCTAGAATATTATTTGTGAATTAATAAATGCAATATTACCATTATAGGATAAACGTGATTACGGTCCGTACGACAGCGTACCGATATCGCCGACGAAGGTACGGACGCGTACTGTAACACTAACTCTGATGCTTATTGTATACTTATATGTGATAGATAGTTTGAGACTCTGTTTTTTGAAAAGTTGTGTATACACATGCTGCTATGGATTCTGTTTTAAAAATTATTCATACACATACAGCTTTATATGGGTTATAGTCATGATAACGCCGTTGAGTTTTCCTAGCGCTAAGGACACGGATGTACACCGTGGCACTGGTGAATAGTGCAGACTAGAATGACATGGATATGTGGAGTTGGCTGTGTTCTGTGATTATCTTGAGTTTGTGAATATCGTATGTGAATATTGTTGTATTATCATGAATATTTGTCATACATAACTGATATATAAGCATGAGGTTAACTGTTACCTGAGGTTCAATGGGAATTGAACCTCAGCTCATACTCTTAGATTCTGGTGGAACCAGGAACAAGAACAAGGATAAGCAGCACGCGACAGAGCACGGGCGGAGGACTTTTTCTCTTGAACCTTTATGTACATACTATATTCGGATAATTGTACCACCGTATAAGTACCCAGACTCAACAACAGAGAATAT
This sequence comes from Acacia crassicarpa, assembly GCA_034222035.1. Taxonomy (NCBI): domain Eukaryota; kingdom Viridiplantae; phylum Streptophyta; class Magnoliopsida; order Fabales; family Fabaceae; genus Acacia; species Acacia crassicarpa. Next base: position 42,631,820 of record JAWXYG010000001.1, on the reverse strand, counting down.
ATATCAGATACTTGCTCTTTTAAATTATTCCGATGCTCTACTCTGATTAAAATATTTTAAAAATGAATTTCGAAAATGAGAATGTTACAATAGAGATGGACAAGATAAAGAAAAATAGGAAGAGAAATAAGGGACAATTCTCAATTATCTTAAGTCTGCAATCACTTGGTACATGTATATTATCTATAGGTCACAGGTCCTTAAATTTTATTATAAGAGTTACAACAAAAGATTAAATCCAATAATTGTAGAATATAAAACATTTATGGGTTATGTACATTAATAATACACCCTTTGGTACTAATTAATTATAGGACAATATTTGAGAGTTGGTTTTAATCATAATTATAAGACAACATTCTAATTTTTATCAATTTCTTCCTAAATACCCATATTTTATTCTCCCAAGTATGTTTGGTTTTTGATAAGTGTGTATATGTGGGTGCATAGACTCTTCCAATTAGTAAAACTTATATATATATATATATATATATATATATATCTGTGTGTGTATCTATATATGCATATATGTGTTTGCCCACACACACACACACACACATATACACATATATATCTTTGTGTGTGTGTGCATATATATGTGTGTGCATATATATGTGTGTAGATACACACACACATATATGTACATATAGCAAGGCCATTTTTTCTATTAGAGAGCATGCGGAAATGAAAATTTTAGGTTAGAGAGGTATGTGGTAGAAGCTATTGATTCACTTTTAATTATGTCATTTTAAATTTATATAAGGGCATTTTAGGAAAATAAGTAAAATTAACTAATTTTATTTCTTTCCTTAATCTCCACAAAATCAGTTAAATATGTCTTATAATTAGGACCGGAGGGAGTAGAAAACTTTGAATAAGGTATTCATGTCATATGTTATATAACTTTAAGGTTGTGTTTCGTTTGAGAGAAAGGAATGAGAGATTTCCTCCTTTATGTGAAAAGTTAGATACGATTATAATGTGAAACGTTTGTACAAAAAATGATGCTAAAAACTATGTAATTTATGGTCATATATGACTTTTCACATTAAAGAAGAAAGTTTTCCTCCTTCCATTCCCTCAAAGCGAACACACATAAATGTAAAATTTCAAAACACACTTTTTAGAAGGCCATGTATATCCCCACTTACATTGTAATATTCATAACAGATATATATTTGTTTGTGAATATGTGATGGCAGATCATTGAGCTGTAAAGTCTGTTTTAATTCCAACCGGCCTTTATACACAACTAATTTAAACTTTTTTAATTAATTTTTTTTAAAAAATTTATAGTAATACAATGACAATTTTGAATCAGAAATTTGCTCTTCAATCCAAAACATTCTATGAAATGCAATGTTGTCTTCGTCTAATGAAGAGAAGCACCTCCAATTGGTTGTCAAGTCCTTTATGCTTTGCTTGCTTCTCTTGCTTTTTTGATGTTGCAGAATCCGCACTTCTCGTCTGCGAAATGGATTCAAGCTTTCGATCTATGAATTGTTCCTCTCATTGGCACTGGTAACAGCTAGCTTCCATTCGCCCAATCCAATTTTAATTTCCTACTTCCTTCCCACACTTCGCATCAAACTTCCTTTCCACTTCGCTTTCATTTACTTTGTTTTCCAAATTATAGTCTGAACGATAATTCAAGAGTCATGTAGATGTCGATTTTATGATATGATTTGACTTCACTTAAGCTGTTCATGTGTTTGTTGTTAAATTCCATAGTAAAATTAGAGCATTTCCAGTAAATTTTTCTGGTAAAACTTGCCGCTGATATCTGAAAAATGTACCTAATATGAGTTTAATCTTTTGTCATATGGTCATTGCCACAACTCATAAGCGTAGAAATCTCCGTTCGCATGGATAAAGATGAACAACACGATGAGGTTGAAATTACAAAACATGCACCTTTTATTCTTAATATGTCCCCTGCTTTTACATTTTTCTAATTTTTGTTGTTGTTGTTGTTGTTGTGCAGGTCACTGTCCCTCGCTCTCTCCCACATATTTACGGCTAATGCAAGAAGGGAAAATAAAGTAGGAGAAACAAAGGCTTAATATCTTTCACCTCAAGTAAAAAACAGAGATAAAACCAAAAGCAAAACATACAGGAGTTGAATCAACCAATAAGTTCATCTTAAAGATAAGAGTAGTTTGGAGAAATGTAATGCTCTAATGCCATTTAAAGATAAGATTACATTTCTCCGAACTACTCTTATATTTAATAGTTCCTTCTAGGAAGATCTTCATCAATAATTACAGGAAAGTGAGGAGGAGGAGGCTGGTCTGAGTCAACAATCACATGAAACTTGCTTACTGGAAACAGTTGTGGAGGAGGATTGAATAGCAGCGAAGAATCTGCCGACCGAAAATGGAGGAGCGAATGGGTGAGGAAGATTGCTGGAACTTGCCAGCATTAGAACAACTGTTGACATGGTGGGCCTATCTTGTGGGTTCTCTTGAACACATAGAAGCCCAATATGGATCCATCTCAAAGCTTCTTCCTTATCACCACAAGTGTTGATCAAGTCACTCTCCACAAGTTCAAGTCCTTTGCCTTCATTCCAGAGTCGCCATGCCTGTTCAAACTCTCACAGAGGTCAGATGATTTTGTGTATTTCTTTATTACCATCGTGAAAAGCATCCAAGTCAAAATAAGGGGACAAAGGTAAAAATGACTTACGTAGGAGAGAAGACTTAAACCACGTTCTGGTTGGTAGAAGCCAGTGTTTCTTTTTCCACTGATGACTTCTAGCATGATGACACCGAAGCTGTAAACGTCTGATTTGATGGAAAATAATCCCTCTAAGGCATATTCGGGTGCCATATATCCGCTACAAAATGTTTATGAAGCCTTTATCAAGTTAGAGGTATAGGCAATAAGAGTAAACATCTTTTAGCGCTGAAAATGTGTCAACTTTATGCACATTCAATTTCAGAGCAAGGTTAACATTGATTCTGTTGAAAGGAACAGCACACTGGTGAATAATTTTGGAGAAACATTTTATGGTAAGTGTGACATATGGATATAAGTTGAGTTGTGAGAACCATAAATACTTACTATGTGCCAATAACTCTTTCAGTACTAGCCTCAATTTGATCGTTGCCAAAAATTCTAGCAGTTCCGAAATCCGAAATCTTTGGATTCATCTCTTCATCTAGTAACACATTACTTGCTTTTAGATCTCTATGAATAATTTTTAGCCTTGAGTCCTCATGCAGATACAGAAGTCCTCTTGCAACTCCCTTTATAATATTCCTCCTCTTAGACCAATCTAGCTGTTGACGCTTTGTTGAATCTGCTCAAAAGAAAGCTCCTTCTTAATAACATGAAGATATTGATCTTTATGTAATCAAAAGAGGGAGAGAAAAACAAACCAAACAAGAAGGTATCAAGGCTAGTGTTGGGCATGTATTCATAGACTAGAAGCTTTTCATTTTCTTCCAGACAGAATCCCAAAAGCCTCACAAGATTCTTGTGTTGAAGTTTTGCTATCAATGTTACTTCATTCTTGAACTCTTCAAGGCCTTGCCCTGTTTTGAATGAAAGCCTTTTAACTGCTATCTCCTTGCCATTACTCAACTTCCCCTGCATTTATACTAGAGTTTAATTACTTCCTAGTAATATGGATATGGAAAAAAAGGTAGTTCTCTGTCAAAGATGAGAACTGATGTATCTTCGGAAAGTGCAGTTCAATCCAGTCACTGTTTTAAAGTTTGCAAAATCTTCCTGGAGGTATTATCAAAATAATTGAGTTTAAATCTCTACAGTTTGGTGCCTCCTATGTTAAGTGAATTGGGTTATAAATTGTGCATATTTAGGGTGTCAGGATGGCAGATGGTTGAGTCCATTTTTTCCCCAAAAATTAATCATTTCTAATGCAACCACCATATCACAAATTTGAATTCAATACACTCAAGTAAGAAAGTTTGATCTCCAACCTTGAAAACGAGTCCAAATCCTCCTCTCCCAAGTGTGGCTTCTTCTGAGAAATAGTTTGTAGCAACCTTAATGGTCTTAAAACTAAAGTTTTGAACTTCACTGTTGTACTCATCTTTCGTGGCTCCTTGCTCTTTAGTGTGGTGCTTCTTCAAAATCTCCAACTTCTGCAACAGAATCTCATCAGTTGTTTCTCCCCCTGGATAAGAAAAACTAGTTAGATAGTTATAGCAAATATAGCAAAATTTTAGTGTGTGTAAAGTAGAAAAATATAATCAGGCTTCACTCTCATCATCATGTAACATATCTTTTGACCTGAGGGAGGATCAGAGAGCGGAAGTGAGGAAAGAAGTGGGGCTCACTCATGTAGGACAAACATGGTGGGTATAAGTGCTACCTTGTTCTTTCTCTCTCTCTCTTCAACCTTCAAGTAAAATAAACCTCAGAGGATTTCTTGATTCTCCTCATCACATACCTCTAAGTCTTCTTTTCCTGTGAAAACATACATAGCTTGCAAAACCCAAAAATGATGCAGTCATTGCAACTAGGACAAGCAAAACTACAGTGGCTCTAACTTTGTATGCGAATTCTTCTGCAGAACCTGCTCTTCCAAGAATTGTGTCAGTATAGGTGTGGAATCTTATCTAACTTTAAGCATCAACCATTATTTATGGAAAAAAAATTAAAGAAAGAAAAAGCTTTGTTATGGTATGTGCCTAAAAATTCATCATTTGTAAATGATTTTGGGATTGAGATTCAAACTAGGATAGTTTAGTATTAAAGATGGCTCAAACTTGTGAAGATACTAAAACATTAGAGGAAGAAAATATATCTACCTTCATCATCTGGCTGGTTCATTGGTGGTGTAGAGGCATTATCTGGTCCCCAATTTTGCTGGTAGAAGATATAATTTTCATGTCGTATATTGCAACTTGGACCAAATATGTGCCAACCAGCCTTCTGTTGGCTGAACTTCTGTGCTTCCACCACCAATTGTGACAAACAGAAGCTGCATGAACTACTATTTAAGTCTCTTGTGCACTGCACAAGCCCATATCGATGCTCAGAACTATTTGTCACCACCTCTGAACCGTTTGCTCTGAACAGCATAGATGTATTTGTGGCTTCTTTTATGAGTTGGTAAATCAGAGCCAGTGCATCGACATCGGGTTGATTGACTGAAGTTTTATTTTTCTGATTCCACATGAGTGTTCCTGGCGAAATTTGTGCCACTCCAAAGAAGCTCTTTTGAGAGTATCTGAGCATGCACTGATCATACCAGATGAAAGCACTAAGGTGGTATGCACATTTGATTTTGATTTCTTGAGTTGCAACTTTGATACAGTTTTGACAGGTTTGAATGGAAACATCTCCCCTGCAAAGGTAGAGACCATAAAGATTACGTGAAAAAGCTTTGTAAAAGCTGTGAAGGTGTGATTTAGAAGACAGAGAATTCAAGAGCAAATTTAGATTGGATTCGAATTTTGCATGATCTCTGCTTCTAGGTGGATCAAAACAGGCCTTATAAAGGTAGGTAATCTGGGAGTTTTGGGGGATGATGAACACAGAAACTGAGAGCAAAACCAGAAGTAAATTTCTGCTGTTTAGGGAGGGAAACATTTTCACTTGAGGCTTCTTTGGTTTATTTGTTGCGATAGATATGAAGCTTTTCACTAATGGCATGGAGTAAGGGAAGAGATTTATGTCTCTTTCAGCTCCATGTTGCCTTTAGGAAACACCAAATGTTTTTTGGTAGTTTATTTATAGCATATATAACTGCCAATCTAAATGGACCTTCTTCTCTGATATTTTAATATTATATTTTCTCTTGGCTTCTGTTTTTAAATGTTATCATTATTCCCCTTAGTTTTATCCCACCAAAAAAAAAGGAAAGGAAAAATACTGTTTCCTTTGGATATTGACGGGGTTAAAATCAAAAGGGTCCACCGCACGGTTTATAAAATTTCGTTGTAGTCAGAACTTTGGTTACCAGCAGACTGTCATAAACGGGTGGAAACTACAAAAATAAAATTATCAATGACTTATTGGCCTTTTGGCAAAGGTCAAGTGTAGTATTTATTCTTATCTATTTAATATCTGACCCATAGGCCATTGGCTTACATGGTATTAACATATTACTGATTTTCCCATTAGATCTGTTGAGGAAATGACAATTCAAAAAACAGCAGGGGCATTGAACTAACATAATCTCCTAATTGAACACAATTAATCAATATCATGAATACTTATATCCAGATCTGTAAAATTTCTAGAAACATGATGAACAGTATCTCTGATAACCATTGCTAGATCCTCCTTATCGGGGATATAGATCAGTTATGGAGATCCCATTTGCTGATAGTGTTTCAACAGTTTTGCTCTTTTGCTTTTAGGAGCTTGTTGTTGATGCAAAACTATGCTCCCCATGTTGGATTTCTGAGAAGCTTCTGTGATTAATAAAAAATTCAGGTTGCACGGGAGATGGAAGACGAAAAGAATTGCTGTTAAGCATGAGAACGATTGAAGCCATTGCAGGTCTGCAAGCAGCCTAAACTTGGACACAAAGTAAGCCAATGTGAACTCATCAAGCTTTTCCATGCCTGGATGAAGCTGCTCAGTTAGTTCAAAGCTTTTCAGTTCCTTAAACATAAACTTATAATGACTGATTTTCTAAACTGATACTTCTAATGTAAGGTTGAGAAATCATGATAATAAGGTAGAAGGCTTACAAAGCTTAGTAGATGCTCTACATTCTCTTTGTAGTGAAAGCTACCGATTCTTTTGGCCAGTTATTGACTCTGTGTTGGGCTGGCGCCTGGCGGTATGCTGCTGGCGTTATGAGAGCGTTGCAAGTAAAAAATTTCATTGGGCGTTAAAAACAAATTTCAGTGAAAAAAAAGCCTTTTGAGAGGTGGTTGGGGTGACTTATTTTTCACTGGGCTTTAAACAAAAAAGCAACTTCTCCTTGGTAGCAACCATAATAGTGAAAACGTAGATTTTACCTAAAAAGGAAAGTAAATGAAAAAACGTAAAACGTAAAATCGTAATGTAGTAAAATCGTAAAAACTTAAAAGCGTTTGGAAAATTAGTAAAATCGTTTTAATAAAAAAAAATTATAAAAACGTAAAATCGCAGTGATAAAACGAGTTTTTAACTACCTGGTAGCAACCCTTTAAGAGTGTTGGCAAATTCCAGCAGAGTTGTAGGCCAGCCTCTTTGGTAGTATGTCAGAGTGTCTTTTGGTCTCCTTTCAAGCTAATGGCATATGCAAGAAACACAAATATTAGTAACGATTTAGCCCATTCCTAATGATTTTTTTAAATTCCTTTTCTCTCTTTTTTTTTCCTCGCCTTTTTATAACTTTTTTTAATACTTTTTTTATCATATATGTATGGAGTATTGAATTAAATTCATGTCATTTTTAATCATTTTTCATCTCAACTTACTTTTGAAATAATAATTTAAAAATACTCTTCAGTTTTAAAAAAAGTCACTTCTCCAAAAGTTAAATAAGTGATCTAAACACAAATCACATTTAGGCTTTTTTCCCTATTTGCCACTATTTAAATAAATAATTACCATTTTGCTACTCTTTTCAAAATATTTCTCCGTCTGCCACTTTTAGTCGACTAAACCGTGGTTTAGTCGACTAAAATTCGTGGGTTCTTTTTTTTTTTTGGATGACCACGAAACTTAGTCGACTAACCCACTCGGGTTAGTCGACTAAATGTCGTCTGGAGGGTTTTAAAAAAACCCGCGATATTTAGTCGACTAACCCACAGTTAGTCGTCTAAATTTCGGCAGTAGGGTTTTTTAAAAACCCCCAATCGCGGCTGAGAAACCCTAATAGTGTAAAAATCTCCAAAAACCACTCCCCTCTCTGTTTTTCGAACGAAATCGCTGCTGAATCTATTACTGGGTTGTCAAGGAAACTTCACTTTTGTGGCATTTGCGTCGTATAGGTATGTGTTCATCTACATTCTATTATTTCCACGGTAGTTTTTGCTGAAATGCCAAATCATTTGCTTGTTCCCGTTTTGTGCTTGCTTTGGCTGGTTTATTGGCTAGTTTGTTGGGTTTTTGTGGTTGATTTGGTGTTTCTATATGATAAGAGACAGAGTATGATGCAAATGTGGGTTTAAAAAACTCCCCTGTCGCCATTTAGTCGACTAAACCACCTGGTTTAGTCGACTAAATCAGTGAGTCAGACAACAGAAGCAACTCCCCGAGATTTAGTCGACTAAACCAGGTGGTTTAGTCGACTAAATGGCTCACAGTGGGATAAAATTGTGCTTTTTTGTGGTTTTTTTTGTTACGATTTGTTATTTAAACTGCCTCAGACCCATTGTCTTCTAAAGATCATGTTGTGTTTTACTTGTAGGTCTTTATTGTCATCATGCGTCGTAGAGAAGGTCCGTCAAACACCGGCGGTGATAGTGGGAGACGGATTAAGCACCGAGCGACCTGCGGGGCATCATCCTCTAGGACACAACAGGCACGAGAGTCCGTACAAGTGGGTGCCATCAATTTCAAGTATGGGCTTACAGTATTTGAAGGCTTCTATGGTTTGGTGAAATGTCCAAAAAACTCTGCGAAAGACGCGTTTGTCGCTATAAAAACGACGTTCGTCGAAACATTCATCAGTATCAAGCCTGAAAACAGAGCCCACATTACACTGCGTCATGTATGTCAGCCAATTGGGCAAGAATGCAAATGATTCCTCCCAATCACCATATAACTTCACAATCGCCTTCATTTTTGCCTTCCAAGCCTTCTTGTATGTTATATTATATCTATACAGACACTTTATCCTCTCTTGTATCAGCACTGGTTTTAAAGCTGGATCTTCTCTTAACATACCTGGTGAAAACAAAACATGTTCTAAATGATCTTCTCTTAATGGCTGAAACAAAAAAATAAAGATCACCTACTGATTATGGCTGCACATATAACATCTGAATCCAATTGCTTATGATCTCGGGTAAGACTCTGGTTCAAGCAGGTGTGATCGTTACCCCACTTACGGACCACCCAACTATTTCCATTATGTTGGACAATTGCCCTTATATTCCAGGGACAACCGTTAGCATGATTTTGACGCCTCATCAACAACCTACGCTCATCGCTTTTATAAACTTTGGCTGTACGATGAGACTTCATGCAATGCAACTTCACGGTATGCTGTAGTTCAGACTTAGAAGGAAACTGTTGATCCAAATATAATGGATCACCTAACCGCCAGCCATCTTGCTTGTCATCATCACCATACAATGTGTCCATGTCATTGTCACAGAGCGCCCAATTAATTGAGGAATAGTGAGGGCTTTTGTTCCAAAATGGGTCACTCTCAGGCCCTGCATCAGGAAATATGATTTTTGCCTTAAAAACAATATATTCATATTACAAATACAACTACCCAACTAAAGTTTACTAACTTACCACTACTAACTGGGTCAACATGAAGCGGTGGCATTGTTACGGTCCTCGAGTTTACTGGATCCAAGTGAGCATCAAAATCACCCTCTATATCAGTATCTGAGGTGTCACCTAGTGGAATAAACCTCTCAAAATCGTCCTCGTCATCGCTGTGCATATTCTCATCTTCCTCATCTTCAACTTCATCTGTCAATGTTACCTGACTTAAGACTTGTGGAGGTGCAGATACACCGACAGGTCTATCTTCTTGACCATAATACTGTGCAGATCTTGTATGCATGGGTATAGATGATGATTCACCAGATTCAAGCTCAACATATATCTCAATAAAATTTTGTACTCTCCGATTATCAAATGCATCCATGACACACTCTATGTCTTCATCATCACATATATCGTTCCTAATGTAGTATACATTTTCCTTACCCACTACAGTCTCCACTTTGGCAATTACCCGATGAATGCATTGGCTGCCATGTAGCCCCAATTTTTGGTGAATTCTTTCTTTCAACTCGTTGTACGTAGTTCCCTGTTTGATTTTCATCATTTTCGTTTCTCTTTCAAATTGAACACCTTCAGGACCTTCAAAATGCCTCCCACTATGGTAGATCACAATAACTAGCATGTTTGAACTTGAATTGATCCTTCAAATATCAATTTGTCAGCTGCAAAAAAGGAAGTGTTTCAACTAACAAACGAAAAAGAAAAGCCTAACAAAATGAAACTACAACAATTACACAACAATAATACCTTGAACAAGGTGGAATGGGCTTAAACTTTGATAGGTCGCACTAAAACTGAGAAAATACAGAGCATTGGGGGTGAGGAAGGGTTACTATAGGATAAGACCTTCATTATGACGCAAATGGGGTTTTAAAAAACCCTCCAGCCGACATTTAGTCGACTAACCCGTTGGGTTAGTCGACTAAATGAGCGGTCAACCAAAAAAAAAAAGGAAACCATGACTTTTAGTCGACTAAACCACGGTTTAGTCGACTAAAAGTGGCAGATGGAGAAATATTTTGAAAAGAGTGGCAAAATGATAATTATTTATTTAAAAAGTGGCAAATAGGGAAAAAAGCCTCACATTTACAACCTGACTTTTTTTCTACTCGGTTTTTATAAAAGTCAGATAGAAAATAAATCACCAACCCAAACAGGCTCATTATCTCTAGAATTAATACACCAAAATTGAATACATATGATTTTCTTTAGAATTGCTCGTACCTTGCATATTCTGGTGTCATGTATCCACTATATGTCATTGTCATATATATAATCATTACTATATATGTTGACTATTATTATATTCAGCCTTTTCTTGTTTGTTATGGATAAACATTTATGTATTAATGCTATATAATTTGATACTTACAGTGTTTTTGCTATCTTGTTTGTATTGATTTGAATATGATCTGGAAAAAAAAAAAGTTGTGTTATACCAAAATCAGATATTTTGGGGTTCAAATCCGCATATCAGAGAACGTTATTTGGCTTGAGATCACAATAAAAAATGTGTTGTTGAGATTCCTCATGAAGATAGAGAAGGCCTTGAGCAATGCCTTCTATAATTTTGAAGCAAGTTTCCCAACCTAATTGTGAACGCTTAGTAGGATCTATGCATAAGTTTTTTTTTTGGGACAAATATCTATGCATAAGTTGAAGTAAGGAAAAGTTACCCGTAAGTACTAGGTAAGAAAATGAAATATAAGGAGGTTGCGAAAATTCATATATACTGGTCAAACATAATAATTTATGTTTACAAGTCAAACTCCTATATTTTACAAGTCTCCGTTGCAAAACTTGTAAAAAAATTCAATTTCTTGGGACATGTTTATATTTAATTCTCTTACCTGGTAATTTTCCTGTTTATGCAAGTCAAAAAATTATATCATGTCTTTTGAAAAAAAAGAGGTACTGTGTTATATTGGTAGAATAACTTTCATGCCATCAATTATGATTAGGAGTGTTACCTCTAGAACACAAATTATCGAGGATATATATCTGTTATTGAGGCCTCATTTACCGATACTGATTCTACAGATTTACTTTTTTCCGCGCTGGAGCTTGTTGACACAGATCTGTGATCCCCAGATTGTGTGCCTGATGAACTAATATCATTCATAAAAAATGCAGGTTTCATTGGTGCTTGAAGGGAGACAGAGTGGCTGCTGAGCATAAGCACAAGGGAAGCCACGGTTGGTCTGTTAGCAGCTTTTTCTTGAACACACAGTAAACCAATGTGAAGGCATCTCATTATTTCATTTCTTGAGCCATCTTTTAACGTGGGATCTATAATTTTAGAGGTCATCCCTTTCCTCCAGCTTTTCCATGCCTGCAACAAATTGCTTAGTTTTAGAAGGTATTAGTCCAAAAAAACTTCTAATTTATGTTTCATGTAGACCAATAATGACTGATTTCCTTAACTCAGTTTCAAAGACATGGAAGGTAAATAGTGAATAGGCTGAAAACGTACCAAACTTGGCAGATGCTCTGCATTCTCCAAATTATGAAAGCCACCATTCTTTTGGCCACTCACAATCTCTAGAATTAGTACACCAAAACTGAAGACATCTGACTTGGCTGAGAATCGTCCACGCCTTGCATACTCTGGTGCCATATACCCACTACATTCAAAGCAATCAAATAAAATATTTAACCCTTCTCTTGACTATCATGTTAAGTTTTCCTTCTTTTTTGGTATAGGACAGTTAGAAATTAATTAGATATACCGTGTTTTGATACTTACTAAGTTCCCACAACTCTATTTGTGTTGGCTTGAGTTTGATCCATAACAAATAGTCTTGCCATGCCAAAATCTGATATCTTAGGATTCATACTTGTATCTAAGAGAATGTTACTTGCTTTAAGATCACGATGAATAATTCGGTGTTGAGATTCTTCATGAAGGTAAAGAAGGCCTCGAGCAATTCCTTCTATAATTTTGTAGCGTGTTTCCCATCTCAATTGTGCACGTCTAATAGGATCTATATCTCAATCCAAGACATCATCAAATAAAGTAGGGTGAGGATAGTTGCTTATTTAGTCTTGCAACAGAAGGGTAATGAATTTCATTTCTATGTGGAAATTGATTGTCTAACTTACCAAATATAAAGTTATCTAGACTTTTATTAGGAAGAAACTCATATACTAGAAGCCGTTCCTTTTGTTTCAAACAAAAACCAAGGAGTCTAACTAAATTTTGGTGCTGAAGCCTGACCATTAATTTTACTTCATTCTTGAATTCAATGTCCCCTTGCCCAGAATCCCAAGACAACCTTTTTACTGCAATCTCTTTTCCGTTGGAGAGCTTTCCCTGAAAGTTGGCCAAAAGTATCAAAATTTGACCTGGGGTTTTGTGTTCATAATACTGTGAGTGTTATATCTATCTACCTTGTAAACTGGTCCAAATCCTCCTTGTCCAAGCTTGTTAGCATCAGAGAAGTTATTTGTAGCAACTTTGAGGGTGTCAAATTCAAATTGTATTGATTCAGTGAGTTCGATTGGATCATCAGCTTCACTCTCACACAGGGAAAATGAGTTTAAGCCATTTCCTTATATGGTATTTATTAAAGCTGTAAGTTCTACAGAACAAACGCCTTCAAAAAGTCACAAGAAATTTAATAAATTCAACGTGTACTTACTTGGAAATTTCCTTCCTTGCTTTCTCACTCTTACACAGATCCATACAAAGATAAGCAGCAACACCAGTGCAGAAGTTGGCACAACATAGGCAATGATAGTTTGTGATTTTCTTCCTGGAAAAAGAAAAAACCTGCTCATCAAGAGAGATAATAGAAAAGAATGTTGATTTTGAAGCCTTACTTATCCTCTGTGTATCTGCTAAAAACTTCCCTTTCCTCCTATAGCTGGAATGGGAAACCCCAACAAGGGGTGACTTTTGGAGGCTTAACTGCTGATGAAAGTTACCTTTTGAAGATGTTGTGTTGGTGGATGGAGGAGTTGATGGAGATGTAAGCAGAGGAGGCGGAGGAGGAGACACTAGTGGCAGCGGAGCTGATAAAGGTACATCGGCTGCAACTGCATAGAAGCGGCTACTTTCATACCTAAAGTTGCATATGGGTGTAACAACCCTACCACCTCTCCTGCCATTACAGCAATTTGAAATTTGAGAGATGGCCCAAAGCAGGCAATTGTTGCATTCTGACTCGTTCAGATTAGGTGTACACTGAACAACAGCAAATATGGTTTGAAGGTCAGGTCCTTCTTCATTTCCCGCGGCAAACTTCAGATTGGAGTCACCAGATGCAGCTCTGCTACTTAGATTTCGCAGTAGACCCACAAGGACCTGATTGTACTGATTCCAACTTGTCACATACTTTGCGGCCCAAATATAAATCGTAGCAATAGGATTCACCTGATTGCCTAATATTGAGGTGTTTGAGTAAGATAACATGCACTCGTCGTAAATCCCAAAGGCTTGCTTCTGATCCGGACATAGCCGTGGCAGTAGGTCCGACGAATTTTTGAGGCAACTACGGCAAAAGTCTGGCATAATATCTCCCCTGCATAACCCAACAGCATATATTGTATTTGGATAATTACCATAAGAGTGATTGTAGAAGCCATAATCTATTTGTTTGTTGGAAGTGAGATTTGATAAAAGGGTATCGAGGTTGGTCTGGTAGGTGTTATTTGTTGTGTTGCTGTTGCTGCTGCAACGATAGGATCGAAATTCTGGTTGGCTGGCGGCTTCATATAATTGAGAGAGAAGAACACAGAGAAGTTGAAGCAATGTAAAATAAGCTTTAGCCATTGAACTTGTCAGAGCATTGTCGACTTCAGGGAAGGTTTAAATCTTTCAGCTGTGTGAGGTTTTTGTGTTAGAGTGCTCATCATTTGCTAGTGCCTCAGTAGCGCAGAAGGCACGGGTGCAGCGTTAGCTGGCTTTCCTATCAGGGATCGACCCCTGTCTGCCCACGAGCGTTTCTCGCCAATGCAAAATATAAATAAAGAAATGAAAGTGCCCATCAATTTCATTATTAATAATATCTATCACTATCACTGACTTGACTTGACTTTATAAATTTCAAAGTTGGCTTTATCATCTTTGAAATTTGTTACGTACATGGTATTTCTTGTTAGAGCCACATTTGTGTGATGGCAAAACAGAGTCTATGACCTTTCTTAATGCATAAAGATATGTCCCAGTCAACAATCCATAAATATATTGACAGATGTTTTGTGTATATTTTAAAACGTATAAAGATAGAAATGGTAGACACTGCAAATCAGACGAATTGCAGAGCTTCGAAGTAACTAAATGAATGGACTTTCGTATGGATATATATGTTGGCTAGCTTCTGAAGTGGTCGAAGAATTCTTCTTTGCTTTTGTTGCCGAAGCCATGGTATGTACGAATGAGGTGCCTCCTCTTATAGTCTACAAAAGTGTGTGTTTGTGTGTGTTTTTTTAAAAAAAAACCTAAAACAAAAAAGTGACCCTTTTTTTTTTTTTTCCGTCCGAAGTCAATGAATCAAAACTTATAAATTTGTCAAGAGAAATCTAATTTCATATCAAGATTTCTATAGCAAACTACCCATACTAGTGAATTCAAGCTATACAGTGGCCAGAGCATTAAAAGTTCATGGCATATAAATAGTTTAGATCCCTATAAACATTATATATTACATTGATGCCCAATAAAACCTGGCTTCTTTTGTGCTGCACACACATATAAACTTCTGCATAGCGAGGGTGAAGCTCAGTTATGGAGACTCCATTTATGAGGCTTCAACATAGTTCCTTCCTCCTTCAATTGATCTTCTCGATCGCCTCTGATGAGTTCATCTCTGGTAAGCTTCTGTTACTAATAAATGGAGGTTCTGACGGTATTGGGAGCGTTCGTTAAAGAGTTGCTGCCAAGCATTAAAGCAATTGAAGCCATGGTTGGCCTGAGAGCTACATTTTCTTGAGCACATAATAACCCAATGTGGAATAGAAAATGCTGCTGTTGTTTTTCTTCCCACTCACAATCTCCATTATCAGCACCATTGAAGTTAAAGAATTACACTTTGGTTCTATTTATAAGTTTTTTTTTTTACTAAATCACACATACCAAGGAGAGGTAGGTAGTTCAATAATTATGGGGTAAATTTTCAACTTTACCCTCATTTATGAATGGGTACCTTTCAACTCTTTATTCTCTTTCTATTTTCATTGGTATAATATATGGGCAAAATTGTTACAATCTCATTTATTTGATCAAAAGAGACTTATAAATAAGACCAGAGTGGTATGATTTTATTGAGAATTGGTATTCATTGCAAATTTTGGAGCCATATACCTACTGCAGGTCAATATCAACAAGTTTAATAAAAATGAACCGTTCTTGTCATATTATGGTGATCTCCTTGTTTCTTCCATATATTAATAAATTGTTTGATACCTAGCTACTACTATACTTACTAGCTTCCGACAATTCTGTTAGTGTTGCTTTGAGTTTGATTCATGACAAATAATCTTGTCATTGCAAAATATGATATCTTGGGATTCAATTTTTCATCTAAGGGAATATTATTTGTTTTGAGATCATGATGATGAATTCATAGTTGAGAATCTTTATGTAGAGGAAGAAGCCCACGAGCTGCACCTTCAATTATTTTGTGACGCATCATCCCATTTATTTGAGTCCGCTGATATGGATCGACAAAATAAATTTCATCTTTCATTGATCATTCAACTAAACTAGAATGAGAGAGACGTGACACAAATTAATTAAGCTAAATAACTCACCAAATAACTCGTAGTCAAGATTTTTATTGGGAAGAAACTCATACACGAGAAGTCTTTCTCCTTTTTCCAAACAGAAGCCAAGGAGTCTAACCAAATTGCGAAGTTGTACGTAGCTTGGCCACGAACGTTACTTCAGTTTTAAATTCTTTGTCTCCTTGTGCAGAATTTATAGATAAGCTATTGACAGCAACTTCTTGTCCATTATAAGATAAAAATCAAGACGTTGACAATTAACTTCGATGGACAAGATGTTGTCCACGTAGTCATTGTTGTCAAACTCGCGAGTTAACTCTCCGAGTTTAACGTTTTTACGTCTCTAGTTTATAAGATCTAGTCGAGTTTCTAGTAAACTTGTGATCGTTGTAAACTCAATTAAACTCATGAGTTTATATACCAAATTTACTGTTTTTACGTTTTCAACTTATAAAATCATGTTAATTCATCTTTAAACTCGTGTTAATTTTTTCAATTTGATCATGCTTAGCGGTTTTAAATATAAATTTTATGGAAATTTTTTTGTTAAATATGATAAATTATGAATATTGATGATATGGATTTAATTTCAATTATTTGGATTTAAAAAATATTTAAATAATTTTTTTGTTATTTATTATGTCACACCCGACATTCGTATACTGACATCTCACCCAAGTAAGACACCACGAATGTCAAATTCTCATCATATATTGGTATTCATCAGAGTAATAATGCACAGCTTAGGAAGAAAAGGGGTTCTGGCATAGTAATACTGATAACAAGGTCTGAGTACATACTTGAAATCCATAAAAGGTTCTTACAGATATTACAAACTTAAACATAATCTAATACAAAACATAGATAACCAACAGCAATTCTTGGTCCGACTCAGCATCATCAATTATCGGTATCCACTGCTTTGCCTTGAGAGCCACGCCTATTGTACCTTTCATGTCCTGAACTTTCGGGGATGTCTGGGATTCAAACGAATCCCAGTAGTAACGTTAATCACTCACATAAAATGCATGCACAAAATATGAAAGACAACCAATTGCAATAATTCACATTCAAGTACAAATTCAATTCAATTCAATTGAACACCATTCAGATTCAATATTCAATTCAAAAGCATTTCGGTACAATTCATTCAAGTGCACATTCATGCAGATTCAAAATTCATTCAAGTGCACATTCATTCACATTCAAATTCATTCAAGGGACCTACGGGTCCATTCCCTCAGCGCTGGGTATTCAAATGGGCATCAACCCTTCTTTCACAAATGTACCGAATTCCCTTATCGAACAAGCACTCTGGCTTAAACTGTCGATAAGGTTAGGTGTTCAAAGATTCAAGTATCACAATGGTTCAAACATGCATATAAAGGCATACAGGGTATGTGAGAGAAAAGTTACTACCTGGATGTCTTCACAACTTCTTATTCTCACCCGAATTCTTCTTGCACTGATTATCGTTTGGCCAAGGCAAGGATCCGAATCCTATAATATTTTAAGATGGGTCATTACTCATTTTAATCTTAATAGCAATATTAAGATTACACTTATTAGACCGTCCCATAATGTTTATCCTTTTAATTCACTTCAGTTGGTTATCCCAATTATGTATCCTATATTCTTCAGATTTCTGATCAATCTTTGAAAAAATCATAACTCGGTCTAGAAAACTCGGAATCGGGTGGTTCGAGTTCCTAATCGAAGCTCTTTAAGTCTATTGTCTAGTAAAAATAATCCACTGGTAAAAACATAACTGAGTCATTCCCAAAATTTCGATTTGTAAAGACAACTTCAGTCTGCCATACTGAATTTCCAGAATTTTATGTCCAACTTTAAAAATTCACAACTTGGTCTAGGAAGCTCCGATTGAGGTGGTTCAAATTTCTACTTGAACTCCTGTTAGTCTAGATCACAGGGAAAATTATTACCACCCAATTTAATGCCAGAATTAATACAGTTTTTACGATGAGTATCACTGACTCATTCTGGGCAACAGATTTTTGGCTCAACTTCTAAAAATCATAACTGGAGTTGTAGACCTCCGATTTGGGTGAACCAAAGCTTGTTTTAAAGCTTAAGGAGTCTGTTTTCTACTGTAAAAATTTCAAATCAAAACTCAAAATTTCACTGGGTCCGAAATGCAACGCCATTTGGTTGCTCCAGTGTCATACCGAAAATGTTACAGATTTTCAGCTCAACTTTGAAAAATCATATCTTGAGCTACAGACCTCCGTTTAAGGTGAGTCAAAGCTTGATGTAAACATTGTCATGTGGACTATATGTCCACAAAATTTCAACTTTAAATAAGTTCATTTGCTCTAGTTTCTACTTGCTCGAAAACCACTGTTCCATTCTGAAAACCATTTTCGTTCAGATTTCCTATCTGCCTTAGAAAATTTGTAACTTCTTGTATACACCTTCTTTTTAAGTGTTCTTTAGCTCACACTGAACCTTATTATGTGTACTATGTGTATACAAAATTTCAAGGTCAAAGAAGGTCGTTTAATATGGTTTCTACTTGCTGCAAGGTCACTGTTTCTGCTGCAAGACTTTCATTTCCAGAATATGCAGCAACTTAATTCCTTATGTTTAACAATTCAGTTTGGCTTCCTTAAGCTTTCTAATTCTTAAAATGGGTTCTAACACTTCTAAATAAATATTTTAGGTTCAGTTTATGCTCCCTAACCGAACCATAAAACATGTGGAAACATGCAAAACCTTTGTTCTTTGTGTGCAAGTGCATTTATTTTGAAGCAGCAACTCTTATTTCAGCAATAATCAGATATCAAATACTTAGCATGTGCATGTGACGTTCAACTTCAAGTATTAACCCTTTGAAACCAAACGCATGCAACCAAAGGCTTTTATACATTCTCTGTTTTTGACATTTAAATCAGAGCATGCATGCAGAACCCAAAGTTTGACTTCTAAAGCTTGAATCATAAAACCAACGTGTAGAAGAGATACAAAGCTCACCTTGGTCGTTATTAAAACTTGATTGCCTCGGTGGTCCTTCTTTTATCTTCAACGTCAATGCCTAATTACTTCCCGGTGGTTTGTGTGATGCTATGACAAGAATCTGGAATTTTGACGCAAGAAGCATATTTAGAGACATACCAAACTTTCTCTGTCCAAGCTTTCTTGTAACAGAGCATCACATGCAGATCCAAAAACTTATCACCTGAGCTTCAACGTAGAAAATTCAGGTTCATGACTTACCTTGTCTGAAACTCCAGTTTGCATGTGACTCTTCCTTTGCTTTCTCTGTCTCTAATTCTTCTTCTCCGGTGCTCCCTCACATTCACGGTCTCTCACTCACTGATTCTCTAACTTCTGCATTTTCTGTTTCTAACTGATGGAAAGTGCACGGGATATTGCAAGAATGTGATTATAACCGTGTTCACGAGTGAGGGAGGCTGTGAGTATTGTATATGTGTCCAGTTTAGAGAAGAGAACGTGTGTGTGCGCTGTCCTTGCCGAGACAACGAGAATGAATAGGCTGGAACTTCACTAACTAAAATGAAAAGATAGTGCTTGCTGCTCCATTTTTCCTTTTGCTGTCGGATAAAAGAATCAAGAAGCTATTTGTGGAGCATGGACGTTGCAGAATGAAAATGCACTGGGAGTATGGTGTGAGCACGTGTGGCAATGGATTGAGAAATGGAGAATGAGTTGCCATTAGCTGGAGTATATTGGCAGGAGTAAATGGCGTGACTGTCCAAACAAGTTTCAAGAGAAACCATAGAGCATGGATGCTGCTGTGATGCTGAGTTTAAGGAGAAGCAGTGGAGTATGGGCTGCTGTTATGCTTGCTGACAAAACGAAGTGGGGTGCGTGAACATGATGATTTCTGGCTGCTTCACATTCCTCTGTGTTTCCTGGTATTAAGCCGAAAGAATAGACGAGAGAGAGAGCACGTGCTGCTGTGTTTTGAGTGGGAATAATAGGATAGGTAGTGGTGTGTGCGTGAGGAATTAAAACTGAATATTATATAGCTTGTGGATTTAGTGGAACAAATGATTGTGCTTGATTAGAGGAAAAAAAAAACAATGGTACAGAGGAAAATGGTGGGATGTTACAATTCTCCCCCCGTATAAGAAATTTCGCCCTCGAAATTTGACACATATTTGGCCATAAAATCAGGATATTGATCCTTCATCTCTTCTTCTAGTTCCCAGGTCGCTTCCTCAGGAGCTGTTCCCTTCCACAGAACCTTCACCGTTGGGATACTTCTATGCCTGAGCCATCTCACTTCACGATCAATGATTCGTTCTGGCTCGACAGCATAAGTATAGTCTTCTCGTATGTCAACATCTTCGTACTCAATCACATGTCCATGATCTGGTTGGTACTTCTTTAATTGAGATACGTGGAAGACATTATGAAGCCTGCTCAGGTTTGGAGGTAATGCTATTTGATACGCCACTGGTCCAAGTCTAGCCAAGATTTCAAACGGACCGATGTAGCGAGGACTGAGCTTCTTCCTCTTGATCGCTCTACCGATTCCAGTGACAGGAGATACTTTTAAAAACACATGATCTCCAACTTCAAATTCTAAAGGTCTTCTCCTTTTGTCGGCATAACTCTTCTGTCTACTCTGAGCTGTAAGGAGTCTCTTTCTGATGACTTTGATCTTCTCCGCCGTCTGGTCAACTAAGTCCGTCCCATACAATTTTCTTCCAGACAATTCTGTCAGAAACAAGGGTGATTGACACTTCCTGCCGTACAATGCTTCAAATGGAGCCATCTGGATGCTCGCATGATAGCTATTGTTATAAGCAAATTCTGCCAATGGAAGATAGCGATCCCCACTTCCCTTAAAATCCAATACACACGCTCTTAACATATCTTCTAGCGTCTGTATGGTTCTTTCTGATTGTCCATCCGTCTGAGGATGATAGGCCGTACTATAACTCAATTTCGTACCCAGGGCTCGTTGTAGTGCTTTCCAAAATCGAGAGGTAAAACGAGAGTCTCTATCAGAGACAATACTCTTAGGCGTTCCATGGAGTCTGATTATCTCCTTTATATAGATTTCTGCTAACTTCTCCATAGAATAATTGATACTAATGGGAATAAAATGTGCTGACTTTGTAAGACGGTCAACAATTACCCAGATCGCATCTATCTTTCTGATTCTGGGCAATCCCACCACAAAATCCATGGTAACATTTTCCCACTTCCATTCAGGAATTTCTAAACTTTGAAGGAGCCCTGGTGGTCGTTTATGTTCGATCTTGACTTTTTGGCAAGTAAGACATCTAGCAACGTATTTAGTCACATCACTTTTCAGTCCCGGCCACCAAAACTCAGACTTCAAATTGTGATACATCTTGATCGCTCCTGGATGAATAGTATACATAGTTTTGTGTGCTTCATCCAGAATTTTAAGCCTCAAATCAGGCTCTGCCGGTACATATATGCGCTCTTTGTATCTAACTAGCCCACTCAGTGAGAGATTAAAATCCTGAGTTTTGCCCTGCATAATCTTTCCTCGAATAGACTCCGCTAGTTCATCATGCATCTGAGCTTCTCCAATCTCGGCTCTCAGATCACTTTCTCCTCGACTAACGTTGAGGCTAGCAAGAAGTACTTTGTTTGATACATTCCTGCTCAGAAACACTTGGTTTGACAGGTTCAAATCTCGAAATTCTTCTAGTAATTTACGTTCCTGTACCATCATCAATGCCACCTGCACCGCCTTTCTACTCAATGCATCTGCGACGACATTAGCCTTTCCCGGATGATATTTGATTTCAAGATTGTAATCTTTCAGCAACTCCATCCATCTACGCTGTCTCATATTCAATTCTTTCTGATCATAAAGATACTTGAGACTCTTGTGGTCACAGTACAATTCAACAGTGGTACCATACAGGTAGTGCCGCCATATCTTCAAAGCAAACACAATCGCTGCGAGTTCCAAATCATGAGTGGGATAATTCAATTCATGAGGCTTCAGCTGTCGAGAGGCATACGCCACTACTCTGCCCTGCTGCATCAGGACACATCCCAATCCTTGCTTACTAGCATCACTGTATACCATGTAGGTCATACTAGGATTTGGGATAATCAACACTGGCGCAGACGTCAATCTTTCTTTCAGCTGCCTGAAGCTCTCTTCACAACGTTCGTCCCACACAAATGATTGGTTCTTCCTTGTGAGCTTTGTCAATGGCAAGGCAATTCGAGAAAAATTCAATATAAACCTGCGATAGTAACCAGCAAGACCCAGAAAACTACGTATTTCTGTTACAGTTTCTGGTCTCTTCCAATTCAATACTGCTTCCACTTTACTGGGATCAACGGAAACCCCTTCTTGTGAGATAACATGGCCAAGAAATCTGACTTCTGTAAGCCAAAACTCACATTTACTCAGTTTTGCGTAGAGTTGCTTTTCCTTCAATATACTCAATACAATTCTCAAATGATTCTCATGATCTTCCATACTTTTCGAGTATATTAATATGTCGTCGATAAAGACAACTACAAACTGATCTAGATACTGACGAAAGATTCGGTTCATGTAGTCCATAAACACGGCAGGTGCGTTGGTCAAACCGAACGGCATTACTAAAAATTCATAATGTCCATATCTGGTTCTAAAGGCTGTTTTTGGAATATCCTCAGCTCTCACTCGAAGCTGATGGTAACCTGACCGTAAATCAATCTTTGAAAACACACTAGAACCAGATAATTGATCGAGTAGATCATCTATCCTGGGGAGAGGATATTTGTTCTTGACGGTCACCTTGTTCAGTTCTCTGTAGTCGATACACAGTCTCAGGCTCCCGTCCTTCTTCTTTACAAACAAAACTGGGGCTCCCCAAGGCGAAACGCTGGGCCGTATAAACCCTTTCTCCAGTAATTCTTCAATTTGCTTCTTCAGTTCAATCATTTCATTAGGTGCCATGCGATAAGGTGCTTTGGATATTGGTCCGGCTCCAGGCATGATTTCGATAGTAAACTTCACTTCCCTTTCTGGAGGTAATCCATTAATGTCATCCGGAAATACCTCAGGAAATTCTTCCACCACTGGAATATTCTGTAGTGAAATTTCAGTTTCTGCCTGCACTGAGAAAAATACCACATATCCTTGGCAACCCTTTTTCAGACATTCCTCAGCCTCAGCCACTGAGAGAAAATTAAGGTTTACATTCAAATTGACATTGGTTGATGAGTTCGGATATATGATCCTCTTGTTACCGCAATCTAACAGCACATGATTTGCCGTCATCCAGTTCAATCCCATAATCACATCAATACCAAGCATGGTCAAACAAACTAAATCTACCACAGATTCGTGGCCATTAACATTCACAATACAATTCAAGCATACGTCTGATGTCACAGACTTAACACCAAGAGGTGTCGACACAACTAGATCATAGGGTAGTTTATGGGTACTTAACCCTAAACGTTCAACACAATCATTTGCAATAAATGAATGACTAGCACCAGAATCAAACAATGCTTGCAATGTACTGCCATGAAGAAGGATAGTACCTTGAATCATTTCTGGAGATTTCCTAGCCTCTTCGTTCGTCATGGCAAAGACTCTTCCTAGATTCTGAGGCCTCTTCTCTGCGGCACGATGTGGGCAATCACTACTAAAGTGGCCTGGTTTGCGACAGTTATAGCAAACAACTTGCCCGTTACAATTTCTGCCTTGATGCGATTTACCACACTGAGAACAAGGTCGAGGTTCTGGTGGTCTTTGATAAGTACGACTTTCAGACTGAGAAGGTCTTTTGTTACCTTTTCGAAATTTGAATGCTTGCCCTTTTCTTTTATGAGAGGAATTCCCACGGCTGGGCTCGCTACGATTAATGATATCTCTGGCCAAACGTAATTCTTTCAAATTCCTTTCAATTATCCGGCATTCCTCAACTGCTCGGTAGAATTCTTGGAATTGCTGTGAGGCCAATCGTTCTTTTATTTCGTACTTTAGTCCCCCTATCAGCCTTCTAGACTTCCAGCTCTCATCGTCATAACATCTCAGGTGCGTGGAGTAGCGAGATAAGCGGTTAAAGCGAGTCAGGTAGTCATCAAATGTCTCCTCGTTGCCCTGTTGAATAGTCAAGAACTCTGTCTCCTTAGCATCCCTGGCAGATGGAGGAAAATACTCTTCGTTGAATTTGGTTTTGAAAGATTCCCAGGTGACAGGAATGTTTCGAGCTTGCAGAGTCAATTCGATGTTCTTCCACCATCTATCAGCATCCCCTTCTAGCTTGTATATCGCCATTTCAGCCTTTTTGTCATTGGGACACTCCATTACCCGAAAAATCTTTTCCATCCTCAGCATCCAATTTTCAGCTACTTGTGGATCAAAACTCCCACGAAAAATCGGAGGCTGGTGCTTACAAAATTCAGTGATCCAGTACTGCGAATTCCCTGTAGTAGGCTGCCCCCTGTTAGGTTGAGTTTCATGAGTCTGGGTTTCATGATGTGAGGATCTCTCCTCTTCCTCCCTTTCTGTAGTTTCAGTTTGCCTTTCGTGCTCATTTTGCTTAGCCTTCAACCCTCGAACCTCTTCTTGAAGTCTATTTATCATATTTCTTTGCTCTATCATCATGTCCAACATTTGTTGCATTTGGTTAGGAGGGTTTTGCTCTGGTGGATTTTGCTCATGTGCCTGCTCCTGTTGTGGCTGTCCTTGTGCCTGTTCTTGCCTATGAGGTCTACCTCTACCTCTGCTTCCGCCTCTGCCTCTACCTCTACCTCTACCAATACCTCCTCGAATGTTGGCCATTTTGACTTTTCACTATTAAAAGAAAAGAGCTTGTCAATATCACAATAACGACGTAGGATCGAAACATGACAATTCACATATACTCAGCTGTGCTATCCTATCATATCACTAAGACCATATCAGTACACTATTCTGATATTGCTAGAACCAGGCTCTGATACCACGAATGTCACACCCGACATTCGTATACTGACATCTCACCCAAGTAAGACACCACGAATGTCAAATTCTCATCATATATTGGTATTCATCAGAGTAATAATGCACAGCTTAGGAAGAAAAGGGGTTCTGGCATAGTAATACTGATAACAAGGTCTGAGTACATACTTGAAATCCATAAAAGGTTCTTACAGATATTACAAACTTAAACATAATCTAATACAAAACATAGATAACCAACAGCAATTCTTGGTCCGACTCAGCATCATCAATTATCGGTATCCACTGCCTTGCCTTGAGAGCCACGCCTATTGTACCTTTCATGTCCTGAACTTTCGGGGATGTCTGGGATTCAAACGAATCCCAGTAGTAACGTTAATCACTCACATAAAATGCATGCACAAAATATGAAAGACAACCAATTGCAATAATTCACATTCAAGTACAAATTCAATTCAATTCAATTGAACACCATTCAGATTCAATATTCAATTCAAAAGCATTTCGGTACAATTCATTCAAGTGCACATTCATGCAGATTCAAAATTCATTCAAGTGCACATTCATTCACATTCAAATTCATTCAAGGGACCTACGGGTCCATTCCCTCAGCGCTGGGTATTCAAATGGGCATCAACCCTTCTTTCACAAATGTACCGAATTCCCTTATCGAACAAGCACTCTGGCTTAAACTGTCGATAAGGTTAGGTGTTCAAAGATTCAAGTATCACAATGGTTCAAACATGCATATAAAGGCATACAGGGTATGTGAGAGAAAAGTTACTACCTGGATGTCTTCACAACTTCTTATTCTCACCCGAATTCTTCTTGCACTGATTATCGTTTGGCCAAGGCAAGGATCCGAATCCTATAATATTTTAAGATGGGTCATTACTCATTTTAATCTTAATAGCAATATTAAGATTACACTTATTAGACCGTCCCATAATGTTTATCCTTTTAATTCACTTCAGTTGGTTATCCCAATTATGTATCCTATATTCTTCAGATTTCTGATCAATCTTTGAAAAAATCATAACTCGGTCTAGAAAACTCGGAATCGGGTGGTTCGAGTTCCTAATCGAAGCTCTTTAAGTCTATTGTCTAGTAAAAATAATCCACTGGTAAAAACATAACTGAGTCATTCCCAAAATTTCGATTTGTAAAGACAACTTCAGTCTGCCATACTGAATTTCCAGAATTTTATGTCCAACTTTAAAAATTCACAACTTGGTCTAGGAAGCTCCGATTGAGGTGGTTCAAATTTCTACTTGAACTCCTGTTAGTCTAGATCACAGGGAAAATTATTACCACCCAATTTAATGCCAGAATTAATACAGTTTTTACGATGAGTATCACTGACTCATTCTGGGCAACAGATTTTTGGCTCAACTTCTAAAAATCATAACTGGAGTTGTAGACCTCCGATTTGGGTGAACCAAAGCTTGTTTTAAAGCTTAAGGAGTCTGTTTTCTACTGTAAAAATTTCAAATCAAAACTCAAAATTTCACTGGGTCCGAAATGCAACGCCATTTGGTTGCTCCAGTGTCATACCGAAAATGTTACAGATTTTCAGCTCAACTTTGAAAAATCATATCTTGAGCTACAGACCTCCGTTTAAGGTGAGTCAAAGCTTGATGTAAACATTGTCATGTGGACTATATGTCCACAAAATTTCAACTTTAAATAAGTTCATTTGCTCTAGTTTCTACTTGCTCGAAAACCACTGTTCCATTCTGAAAACCATTTTCGTTCAGATTTCCTATCTGCCTTAGAAAATTTGTAACTTCTTGTATACACCTTCTTTTTAAGTGTTCTTTAGCTCACACTGAACCTTATTATGTGTACTATGTGTATACAAAATTTCAAGGTCAAAGAAGGTCGTTTAATATGGTTTCTACTTGCTGCAAGGTCACTGTTTCTGCTGCAAGACTTTCATTTCCAGAATATGCAGCAACTTAATTCCTTATGTTTAACAATTCAGTTTGGCTTCCTTAAGCTTTCTAATTCTTAAAATGGGTTCTAACACTTCTAAATAAATATTTTAGGTTCAGTTTATGCTCCCTAACCGAACCATAAAACATGTGGAAACATGCAAAACCTTTGTTCTTTGTGTGCAAGTGCATTTATTTTGAAGCAGCAACTCTTATTTCAGCAATAATCAGATATCAAATACTTAGCATGCGCATGTGACGTTCAACTTCAAGTATTAACCCTTTGAAACCAAACGCATGCAACCAAAGGCTTTTATACATTCTCTGTTTTTGACATTTAAATCAGAGCATGCATGCAGAACCCAAAGTTTGACTTCTAAAGCTTGAATCATAAAACCAACGTGTAGAAGAGATACAAAGCTCACCTTGGTCGTTATTAAAACTTGATTGCCTCGGTGGTCCTTCTTTTATCTTCAACGTCAATGCCTAATTACTTCCCGGTGGTTTGTGTGATGCTATGACAAGAATCTGGAATTTTGACGCAAGAAGCATATTTAGAGACATACCAAACTTTCTCTGTCCAAGCTTTCTTGTAACAGAGCATCACATGCAGATCCAAAAACTTATCACCTGAGCTTCAACGTAGAAAATTCAGGTTCATGACTTACCTTGTCTGAAACTCCAGTTTGCATGTGACTCTTCCTTTGCTTTCTCTGTCTCTAATTCTTCTTCTCCGGTGCTCCCTCACATTCACGGTCTCTCACTCACTGATTCTCTAACTTCTGCATTTTCTGTTTCTAACTGATGGAAAGTGCACGGGATATTGCAAGAATGTGATTATAACCGTGTTCACGAGTGAGGGAGGCTGTGAGTATTGTATATGTGTCCAGTTTAGAGAAGAGAACGTGTGTGTGCGCTGTCCTTGCCGAGACAACGAGAATGAATAGGCTGGAACTTCACTAAGTAAAATGAAAAGATAGTGCTTGCTGCTCCATTTTTCCTTTTGCTGTCGGATAAAAGAATCAAGAAGCTATTTGTGGAGCATGGACGTTGCAGAATGAAAATGCACTGGGAGTATGGTGTGAGCACGTGTGGCAATGGATTGAGAAATGGAGAATGAGTTGCCATTAGCTGGAGTATATTGGCAGGAGTAAATGGCGTGACTGTCCAAACAAGTTTCAAGAGAAACCATAGAGCATGGATGCTGCTGTGATGCTGAGTTTAAGGAGAAGCAGTGGAGTATGGGCTGCTGTTATGCTTGCTGACAAAACGAAGTGGGGTGCGTGAACATGATGATTTCTGGCTGCTTCACATTCCTCTGTGTTTCCTGGTATTAAGCCGAAAGAATAGACGAGAGAGAGAGCACGTGCTGCTGTGTTTTGAGTGGGAATAATAGGATAGGTAGTGGTGTGTGCGTGAGGAATTAAAACTGAATATTATATAGCTTGTGGATTTAGTGGAACAAATGATTGTGCTTGATTAGAGGAAAAAAAAAACAATGGTACAGAGGAAAATGGTGGGATGTTACATATTATATTTTAATTATTTAATTATACACAATTAATATCTACTTAATAGTAAAAGTAAACTTTTATGAGTTTAAGATACGAGTTTACCTCCCTATTATGAGTTTGTTTAAACTCACGAGTTTCACAACATTGGTTATAGTATCCGAAATTTATGGCCTATTAATGAAGCATCTGAGTCATCATTTTAGTCTTTAATATCTATGCTTAGGTGTCCCTTCTCAAGTTAACTTAATACCCTATCAAGACATGTGGCAAAAGAGAATTAATTATGCTGACTTTTGTTTACAACATGTGTTAAATACCAAGCTTCATGAATTTTCCTTCCTCTCTCTCTTGGACGACAGGATAGGGTTCTTATAGAAGGCTTTTAATTCCCTTCTTAGCTTAGGGACACATAAGCATATAATTTAATACAAAGTCAGCCTTTTTACCCTAGCATAACAAATAGCAAAAATCTAAGACAAAGGGAATTTGATGGTCTTGACTTTTATGGGTACATGTGGCATGTTCTTCATAAGGTTTCATTTATTCCTTCACACCTCCATGTTGGCCGAAATTTGACACGCATGTAGGGTTCCATGTTTGCTTTTGAAACTTATCATGCATTTTCCTTTGTTCTTCTTGCGTTATCCTTGTGTACACTTGACACAAATCAAACTCATGCACATGTAACTTGTTGAATACACATCTTGACTTTGGTTCATACTCTTTTTATCCATTGAATATTCCATATTTCCCTCCCCCGTGACCTCTCTTTGAAGATCAAAAGTGTTCAATTTTATTGACCATTGGTTCAAGTCCATATGACAAAGACATCTTGCCATTCATGCACAAGATTACAATATAACAAAAATTCTTCTTGCCATTCATTCTCTTAGTAGAAAATGGCCCTAAGAAAGTGACTTTCGTTTGACATTTTCTAACCATCTAAATGTAGTTACACAATTAATAAAATTCCCCTTGTTAGTCAATTTTGGCAACCGATTCAATTTAAATAAAAAAGGAGTCATTTTTATCACTTCATCCCGTAAACATACTTATTAAAAAAAAATTCTACATGACTTCCTTTTAATTCTTTTTAGTCAAAATTATGTCCTAAAATAGTCAATGGAACATCAATTCGATGTCAAATATTCCTATTTTGCATCATATTCCAAAATTTTAAGTTTCAGAAAAATCGCGCATTTCTGTATCAAAAAAAAAAAAAAATCGCGCATTTGCTTAAAATTTCACCGGATGCATAAACATTGTACAAGGAATTTTGGTAAGCAAAATCAGGATATTACAATAATAACTAATAACCTTAAAGAAAAATATATGAGGACACTGAAATAGAATGATTATTCTATGTATTAGTCCTTAAAGGGGGTAAGTGATTATATTTGGCCGAATTAATTGGGGCAAAACAAAATCAGGGGAGAAAATTATGGGAATATACAATCAAATCAACTTTCAATAATTAAAATCCATTCTGATCCTATATTCCCGTTCATTCCTTTAATTTTGGTTATTATCGTGCAAGCTATATATTATTTTGGCTAAAGTATATTTTTAATTTTTTAGGTTTACATGAGATACATTTTTGGCCTCTTAACTTTATAAAGTGTACTTTTAGTCCTATAATTCTAACATCGTTAATTTTGCTTACGGAAAATACAAACTTAAGTGATAACGATGTAAACTTAAGTGATGATTGTGTAATTAAACGTAATTAAGTTTAAATTTAAAATATGGGTAAATTGAAAATATATAAAATTTGTGTAATTAAATGCTATTAGTCATCATTTAAGTTTTTCGCGTCAGCATTTTTCGTTAGCAAAATTAACGGTGTTAGAATTTTAGGATTGAAAGTATACTTTATAAAGTTAAGGGACCAAAAGTATGTATTATATAAAATTTGAAGGACTAAAAGTATTGTTTTTTTTTTTTTGAAAACAAGCGGCAAGCCGAAGCTTGATAGAGATAGAGGGCAAGACTAAAGAAGCCTAGCCCAAGATACAATAGGAGATACTAAATACTAGGACTGACAGAGTACTTGATCTTTCAAAAACTCCTCTTGGCAACCCCTTGGTACAGCTGGTATAAGGGCCACATCCGAGTTATCTGATCCATCATGGGCATGCTTTACCATATAATCAGCACATACAATGTTATTTCTTGAGGTATAATGGATATCAACGTCCCAGTCCCGAAGAAGAAGGTCTCTCAACTCCCCAATGATGTCTCTGAACGGGTGCTCTGCGCCGTAATCTCTCATAAGAACATTGATGGCCTCCAGGGAATCAGAATATAGAAGAACCTTTTTGAACCCCATCTGGTATCCGACTCTTAGCCCAGCCAAAATAGCATGAAGTTCCGCTTCGATGACAGTCTGCATTCCAAGAGACTTCTGGAACCCCATTAGCCAATGACCTTGGGAGTTCCTTATAACTCCCCCGCAGGCGGCTTGTTGATGATACTGCACCGATCCATCGACATCAATACGAACTGCATCCTTGGGAGGAGGAGTCCAAGACTTTTCATTAGACCTGCCAATTTGGAAAATTTGGTGGGTAAGTTCATGATTAGTTGTGTTTTCCATTAGAAGATAATGACAGTAATGAAGCATCTCCCTGGTATTCGTGTTCTGCCCTGAAACACGAATTTACATATGACTGTCCAGAGAATCCAACATCCGAGACTGAAGACCCTTGGCCAAGAGAGGTCCTTGAATCTTCCTGTTCCGGGGGAATGCTTTGCATTCCAATTAAGCCAGACCTGCAAATTACCTGCAAAAAACTGAGAGAGATAGTTAGGATTTAAAATTTGCCTCCATAAGTTTTTCGCCCTTGCACAGTCCCTGATTATATGGATGACATTTTCCTCATTGTTACAGCAAAAGGGACAGAGACTGTCATTAGTAAGACTTCTTTTGGTTCTAGGTAATTTGGGGCAAGTCTCTCATGGCCAACCTGCCACATAAAGAATTTAACTTTTTCAGGAAGCTACCATTTCCACAACATGGCCCAGAAGCAACTATCTGTCCCTCCCACCTCGTCAGATAGAAAGTTGTAAGCAGATTTAACGGAAAAGCATCCATCTTTTGCCGCTCTCCAAGAAAAACAGTCAGGAAGATTACTTGATGGGGGCCGCATTTTAGAGATAATATTTATAATAGATAGAGGTAAAATGGCCAACCACCTAGTAGTATCCCAATTTCCATTCGCCAACACAAGATCACGAACAGTCTCATTCTCATTAACAGGGAAAGAATTGGAAACAAAGGCAATGAGGGGACAATCAATAGGCAACCATCGATCATGCCAGAATTTGGTAGCAGCCCCATTATTAACTCTTCTTCCAACTCCAGCAATAAATTTGTCCCAGACATCAACAATTGCTTTCCAAGCAGAGGATGAGCTTCTTTTTTTTTGGATATTTTGGGCACCGGTTGATCCCCTGTTCGCCTCGCAAGTGTACGAGTTTCGCAAGTAATAAAGTGATTAGTAAAGTATCGTTCCCACGAGGATTTGTTAAACAAATTGGTCAAGCAAGAAGCTTAGTGAATTCAATCAAGTTGAGCTAGAACAAAGTTTTCATGTGGAATGAGAATTTTTAAAGACTTTTTCTAAAACTAAAAATTGCTAAAGGAAAATGACTTTTGACTTCAAGGATAATGGAGCTTAGGATTCTTCTTCCCCTTTTGCATTTCATAAAACTTGGTTAACTTCCTCTCTAATAGCATTTCAATACACACATGTGTTAGTCTAGGGTTCAATAACACTTGAAACACTCTCTCAAGTCAAAATCAAGTTTTTCTTCTCACTAAAATACACAATCTCTTGCTACAATTAGTAAGAATCAATAATTAAGCAACAACCCTAATGTGACAATGCAAGGTTAGTAAATATATCTCTATTTTACCAACAAACCATCCATTTATCAATGTCAACTTCAAGACAAGCATGATTTCAATTAAGTTCTACACCTAGATTAGCTCTCTTGAGTCAAAACCTATGTGAATAAATCATCTAAATGGAGGCCAATCACTTAGAAGCATTAAGCCAAGGTTGAAATCAACACATGTGTATATTTATCTACCAAAAGAGAAGAAACTCCAAGTTTTAATCCATACAAAGGGTCAAAAGAACCCTAGAATGAAAGGTTTAGCTACTCATGTTCAAATACAAAGAGAATCTAAGCAAAGAAACTGAATACATAAAGAAACTAGGAAGAAAAGAGAGGAAAAGAGGAAGAACCAAGGTGAAATCCCCAAAATCTCTCTTGAGAAGAGTACCCAAGCCTCCAAAATGCTCCAAATTTTCCTCCCAAGCTCTTCCCTTGTGTGCCCACTTGTTTCCTTAGGTCAAGAGTCTGTTTTTCGGCCCTTCCCTTTAGGTTAAATAGGGTTTTTTCTGTTTCTGAAATGAAAAACGCGCTGCTGTACTTTTTGCACTTTTTCACGACTGGCTGTGGCCAGTTGTGACTTTCTGCGGAAACTACTGGCTGCGGCCAGTTGTGACTTTCCGCGGCCAGTTGTACAGGTTCTTCTAACGTTGAACTGCTTCACCTCCTTTATCTCTTTTCTTGTTTCTTGGTTCTTATAAAGCATCAAATCTTATCTCCATCTTCCTACAAAAGAGGAAGCAATTATCAATTTTTAATTAAATCATAAACTCTATAATAACAAGAATTTCTATGATTTTTGCCTTATACTTTGATATGCACATTTTCTTCTATAACTTCATTTCTATGCACATTTTGAACCAAAAATAGATAAAAGGAGAGAGAAAATGTGCTGAAATGTTGTCAATTTCTAAGAGTTAACACATCCTCACAGTTATATTTAGCCCATAGACATTGAACCCACAGCTCATGATGTTTCGTCAGGAGGTTCCAACAGAGTTTCATAATAAAATATACTAAAAGTATATTTTAGCCTATTATTTTTGTTTACAGTGAATTTACCAAAGGGGTTTAATTTTCTCATGTTGCATGAGAAAAAGAAGATTCCTATACACACATAAAATGGTGGGACCCATATATACATATAATGCTCATTATATGTATATGTGGGTCCCACCATTTTATGTGTGTGTAACATGAGAAAACACTTCTCCTACAACATGAGAAATGTTTTTCCCTTTACCAAAATGACTTTTTAAAAAAAGAAAGGAGAAAAACATAGAAAGACAGAAGGCATTAGATATTTTCTCCCCTCCATTTGGGTTCTCCACCGACTATACGGGAGGAAGGGAGCGAGAAAAAATTGCTGAGCCTCTCGGAGTTTTTTTTTTCCCTCCCTTCCGGCGTTCGGCGTCCCCCTTGGCCACCACCTTCGACGCTATCTTGTAGCTGTGACGGAGCGTTCCGTCGCGTTTCTTATTTCTCTGGTCATTGTTCTGCTCGATTAAGCTCTGCAGGTCTGCTGGCTTTTGTTTTGCTTCTTCATCGTTTCTGCTAGTTGATTTGGGTGCATGGGGTTACGTTTTTCTTCCCCTTTTTGGTTCTTGTATGTGATTTAATGAGTCTCCTTTGCCTGTTTCTGTTCCTCTGTTCAATATACGTGGGTGGGTGTGGTGGTATGAATGCGAGCTTCTTTCTTTTCTTGAATTTGTGTGGTTGTCATGGGATGTGTATATTGTGATAAGATTTAATATATATTTGGTGTATTGTTGTTGTGTGTGGTCAAGAGGATGATGGAAGTTTTGTTAGGAGAAAGAATGAAGACATATTAGTGAGAGCTCAATGCCCAACAGTTACTAACTAAACATATTAGCTAAGATCCCCTATTTATAGATTAGGGTCCTAACTAATCTCTAACTAATAGACTAACTACCTATATATTCTACCATCCCCTCAAGTTGAACACTATTTATCTAAAAAGTGTTCAACTTAAACAACACAAAAATAAGAGGTAATTAACAATGATCTCTTCCAAAAAAAAAAAAAACAATGATACAATGATCTCTTCAAAACAATTTTCTCCTATTCACTTCTTCTGAAAATCTTCTCTTGTAGCAACCCACGAAAACTGATTTGCCTCTCACATATTTCGCCACATGAAGGACTGTCAAAGGATTATAGCCCATCTCTGCAACTTCCTCTAACCTCATTTCATTGTACACATTTACAACACCAACTATGAATTGCCTCACAATCTTGGTAGGGTTTTACCCAAATGTTTGCCTTGAGCATCCTGTTTGGGGATATGTTTGGAGGCGACAAACCAACACTCAACATAACATATCAAGGCCCAAATAAAAACACTCAACAGACAAGTAAGATCACGAACGAGATATGTCTGGAGGCGATAAAACAACACTCAACAGAACATATAAAGGCCCGAGGGAGAGGATTTTTTTATAATCTTGTTTCTCCTTTTTTCTCATTGGCCCCATCTAGGCCGTTGATTGGGAAGAGGAGAGAGAGGTTAAAGTAGTATTGTAATTGATTGGATGGATATGATTTAAAGATAATGAGGGATAATGAGAAAAAGATGGGGAGAGAAACCCAACCCAAAGGCCCGAATGTGACCGAATCACAAGAGACAAGTAAGATCACAAACGGGATATGTTTGGAGGCGACTAACCAACACTCAACATAACATATGAAGGCCTAAATGTGACCGGAATACAAACCCTCGATGGAATAACGTCACCGAGAATACAACCCCTCGATGGAATAACATCATCGAGACAAAATACAAGACCTCGATGGCATAACATCACCGATCACAAATACTAGAAGGAAGTATAACAGATATGTCAAAATCCAAGAATAAGCAGTTGGAGAAGAAACATTGTTAGGGCACCAATCTTGTCGTCGTCTATTTGTAACGGTGATGAACAAGTTAGTTCGCCATTAAGAGCCGCGACTGAGAGTTGCCCCCATTGCGGCGAAGCTTCAGTGACAGCACAGAACCAAGAATCATCGTCGGTGTCCAAGGGCGGAATAATACCACATAGCCGCGACGACTGAGTGTCCCCCCCTCTATAGCGGTGGAGAATGTGAACATCAACGGTGGCGGATGCAAGGTTGTGAAGATCAAACAACCAGATTCAAACAAAATCACGGCGGTGCAAGGCACGAGAAAGAGAGAGTGCCGCGAGAGCCAAGGGAAAGAATCACGGTGAGAACCCCAGTGGTGCTCGTATCACAAGATCTAGGAATCACAAGCAGAGGGTCGCAAGAATCGCGCGAGAGCTAGGTTCCAAGAACACCTGGAAATCGATGGAAAGCTCCTATCACAGCAAATGAATTTGCGCGGGTCAGGTGGACAACTAGGTGGAGACAAAGAAGATGCAGTGCTCCATGGATCTTGCCTTAAAGAAAAAAGGATCTTGGGCCAATTCTTGAAAATGGGTATTGGTTCTTTAGTTTCTGGTGATGGATGTGGAGACAATTGCTTGAATATTGCCTTAGATCAGAAGAGGAAAAAATATCTAGGAAGGGAGATCCAACTGAAAACCTGGTGCTTTGATACCATGTAAAGTAATGTATAATTAGAGAAGATAGGAGAAAAAATGAAGATGAAGAATCAATTGTATATTGTCAATAGAGCAATAGAGCTCATATAAAGAGTAATAGTGAGGGCTCAATGCTCAACACTTACTAACTGGACATATTAGCTAAGATCCCCTATTTATAGATTAGGGTTCTAATTAATCTCTAACTAATAGACTAACTACCTATATATTCTAACAAGCTTAATTGTTCAAGCTTGTTAAAGCTAGATGAATTTGTTTGAATGTGGATGGTTGAAAGTCTATAATTTTGAGTTTGTGAATTAAGGTGCTTGCTTATTGAGTTATTTTAAATGCCTATAAGGTGTTTGATAAAATGTGTGAAAGAAAGTGGTTTGGGGGATTTTGTTTAGCTAAGGCATGGGAAAGTTAGCTATTTAGATGTGCATTTTACTCAAAACTTCAATGGTTTAATAAAAGAGAAGCTACACTTTTCAAAAATTGAAGAATGGTATATATTATACTTCTAGGACACCATTTTAGTTGATGTGAACAATAACTTGCGTATTTAACTTTGCTGTTAGTATTGAATGTAAGTAGAGTTCATTATTTTCTGCATTGAAATTAGGTGAAGAAATTGAATTTGGGAAGTACAGTAATGGTTATACGGTTTATTATTGTATTAATATTGTGTAATATACACATATATAAGGTTGCTCATTGAAACGTTTGAGAGAAGAAGTTTAGGGATTTAACTGAGGGGATATTAGAGAGGTAACTGTAATAGCTATGAGATGTTATAAGTGAAGTAGTAAAAGAAGATTTATTAAATGGACTATTTGAATCCCTTGAAGTTCAGTAAATAAAGGACAATACTTTGGCTTTGAGAAAATTAAAATATGGATGAGATATAAATATGTAATGCAAGAACGATTACTTTTAAAGTGTGCATGACAACTATTCTGTTTTTCACAACTGTTTCTGAAATGAAACAGGTTTTTCTGATTCTGTATTTTAGAAAAGTTCTGAGAATCAGAATTATGTTTGTTAACATATTTTATTTTTATGTCAAGAATCAGAATTATGTTTGTTAACATTTTTTTTTTCATTCCATAAAAATCCCAAATCCAACGTCAGCGACAATTCCGAGAGCAAACATTATTCCTGTCCATGTCTCTCTTCGGCCGCCCCACCCATAAACATTATTTCAGCTTTGCATATGCTACTCTTAAGATAAAGCCAACGCTTTGATACACAAGGACATAAGCTCCTCTCTTTGCTACTGGGGAGCCATCTGAATATTTCAAAGAGGCATTCATTAGGAAGAACTTCAATAGTTGGCTTCTGAATTTGATTTGGCTCATAAAACCAAAAATAAGCCACCCAATTGTTGCAGTTAATAAAGACATTTTCCTGGAATGAAATCTCTCTATTTGTCCTACAGATAAGGCATTCCAAAAGAAATTGAGTTGTTAAAATTCTTTTCCGCCCAAAAAATAAAGTAATAACATCATTTATCCATTAAAAAGGTAATAGTAGATCGCTTTTACAGATTCTTAATGGAAGAAAAAACTCTTGGGCTTTCATATATATGTAGCCAATACAGATATCAGTCTTTCTGAAGCTAACATGTCAGGGCATAAGGCAAATTGGTGATACTTAGAAGGGGGAAGCGAATTCTAATAAATATCAAACACTACAGAAACTCCATAAATCATGTAAAATTTTCCCACCAATCCAGATCACAAACCTGAAAACCTAAAAAAGGAACTAATCAAGAATAAAATTTCAGGCAACAAGCATCGCAGACCAAGAATGATCGATGAAATCCCTTGAACCTAAACATGTCTAAATCTATTCAAACCCATCAAGAATAAAAGAAAAATCATAAAAACCCAGCCGGCTTGCTCTACTCCGCTATCACACCATACGGTCCTTCTTCAGCTTCTTCCAATTCGAAATCGAAATGGAGATCGTTTGCTGGTCCGTGGGTGGTTCACGAGGCCCACGCTGTTTAGTGCTTTGTTGGTTTCATCTTCCTCTAGGTAGCGGTTTCCGGTTTGATCGAGGAGGATGCGCCAAACCAGGAGGAGTAGGCTCTGATTGTGGCACAGATTGTGATGAATCAACCCTGCCGACAGAGTGTTGGAAATGGAAGGTATAAATGATGTACAATACTTTTATTAAGAGAACTAAAAAATACACAACTGTATATCTCTCTCACACTCACAAAATAACTCTCTTAATTTTTTTTTCTCTAACAAGTGCTGCGGCACTATTCTCTCTTGTCTCTCTATTCTATTTTTTTTATTCACGGATACTACATCTGATTGCATTCTAACATCTATATATAGATTTCACCAACCGACACTATAATGCTATTTTACTAATTTCTATGCCGCCTTATATGCTTCTTCGTTGCATCTTGTAGCTTCAGGATATCTCCACAATTTTCTTTTTAAATTTCCTTCATGGCTAAGTTTATATTATTTTATTGCTTTTCACCTCGTAGCTTCCCTGCATAGCCGTCATTCTTGACTTTTCTACAACCATTTAGATAATTCATTTCTTTATTCGTATGACAACTCAGGCTTCCACTTGATTCTTGACTTTTCTATTACTAACATGATCCTTCCACATAAATCTGGATTGGCGGTGATGCTAGATAAAAACGAGTTTGAATTTCTAATACTCCCTCTCAAACTCGATTTTTCATACCAACCATATGTTTGAACTTGTTGAATGTATCCACCTTTAACGGCTTTGTAAAGATATCTGCTAGTTGCTCTTCAGTTTTGCAGTAAATTAATTCCACAACTTTATTTTTGACTTGCTCCCGAATAAAATGATATTTGGTGTCAATATGTTTGCTTCGGTTGTGAGAGACTGGATTCTTTGCAAGTGAAATTGTTGACTTGTTGTCCACATGTATGGTGATTGAACCTTCTTGCTCATGATGTAACTCTTTCAAAATATTCTTTAGCCATATTGCTTGACACGTACACGCAGCAGCAGCTATGTATTCAGCTTCACATGATGAAAGAGCAACTGTCTGTTGTTTCTTTGACGACCATGAAAATATTGCCGAGCCAATATGAAATGCATATCCCGAAGTACTCTTCCGATCATCTATATCTCCACCATAATCACTATCTGAGTAGCCAATTAACCTTGAATTTTGAGAATGCGTATAGAACAGCCCATGATTGATAGTTCCTTTGATGTATCTCAAAATTCTCTTTGCTGTATGGAAATGATCTTGCTTTGGCCGCTCCATATATCTGCTAATTAAACCCACTGCATACATAATATCTGGTCTAGTGAAAGTTAAGTACCTCAAGCTTCCGACCAGGCTTTTGTATAGTGTTGGGTTTACAGGTTTTCTTGTTGAATGAACTGTCAACTTCGTTCCTTTTTCTATCGGTGTCGACATAGGCTTGCAATCTTTCATTCTGAACCTGTTCAATATCTGTTGTGCATACTTCTTCTGTGACATAAATATTCCTTCATCCCTTTGTTCCACTTCAACTCCAAGGAAATAAGACATCTCTCCAATATCTGTCATTTCAAACTCTCTAGTCATAGCTTTCTTAAATTCGACAAACATGCCTGGATTATTTCCTGTAAAGATCATATCATCCACATACAGACATACGATCATTATATCTCCATCTTCATTCCTTTTCGTGTATAAAGCATGCTCGTATGGACTCTTCACAAATCCATTCTTCTGAAAATATTCATCTATTCTCGTGTTCCATGCTCTTGGAGCTTGCTTCAATCCATACAGTGCCTTCTTCAACCGGTAAACTTTTTCTTCTTCTCCTTTTATCACATATCCTGGTGGTTGTTCAATATAGACCTCTTCTTCTAAGTAGCCATTAAGGAAAGCTGACTTCACATCCATCTGGTATATCTTCCATTTGTTTTGTGCTGAAATTGCTGTGAGAAGTCTGATAGTGTCAATCCTTGCAACTGGTGCAAAAACCTCTTCATAATCGATTCCGTATTTCTGCTTGTAGCCTTTTGCCACTAATCTTGCCTTGTACTTCTCCACCTTTCCTTCTTTGTTGGTCTTTGTCTTGTATACCCATTTAACTCCAATGGGCTTATGTTCCTTCGGCATAGTTGTAAGCTCCCACGTGTTATTCCTTTGAATTGCGGCGATTTCATCGTTCATGGCTCTCTTCCACTTTTCATCATTTGCTGCTTCTTCATAAGTTACTGGATCACATTCAGCTACCAAGCAGAATAATGAATAATCAAGTGTAGTTTGTACTGGATCTGTAGCATCATAGATATCACTTAAACTTCTCATTTTTGCTTCTGCTCCCCCTGAGTTGCTGCTACTGCTACTACTTCTACTTCCTGTTGTTGATGGTGTGGATGCAGGAGTTGTAGGAGTAGGACTTGGTGGTGGAGTTTCATCATTGTCTGCTTCAACAATTTGGTCTCTTGAGTCGACGTCATCCTTAAAGAATAAGTCTTCCACTCTTCGTTCTTCATCACTCCATTTCCAGTAGTTTGCTTCATCGAACTCTACATCTCTTGAGATGACTACTTTCTTCGTTAGAGGATTAAACAATCTGTAGGCTTTGCTCCGATGCTCGTAGCCAATGAAAATGCACTTTTCTCCTTTGTCATCTAACTTCTTCCTCTTCTGATCTGGAACATGAGCATAAGCTATGCAGCCAAAGATTCTTAGATAGCTAACATCTGGCTTCCTACCACTCCATGCTTCATCTGGAGTTTTGAACTTGACACTCTTCGTTGGACAACGATTTAAGAGATAGGCAGCACACTGAACAGCTTCGGCCCAAAATGTTCTTGGCATATGTTTTTCTTTAAGCATGCTTCTTGCCATATCAAGAAGTGTACGATTCTTTCTTTCTGCAATTCCATTTTGTTGTGGTGTGTAGGCAGCTGTCAACTGATGAATTATTCCATGTTCCCGGCAAAATGCTTCAAATAATTTGGAAGTGTATTCTCCTCCCCTATCTGTTCTGAGCACTTTTAAATACTGACCACTTTGTTTTTCTGCCATTGCCTTGAACTCCTTGAATTTATCAAGGGCTTCGGATTTTTCTTTGAGGATATACACCCAGGCTTTTCTGCTGAAATCATCAATGAATGTGATATAGTACCTGTTTCCTCCAAGTGATGGAATGTCAAACGGACCAGCAATATCCGAATGAACCAACTGCAACGGTCTTCTAGCTCTCCATGATTTTCCAACTTCAAAACTTTGTCTGTGCTGCTTCCCTTTCATGCAACTTTCGCACAGCTGATCTGGTTGATTTATTTG
Organism: Acacia crassicarpa; assembly: GCA_034222035.1. Classification (NCBI taxonomy): domain Eukaryota; kingdom Viridiplantae; phylum Streptophyta; class Magnoliopsida; order Fabales; family Fabaceae; genus Acacia; species Acacia crassicarpa. The sequence goes on along the minus strand of JAWXYG010000001.1, from coordinate 42,590,571 downwards.
TGGTAATCCACTCACCATATTTGCCTTTGATAACAGCTTCAGTCCAGTGAACCCAAGATGCCCAAATCTGAGATGCCACAACCACGAACTGTCTTTTATGTTGGCCTTCATACATCTTATGGCTTCAGTCTGGATATTTAACTTGAATAGGCGATTCCTTGTCATATCAACTTTTGCAATCAACTCTCCCTTTTGATTTCTTATGACAAGAGAATTATTCTTTATGTGTATATCATATCCTTTCTCCAAAAGCTGACCAATACTGAGAAGGTTGCTTTTCAAGGATGGAATATAATAGACCTCCGAGATATATGCCTTGCCTCCATTCTTTGTGAAAATCATTATCTTCCCTTTGCCTTTAACTGGAACTTTTGATGAGTCTCCAAAAGTCACATCTCCTTGAACTTCCTCATTCAATTCTGTGAATAACTCCTTTCTGCCACACATATGATTACTAGCTCCGGTATCAAGATACCAGACATTTTCACCAGTATCTTCTTCACCTTTGTAAGTGAACAATACGGCCGATTCATCAGTTTTTTCTTCATTTGATGTATAATTACTCCTTTCCTCAACCTTAGCTGCGTCTCTACACTCATAGCTGAGATGGCCAAATTTGTTGCAATTGTAACACTGCAACTGGGATTTATCACTTCTTTGTTGAAGTCTTCCTCCACCTCAGGTTATGAAACCACGACCTCGGCCACGATTATATGTTCCTCGACCACGTCCATATGCTGTTGCATCTGTCTGAAATTTTCTATTTGTGTGGTCATAACCTCCTCGTCCACCTCGAGTGTTGAATCCTCTTCGGGTATTGAAGCCTCCTCTGTAACCACCACGATTTCCTCTACCACGTGCAAAACTACTCTTTGCTAAGATTCCTTCAACAGACAACTTACTTTGAAAAGCTTGCTCCAAACTGCTAGAGCCTTCATTCAGATTCATTCTTTGCTCGTGAGCTTGAAGAGAACCCACAAGTTCATCAATGGACATGACTGACAAATCTTTGGCTTCTTCAATGGCGGTGACGATATAATCAAACTTCCTTGTTAGTGACCGCAGAATCTTCTCTATTATTCTGACATCATCTAGAGTCTCTCCGTTTCTTTTCATTTCTTTAGCCACCTTTTGCACTCGTGAGACATAATCTGTAACTGGCTCCGTATTCTGCATCTTCAAATTTTCAAATTCAGCTCTGAGTGATTGCAGTCGTATCTTCTTGGCTTTGTCTACACCTTCACAAGATTTTTGCAAAATCTCCCATGCATTTTTGGAAGTTTTTGCATCTGATATTTTTTCAAAGATTGATTCATCAACACCTTGAAAAATTAAAAATAGAGCCTTCTTGTCCTTCTTTCGAGAGTCCTTAAGCATTTTTCTCTGCGCATCTGTCAAGGCTGCTTCAGCAGCTGCATCAGCGGGCTCCGTATATCCATCTTCAACTAGATCCCATATATCTTGGGAACCTAGTAACGTCTTCATTTGAATGCTCCAGTTCCCATAATTGCCTTTCGACAATTTAGGAATTTGTGGTTGCACCATCTCTGCCATTTTATCGAACCAGGCTCTGATACCACTTGTTGGAAATGGAAGGTATAAATGATGTACAATACTTTTATTAAGAGAACTAAAAAATACACAACTGTATATCTCTCTCACACTCACAAAATAACTCTCTTAATTTTTTTTTCTCTAACAAGTGCTGCGGCACTATTCTCTCTTGTCTCTCTATTCTATTTTTTTATTCACGGATACTACATCTGATTGCATTCTAACATCTATATATAGATTTCACCAACCGACACTATAATGCTATTTTACTAATTTCTATGCCGCCTTATATGCTTCTTCGTTGCATCTTGTAGCTTCAGGATATCTCCACAATTTTCTTTTTAAATTTCCTTCATGGCTAAGTTTATATTATTTTATTGCTTTTCACCTCGTAGCTTCCCTGCATAGCCGTCATTCTTGACTTTTCTACAACCATTTAGATAATTCATTTCTTTATTCGTATGACAACTCAGGCTTCCACTTGATTCTTGACTTTTCTATTACTAACATGATCCTTCCACATAAATCTGGATTGGCGGTGATGCTAGATAAAAACGAGTTTGAATTTCTAATACAGAGGAGGATGCGCCAATGTCCTCATCGTCGGCGTGGAAGATGGCAGCGGAAGAATCAGGGCATGCGGTGCTGGAGTTATCGGAGGTGAAGGAGGAGATCGCGAGCTCCAGGTCCCAGCCATGGGCAGCGAGAATCTCAGTGTGTGATAAGTTCACAAAAAAATGAGTTTCGTTTGGTGTCTTGGAATAGATAAGCAAAAATTTTCCACTTTTTTTTTGTTTTTCAGCATAAAAAATAAATCGGTTCATCCTGAAAACAAAAAAATTCGGATTTACTAAACACAATTTTTATCTATTTTTGTTCCTGAGAATAGAAATTTAAAAAAAAAAAAACTGATTCAGAAAGTGTTACCATGCATACCCTTACTGCAAGAGGTATTATGGGAACTTGAGAGATAAGAATCGAGGCATTGTTGAGGCAACTGCGACATTGTTTTGGCTTGACATCGCCTCTACATAACCCAATGAGGCTAACTCTATCAGGAGTTTGGCCATGAGACAAATTGTAGAAGCCATACTGATTTTCTGTGTTGGAAGTGATTTTTGAAACAACGATATTAAAGCTGTTTTGGTACGTGCTTGTGTTTGTATGGTTACATCTGTTTATACATAGGCTATATCTCAAGACTTGGAACAAAAGCAGAACCAAAGAAATGGTAGACATTGGAAATTCATTAAATCAGACGGATTTGTAAAATTGAAAGGCGAGCTCCAAACCACAATATTAAAGGAGCAAGCTATGCATTTGTCTTGGCTTCGTCTCTTTAGATTTCTGATGCTAACATGATACATATATATATATATATATATAACTTCTTTGGAGACTAATTGGGTCATGTCGTCAATTTTTTGCATTAGCGAAGGTTGAAGACAAACTACAATATTAAAGGTTATTTTTTGGACGGGTACATTATGGTAAGTATGGGCCAATTAGTTCTTTTCTTGGATACTGATATAATATATTGAAATGTATACCAGCGGGAGTTGGTTCAAGTGGAAGGGACTTAGGCCGCTTAAGCAGGGGTTTCGAGTTCGCATCCTTGTGGATGCAAAAAACTCTCCTGGGAGAGGTCCTCGCGTATGCGCTTGACAGAACCTCGATCCGGATTAGGCAGGGCGAAACTCTGGTGAATCGGGTGCAATAGAAAAAAAAACTATTGAAACGTATAACATCCTCTCAAAATTACCATTTAAATAACTATTTTAAACCTAAATATATTTAATTCTAATCAAAATAAATTATTCTACATTATATCGATAGGCTCTATTCATAATTATAAGATCTAGTTTTAGTGAGATTATCAAATTATGCAACGTATCCAAAAGGCCCTAAAGTTTGACAATATACATTAGAATGTATTCATATAACAAAAAGGGATATATAAGATTGATAACTCAAATCAAGTCTCGGATGCCTTCCCCTTAGTATTAGCGCCTGAATTCTCACATGAAAAATAAATAATAACGGGTGAGTTACAAAGACTCAGTAATCACATATCCAATTTAACAAATATACATGGAATTATTATAAGATAGTTAAGCGGGCCAATTATCCTTTTGTATATCAATAAGTTTGAGAAGTTTATCGAACTATTTAATAGCTCAAATTTATTTAATATGCATGTAGCTTCCTCAACCATCCTTATAACCTCCTTATTATCATTGACCGAACCCATGGGCTACAATAGAATAGGTTTGATCTCTTTGACGAGTTTGCACTAAGCTCACCAATGATGATGTGTAGCCCGACCAAAGGCTACAGAACTCATATTGAACCATGAGTTTCCTTTCTCTCGAATATAGAAAGGTGTTACTATCCCAATGGCAGACCCTAATCCCGACAAAAAAAAAGGATGATACAAAAAGCCCTGAAAATGTCAAAGCCATCCACTGTGCGTTCAGTGGTGGCTATACCACGTGGTACAAAATCAATATTCTACTATCGCATCTCATCTCAATCTAGTACACCTCAATATGCAGTACATTATCACAAATTCAACATCAACAATTTATACTTATGTTCAAGGGTTAAATGCTAATTTTACCATGGAAGTATTAGTAAGGGGGCACTCAACACTTAGAAGTTTTTTTTGTATCATTTTTGCCGCAGAAGTTTAAATATTTGTAATCTTGCCGATCGGTTGATCTTGACTGTTAAATCGCTGCTCTCTTTGTAAACTTTCTAGGTAAATTTGCTCTTAAAAAAAAACTTTTGAGGCAAATTTGCTTATAAAAAAAACTTCTAGGGCATATTTGCTCCTTTTTGTAAACTTCCGGGACAAAAATGATACAAAAAAAACTTTCAGGTGCTGAGTACCCCTTACCAATATTTCCGTGGCAAAAATGGTATTTAACTCTTATATTCAATATTCAATACCAAACATAAACTTTCATAATTTCAATTTAATTATAACAATATAAACAATGTATGCCAACTTAACTAAAAGTTTATCCTTAAACAAATATCTCACACATATATACATTTTCATAGATAACAAACTATAATATATTCGTATCATTCAAATATATAAACATACGCTTATAATCACCTCAACAAGTATATAAGATAAATTGGAAAGTGGTTACCTCAAGTTCTTGACACAACACTAAGCTTAAGAGAAATCAGTCTCCTTTAAAAATAAATATATAATTCAATGTTAATAGAATTAAAAAAAAAATCACTAACACCATAATTAAATAATTAATTAAACTATTATTTCACTTCAATTTTCCTAAAAAAATGACAATTTGTATATTCTTTAAATTAAAACCTGATATTAACTTTTATAAGTATAACCCAATTTATTAAACAATTTCCAAATCTCAATTCATAATTTCATATAATTCAAGATTTAGCAAAAATAACCGATTAAACCTTTAATAATATCTATAGTAATTCAACTAAATGCTTAAATTCTCATTTAATCGGTAAAAATATACTATATGACATAAATCCTAAATACGTTTAAATAGAAAATAAATTTAAATCTTCACAACAATCAACTAACAAATCTAAATCGATTAAAGTTATTTATTTATAATACTCTACATATATATAATTTTCTATTATTAAAACTTTGCTAATATTCAAATTCTAAAATTTTCAATAATCAATACTATTTTATCCTCATTAAAAAAAGAAAAATACGTAAAACAATTTTTATAAAGAAAGTTTATTAAAAAGAAATTAATTTAATTACCTAAATAATCTTATAAAATAAATAACATACCTTAAATAAACTCTTTTTTCCCTTTCTCTCGGCCTCTCCTGCTCTCTTGCCTGAACACTCTTCACACACCTAAACTATTCTCACACATAAATTACTATATATATATAGGGCAATTAAGGTGGATTAGGGATGAATTTTTTTTTTATTTTTTTGTTAATAATAATAATATCATACTCTCTCTGCCACGTTGTGGCAGGACACTGCCACCTGATACAAATGGTGGCAGCATACCTGCCACACAATTTTATCCATATACTACTACTACTTTTTTTTTTTTTCAAATTTCAAAATTGAATTTTAATAATATTACAAAACGTATGTCATGTATACAGTATGCTTTAATTTATACTCGTCCGACACGCTATACTTTTCAGCCCAGCCCTTTTTTTTTATCAGTACTTCTCATTCTTATCTCCAACTCCAAGTCTTAAAACGTAAGGGAAAAAAAAAAAAAAGTTGCAGTGGCGCTTTAGAAAGGGGCATACAATATGTTATCCTTATAGTTTTCACCCTCATTTTAGTTTTTATCTCTATATACTACTCCCTCCTGTCCTAATTATAAAAGTAAATTTTAGAGTTGGTTTTAGTCCTAATTTTAAGAGCAAGTTTTAACTTTTGTCAATTTTTTCCTATAATACCCCTATTTATACTTTCTCAATAATAATTAAAGACAATAATAATTTAATAATATACCTATATATTTTATAAAATAAATAATGTTTACAACTCATTAATGTCATATACACATAAATTATACTTTTTATATAAAATAATTTTGAGCAATTTTTATCATATTTTTCTTATATCACTCCTACTAATACTTCTTCCACAAAAATTAATTTAACAAAAATAAGGAAATTTTAACGTTAGCATAATAGGGATAATTAATTACGGTCATGGAATTTACACCGTTGTATTTGGAATATGGGGGGGCCAGTGAGTAACTGTCGACGAGAATGATCCAGTAGAACCCACCTCATGGGTTCTCTCATCTCATCTCATGCGACACAATTCAACAAAATTCTTTAAATTTTGGATAAGGGTATTTTAGGAAAGTACACATAATTAACTAATTAAACTTCCTTTCTTAATCCCTCCAAATTCTGGTAATTTACTTCTATAATTAGAACCGGAGGGAGTATATAATTTCAAATCATAGATTTTGGATTCCATAAGAGCAAAATAGTTTCGATCCTTATTAAATTATAGCTTTTAGATGGCAATAAATTCAAAAGACCAAAAACTATTATTTGAAACTATAGGGATTAAGGTTAAAATGAAGATAAAATATCAAGAGCGAGAATTAAAAGGGTAGAAATAAAAGACATTTAAAAACAATGATTTAAGTCTCCCTTGATTAGGATCATCACCGTCAGGTTTCATACTGGAATTTTACCGATCAAAATATTTTATTAACATATTGGTAGAATTCATCATATTTTTGCTCTTGCCATTGCATATGAAACACATATGATCTCAGACATATGATACCCTACTATGGGGGTAAACCGCCTGTCTCAACACATGGGACTTCCAGCCTTAAACATCCCTACTAGGGTCCCAGGTAGAGCTGGGAATCAGGGCCGGCCCGGCCCTACAGGGCCTGAGATAAGGAAAACATCTGTTTTTCAAAGCCCGGCCCGATAGTACCAGGGCCAGGGCCGGCCCTACAGGACCTGAAAATTACTATTCTAAATTTTAATTATTTTTTTCTAGGTTTTTTCCAAAGAAATATAATTAGTAAATTGCAATCATTAAAGTTCTAATCTATCAAATAAATATTATCAACATTAATATCTAAACAATACAAATTATCCAACAAATAAACACATTCATTAATTCGTAATAAAAAAACAAACCATTGTTTACAATTGACTCACATAAAACTTAAGAAGTATTAAACTAAACAACATTAGATAACTCACATAAAATATAAAAGCATACTACTATCATTGTCAATTGTCACCTTCTTCATCACTCTCATTAATTTCATAGATATTTGATTGTGCTTCACTTTGAGCAGAAGGCTGTGCTTCAGGAGTAAAAATGTCATGAATTTCTTCTCCCGCATCATGAACACATCCATAATCATTATTTGCAACAAATAATATACCAAATCATAAAATCAGAGTATAGTTATTATATATTTATATATGTGCCTCCTAGCCTTTTCCTCTTGGCACTCTTTGACTAATTTTTTTTCTTAAAAAACTGAAAATGCTACAGTAACAGGGCCTGCAGGGCCGGCCCGAGGCCCTATAGGGCCGGCCTGATAAAGCCCGAAGCCCTACAGGGCCGGCCCTGCAGGGCCAAATTCAAATTTCAGGCATATCTTTCAAGTCCGAGCCCTACAGGGCCAGGGCTTAAAAGGGCCGGCCCGATTTCCCAGCTCTAGTCCCAGGCATCCTATGTAAAGGCCATATATAAATTGTTTCTAGCCACTATGCATATGAAACACATATGATCTAAAACATATGATACCATATGTATGGAGGTAAATCGCTTGCCTCAACCAGATGGGGCTTACAGCCTTAAACATCCTCACTAGGGTCTCAAGCATTATATGCAAAAGCCATATATAAATTGTTTCTGGTAAAACTAGACTTTCTCTCTCTGTTCCCCCGGGGTGCTATTGAGGGTAACATCGTATTGTCAACAAAATATTTTGAGAGAGTAAACTCTCACTCTAATTAATACATCTCTACTTCCCCTTCTAGTTTTGATAACAATTGGGGAGGTGCCCCGAAGGAGCGAAGGGAATTGGTTGAGAATGGAGAGGAGAGAAGTAGGGTAGAAGACAAACTTCTTAAAGCGTAGTTAAAATATAGAAATTAAACGTGCAAAAGATAATAAAAGAAGAAACTCCTTCAAAACTCCAGATAAAGAAATACCCCCAAACTCTAAGTAGTAGACGAGAGCAAAACTCCAGAAACACCGATACCCCAAAACTCCTTCAAATACCTAAGCATAATTAAAAACTGTCGTTGTGTCTCAAGCCTTACAACTTCTGTTTATTTTTTTCCAAAATCTTCTTGGTCCATTATCTCACACCAGGTATTACTATCCCATTTTCCTCACTTCACATAATCCACCCTCCCATGAGAAAAGCATTGACGATCAAATCTTACTGATCCGAAAGCTTTCGTTTTAGAGGCTTTTCTTCATAGCATAATGTAATTCATGTGCCGATTTCGCTCCACTTCGTTTCGATCCATTTGCTGTCACTGAGCTATCTCCAGATCTAAAGCTAGAAGTCCTGGCTTCTTCAGGTCTTTGAATGCAACAAAGTATTTCTATAATGGGTCCTTGCAATTTTCATTTTGTGTAGACTGATAGGGTTTCGTGGAATCCCAACGATGCCGATGTTCAGATACGATCCAGCTTCGAGCTTAAAGGACAAGGTGCAGGTCTCTAGTCAACGAAACAAGATGATTTCTCTCCTTTCCAGGTTTCCCTTATCCCTCTCTCTCTCTCACCTTGGGGGTCTTGAGTAAGTATCGACGTTTGCACTGAAAGTGAATTTGAATTCTCTATGCACGTTATGTAAGGGTGTGATATAAATACAGCTGCAGATTTTTCACATGAATGCATTGTTGCTTTGGGTATCAGCTGCAGATTTCCTCTTTTGTACAATAATTCACCCCATCTCATATCAATACTCAAGATATATAATGACAATGGGTTTTCACTTGCGATAATCAACTCACAAGTTGTCAAGACAATATTTCCAATCTCATAAATCAACATCAATTCATATAACATTATGTCACTAGCAATTTCTCAATAAAAATAAGTCCCACATGACAATATTATTAAAAACATATATTATGGTCTATATCACAAACCAATAGAAAATTATTGTTCAATATAATTAAAAATCACTCACAAACATCATATAATTATAGTATCCAAAATACAAACGAGATGAATATTTGTTGTCCCAACCATTCTTTTTGGTCCTGATCCTGATAAGCAAGGTTTTTTTTTTTTTTTTTTTAAACAAAGTTTTCATGTTGTTGATTCCTAAACATAGTGCTTCTTCCCGCCCATTGGTATACTAATGCTCCTAGAAGTTGGTTAGTTACCTCTCATTTTGTTCTAGCATTCTTCTTTTTCATAGGTCATTTATGGCACGCGGGAAGAGCTCACGCAGCTACAAAGGGATATGAAAAAGGCATTGATCGAGATTTTGATCTTGTTCTAATGCTTGAAATAGGAATAATTAGGATTTCCAACAAAAGGAAAGTAATTACCTATTGCCAAAGCAAAGTAAACCCACAATATTCCCAATTCAAGAGCTCATTTACAAGACACAATCAATCTACAATAATTAATTTATTTCACATTAATAACTCATTGAGTCATTAGAACAATTGGATTTATGTGTGTAGTTAAACTTTTCAATTTTTCATTAAACCAAAATTTATTTCCTTCATAAATTATTTCTCACTTATTAGAATCCCTTAAATATAACAATCTCCTCAATTTATTTTTTTGATGGGAAAGATATTTATATTAAAACTACTACAAACTACAAACGGGTACAATATCTGAATACAAGTAAAGCCAAATCCAGTACAACAAAATACATCCAAGACAAAAACAACAACAAAAACAACCAAATCACTGCACATACAATATTTAGAAGTAGAAATAGAATTCTAGATGAAGCAGCCTCCTTGATATCTGGGGTTAGAAGTGACAATGAAGAAGGTGATGGTTGTAAAACCCAAATCACTGCACATACAATATTTAGAAGTAGAAATAGAATTCTAGATGAAGCAGCCTCCTTGATATCTGGGGTTAGAAGTGACAAGGAAGAAGGTGATGGTTGTAAAACCTACCCAAACGGGCACACCTCTTTATAAGCATCAACTGTAATAAGAGCAGCTGTATAGGTACCCCATATTGGGGGTTAAGAACACAAAAAACCCAACCTCAGACGTAAGAAGACTCATGATGCCTAGAAGAAAACTGCTCCTCTATTGAATCAGATCTGGTGATCTTAACTACACAACAAGCAACGCCTCTTTAGATCTACCCTAGGAACACAGATCTGAACTACCAAGGGAGAATCGGATCTTATAACATTCATACAACTATCCAACCAATAGGATTTGAATGCAAATCTTACAGATCTACTTATTTCATGAGACAAAAACACCACCAAAAAACCCAGTATCACAGAAAAGTAATAAAAAAATAGATAAATCTCACCTCCATAGATCAGATTTGGAGAGGAGAGGAAAGGGCTCGCTACAAGGACGAGAGAAGGCCACGTCTGACAGAACTCTGAGGGAGAGGACCATAGATCAAGGATTTGGACTTCAAAACACCTGGACCGCAGATCAAAAATATGGACTTGTAACAATCACTCAGACTCGTTTGTGGCACAAAAACGGTGGTCACCGGCGGCTTGTGTGTAAGGCACAAGCCGCCGGCGAGGGAGTATGTGATGAAGAAGATGAAGTGTAGAGAGTAGGAGAGAAGGAGGAGAAAAGAGAGGAATGTGGGAACAAGTTTCATCTATACTGTGGATGGATTAATCTCCTCAATTTATTCAAAACACCTATTTTCTACACTTAATGTTCCACTTGAAAATTTCAAATACTCACATTTCCTTATAAACCTCAAACCCAATCCATTTAATCCTCAATTTAATTCCAACAAACTAGAATAAATTATAGAAATTTGAACTTAAAGGACCCATTGTCATCAATCTTAATTTTTAACTTTACTTTTCTCAAATCAACCGTTTAGGTAAAACTAAACCATACTCATTCTTATTCTAACATAATTAATGCCATTCAAAGCTAAAGAATAAATAGAAACACCAAAAAATCAAAAATCTAGCAAACCCTGGATTTATCACTATCGTATAATTCATAAAACTAAGAGAGAGAAAAAAAAAGGAGGAAGCTAAATCACTTACCTTAGTACACCCAAATAATCTTCACTTCACTCTCCCAATCTCTCTTTCTTTCCCACCGTCACTCTCGTTCTTGCCGAGCAAAGAGCAAGTATAGGAGCCGACGCTTCTGGTTTGGAATTTGGGTAGGGAATTTGGCTTGGGGCTATTAATAATAAATCCTTCCTCATGACATTACTCTGTCTTAATTATAAATAAATCCTAAAATAAAAATAGGATGTTACATGGCACCCTTATATTGTTTATTCCAATTGTTACTTAGGCAAAGGAGCCTAATACAAGGGGAAAAAACAAAAAGAACCGAACTAAAAATCAGATATAAGATTATAAGTGCATTCATTGTAAACTCATCATTCTTCAATCTAAATTTACCGTTACATGCAGGGAAGAAGGAGTATATATCCCATCAGAAGTCTATTCATAGTATAGAAATTAGAGGAATGCCGAAAGAAACTCTTAATTATTCTTTCGTACTTTATATTATAGAAACCAAAATTAAACTTTAGAAATATTATGTTGGGAGGAGAAAAACGGAACAGAGGCAATTTTCTGAATGAAAAACTCACTTTTACATATACTGCAGAAAATCTAAAGCTAGGTGCCCAATATATTGCTGTTTATAATGAGCTTTGGCAACAACTTCAATGGTGCATGATGAGTAGTTGCTTCTCTTTCTCTCTTGTAGACTTTTCTTGAAGACTTGATAGAAATTGTCACCATCATTCATTGAATGGTTTATCGTCAGTGAAGTTGCTTTGAGCTTAGCACGTGGAAGTTTCTACTTTCACATTTTGTTGGATTGGAAGTCTTGATGGGCATCTGACTGGGTTAGATCTATCATTGATCATCTCTTTCAGATATAAATTGAAATGTCAGCACGTTGCTAACTTGCTAACCAGCTTATTTTAACTAATTACTATCTTCATTGACTTTGGCAGATTCAAATGGCCTTCCAACAAACAATATATCTTTGCTAAAGATTTGCTATAACTCTGAATTGATGGATATATGGGATGCTCATAGCTTGTGGAACAAATACCAATTGCCAGGTTTGTGCGCTGCTATCAAGCATGAGCATCGATGAGTAGGTTGCTGAGAGAACACAGATATATATTTTTAAGAGTACTGCATAGTTCTTGTTAGTATTTTTGCTAAATTATGGGTTACTTGCATCATTTCCTGTTTATGCAATTCAAAAAATTCTATCATTTTCTTGTGTAGGAAAAAAAAAATACAATTGGTAGAATAACTTACATGCCATCAATTATGATTAGGAGTTCCACCTCTACTATGCAAATTATCGAGGATAAATATCAGTTATCGAGGCCTCATTTATTGATAATGATTCTACAGATTTACTTTTTTTCTTACTGGAGCTTGTTGACACAGATCTGTGATCCCCAGATTCTGTGCCTGATAAACTTATATCATTCATAAAAAATGCAGGTTTCATGGGTGCTTGAAGTGAGAAAGAGTGGCTGCCGAGCATAAGCACAAGGGAAGCCACGTTTGGTCTGTTAACTGCTTTTTCTTGAACACACAGTAAACCAATGTGAAGGCATCTCATTATTTCATGTCTTGAACCATCTTTTAACGTGTGATCTATAATGTAAGAGGGCATCCCTTTCCTCCAGCTTTTCCATGCCTGCAACAAATTGCTTAGTTTTAGGAGGTATTAGTCCAAAAATTTTCAATTTATGTTTCATGTAGACCAATATAATGACTAATTTCCTTAACTCATGGTTTCAAAGACATGGAAGATAAATAATGAATAGGCTGAAAACGTACCAAACTTGGTAGATGCTCTACATTCTCCAAATTATGAAAGCCACCATTCTTTTGGCCACTCACAATCTCTAGAATTAGTACACCAAAACTGAAGACATCTGACTTCGCTGAGAATCGTCCAAGCCTTGCATACTCTGGTGCCATATACCCACTACATTCAAAGTGACCAAATACAATATGTAACCCTTCTCTTGACTATCATATTGAAGTTCTCCTTCTTTTTTGGTATAGGAGAGTTAGAAATTAATTAGATACACCATGTTTCGATACTTACTAGGTTCCCACAACTCTATTTGTATTGGCTTGAGTTTGATCCATAACAAATAGTCTTGCCATGCCAAAATCTGATATCTTAGGATTCATACTTGCATCTAAAAGAATGTTACTTGCTTTAAGATCACGATGAATAATTCGGTGTTGAGATTCTTCATGAAGGTAAAGAAGGCCTCGAGCAATTCCTTCTATAATTTTGTAGCGTGTTTCCCATCTCAATTGTGCACGTCTAATAGGATCTATATTTCAAACCAAGACATAATCAAAATAAATTAGGGTGAGGATAGTTGCTTATTTAGTCTTGCAACAGAAGGGTAATGAATTTCATTTTCTCTGTAGAAATAGAATGTCTAACTTACCAAATATAAAGTGATCTAGACTTTTATTAGGAAGAAACTCATATACTAGAAGCCGTTCCTTTTGTTTCAAACAAAAACCAAGGAGTCTAACTAGATTTTGGTGCAGAAGCCTAACCATTAACTTTACTTCATTCTTAAATTCAATGTCCCCTTGCCCAGAATCCATAGACAACCTTTTTACTGCAATCTCTTTTCCGTTGGAGAGCTTGCCCTGAAAGTTGGCCAACAAGTATCAAAATTTGACCTGGGGTTTGTGTTCATAATACTGCGAGTGTTATATCTGTTTACCTTGTAAACTGGTCCAAATCCTCCTTGTCCAAGCTTGTTAGCATCAGAGAAGTTACTTGTAGCAACTTTGATTGTGTCAAATTCAAATTGTATCGATTCAGTGAGTTCAATTGGATCATCAGCTTCAGTCTCACCTAGGCAAAATGAGTTTAACCCATTTCCTAATATGGTATTTAATTAGCTTAAGTTCTGCAGAACAAACGCCTTCAAAAAGTCAAAAGAACTACAATAAATTCAACGCTTACTTACTTGGAACTCTTCTTCCTTGTTTTCTGACTCTTACACAGATCCATACAAAGATAAGCAGCAGCACCAGTGCAGAAGTTGACGCAACACTGGTAATGATAGTTTGTGATTTTCTTGCTGGAAAAAGAAAAAACCTACTCATCAAGAGAGATAATACAAAACAAGGTTGATTTTGAAGCCTTACTTATCCTCTGTGTATCTGCTAAAAGCCACCCATTCCTCCTAGCTGGAATGGGAAACCCCAACAAAGGGTAACTTTTGGACGCGTAAATGCTAATGAAAGTTACCTTTTGAAGATGTTATGTTGGTGGATGGAGGAGTTGATGGAGATGTAAGCAGAGGAGGCGGAGGAGGAGACACTAGTGGCGACAGAGTTGATAAAGGTACATCAGCTGCAGCTGCATAGAAGCGGCCACTTTCATATCTTAAGTTACATATGGGAGTAATAACCCTACATCCTCGCCTGCCATTACAGCAATTTGGAATTTGTTGGATGGCCCAAAGCAGGCAATTATTGCATTCTGACTCGTTCAGATTAGGTGTGCACTGAACAAAAGCATATATGGTTTGAAGGTCAGGTCCATCTTCATTTCCCGCAGCAAACTTCAGATTGGAGTCACCAGATGCAGCTCTGCTACTTAGATTTCGCAGCAGACCCACAAGGACCTGATTGTACTGATTCCAACTTGTCGCAGAGTTTGCGTTCCTCATATAAACCGTAACAATAGGATTCACCTGATTGCCTAATATTGAGGTGTTTGAGTAAGATAACATGCACTCATCGTACATCCCAAAGGCTTGCTTCTGATTCGGACATAACCGAGGCAGTAGGTCCGACGAATTTTTGAGGCAACTACGGCAAAAGTCTGGCATAACATCTCCCCTGCATAACCCGACAGCATATACTGTATTTGGATAGTTACCATAAGAGTGATTGTAGAAGCCATAATCTATTTGTTTGTTGGAAGTGAGATTTGATAAAAGGCTATTGAGGTTGGTCTGGTAGGTGTTATTTGTTGTGTTGCTGCTGCTGCTGCAACGATAGGATCGAAATTCTGGTTGGCTGGCGGCTTCATATAATTGAGAGAGAAGAACACAGAGAAGTTGAAGCAATGTAAAATAAGCTTTAGCCATTGAACTTGTCAGAGCATTATAGACTTCAGGGAAGGTTTGAATCTCTCAGATCTGTGAGCTTTTTGTTGTAAAGTGCTCATCAATTTCATGAATAATAAATTAATAATACATATCACTGTCTGTGAGCTTTTTTTTTTTTGCTTGACTTGACTTGACTTGACTTTACTATGGGTAAATTTCAAAGTTGGCTTTATCATCTTTGAAATTTGTCACGCTCTCGGTATATCTTGTTAGAGCCACATTTATGTGATGCCAAAACAGAGTTTTCTATGACTTTTCCTAATTCATAAATAAATGTCCCAGTCAACAATCCATATGCCCCAGTGAACAATCCATAAATATATTCACAGATTTTTTGTGTATATTTTAAAACGTACAAACTTAGAAATGGTAGACACTGCAAATCAGACGAATTGGCATAAAACTGAAACAAGACCTTCGAAGTGTAATATCCTAAATTTGCTCTGACAAATTTCATGTATGAAGTATATGTAAGTGGAGAAATGAAATAGTGCAATTTTGGCAAAAGTCAAAATTTTACCCGAATTACTCGATTTTGTTAAAACTGAAAATTTTGGGACATATATTGGCACAACATGAGATAAAAGGAATCAACATTTATTTGTTCTATTTAGTTTATTAAACTTGACCAAAGGCATGAAAAGAAGGTTGCATAAATATTTATTAACGATTATGAGGGGAAAAAATTAAAGAATAATTTGTAAAGGGATGATTTTGGGCTTAGAAATTTTAGAGATAGTATTCTATTGCCTAGGGAAGCTAATTAAGGATAAAAAGGCCTTATGAAGAATTAAGGATTAATCTCCAACATCTACTCAATATTTGCAACTATATGAGTAAAGAACAAGTTGCAAATAAAAATCCTATGGAGGATCAAATGAGATCATACTGAAATGAACTTCCACAACATCTTACTCCGTCAATTTATTTAAATCAGTTACGACATGTTCCATGGAATTCACGCCACATTAGCCCCACATGCGTTCCCAGTGAAGAAAACAAATGGAATTGAATTGAATTGAATTGAATGGTAGAATGGTAAATAAGTGGAAGATTGAGTATAAATGCTACAATAAGCTAGCAAATTGGCATAATAAAATAATCATATAAAGATATGGTATTAAGTCAACCCAAGTGGTCATTAAATCTTCTTGGAGAGCCAAGAGTTTCGTCAGAATGACTAAAGGAAAGAGGAGGAAAGTGGGGCCAACAAAATTAAAGGAAAAGTTGGATTTTAACGATTTGGCATGTTTGTAAATAATCAAAGATTAATGGACAAATGATAACTCCCTCCTCCAGCCGACTTAACTTTCTTTTTAATCAACAATTCTTTCCTTCATTTATCCATTTCAGCGTGACAAATATCCAGAGCATATCAAAAGAGAAGGTGAGCGAAACATAAAGGAGAGAGTAATAAGGATAAGGTTAGGGAAAACTTATGGATTCACCGATTAAAACCTTAGAGGTAAGCTTCTCCTAATCTTATTTTCTACAAATATGGCATTTGAAGAGGTATATAAAGTTCTGAAAATTTGGCTTTAGATAGAGTAAGTGAGGAAACTAGTAGAAAATCATAAGTTGAAGCTTATGTGTTTGATACTTACGGTTGTGTATGAAGAAGTATGGTAATTTCAGTTTTGTGTGTTAGATTTCCTTGCTGCTTGGGTACCGAATTAAGGAAGGATTTAGAATGTTTTAAATATGAGTTTGAATTTTGGAAGATAAGCTTGAAGAAAAGTTCCCATATTGTGATTGGTGCCAATTGAGTTGAAAGTCATGGACTTTTCTCCTTGTCCTGTTTTTCGGTCAGCATTTTTCTTTATAGAGGAGTTGGATTTTGGTAAATTTGATGGTTTTATTGTGTTCAAAAATGAAAAGTTGTGTAGGGTAGAGGTTCGGTAGAAATTTTGGAAGCTCCAGGATTAAATTGTATCGAAACCCGAAAAATGTTTTGAAAATTCTTGTATGGACAGTTATTTTGCAACAAATGTTTGGACTAGTGAATGGTGTCTAATTGCCATGAAAATTTACAGGATTAAAATAGACATATTAAGGGTCACATGGATTTTTGAACCACCACAAAATTATTTTTCTAGATTTAAGTATGAATTTTTGAAGACCAACCACTGTTTGCTGGAAATTCTTGAAAAATGATGAAAATAGAGGGAATATATGTTCATATTAAATTCCTTAATAAGAAAAGGAATTCAGTAAATATGGACATATGAATTGGGCTCATTTTAAATTATCAAAACGGAATATGTACTGTGGAGAAATTAATTATATTTATATTTTGTTATTTTAGGACTGTTTGTGATATTGTGCACCGGGAAACTCTATTATTATTTGTGGTTGACTATCAGGTAGTAATCTTAATTCTCATATACTCTGTGTGACTTGTGTATGTATGTTTTACCTTGAAATTACATACATTTAGTTATCATTCATTTCCAAGCGCTATGGAACCGGAACATGCTGTGTGCATGAAGGGCTTTGCTGTGTGCTGTGCCCGGTGGTCTGTGCTGTGTGCTATTAGGAGCACTACAGTCTGTGCTGTGTGCTGTTAGGACTGCTAGTTCCGGATTTGGCTATGTGCATTGATACTGAATGTTATGTGGTATTTACTTATTTGTGATTTTTCTTGCATGCATTATTTATACGTTTTATATGATATTAACGGTTACTTTGGGATTCTATTTTGGATCCTAGTCTCTTTTAAGCCTAGTGGCAGTTCATCGAGACCGGAGCAGGAAGACAAAGGTAAGGCTCTGGAGCTAGAGTAGTGTGGAGGTGGACGTTGGTGATTGTTATTTTTGGATATTTATTTTGGTTACCAGATGGTCATAGTATTTTATTTTGGCCTGTTCAGAAATCATTATCTGGATGATTGTATATTTTGATCCCTTCAGGGGAAAATTTATCCTTCTATATTTTTATTAGTATATTTTTGTCCAAACCGGTATGTGCTCTGCTGCTTATACTCTGATGTGTGTTGTAAATTAACCGGGAAAATATAAGCTAAAATTAAATGAAAGTAAAAGATTATATTTCCCGTCACCTGAAAGGACGAGGCCGGTAGGTGTGTTACACGAAGTAACTAAATGAAGGGACTTTCGTATGTATATATATGTTGGCTAGCTTATGAAGTGGTCGAAGAATTATTCTTTGCTTTTGTTGCCGAAGCCATGTTACATACGGATGAGGTGCCTACTCTTCTAATCTACAAGTGGTTTTTAAAAAAAGACTTTTTTCTTCTGAAGTCAATGAATCAACACCTAAAATTTGTCAAGAGAAATCTAATTTCATATCAAGATTTCTATAGCAAACTACCAACACTAGGGAATTCAAGTTATACAGTGGCCAGAGCATAATAAGTTCGTGACATATAAATAGTTTAGATCCCTATAAACATTATATATTTCATTTATGCCCAATAAAACCTGGCTTGTTGAGCCAAAAAAAAAAAAAAAAAACTGTCTTGTTTTGTGCTACACACACATAAACTTCTACTTAGCGAGGTCAAATTTAGCGAGGATGAAGCTCAGTTATGGAGATTCCATTTATTGAGTCCTCAACATAGTTCCTTCCTCCTTCAATTGATCTTATCGCCTCTGATGGGTTCATCTCTGGTAAGCTTCTGTTACTAATAAATGGAGGTTCGGACGGTAGCGTTCGTTAAAGAGTTGCTACCAAGCATTACAGCATCTGAAGTAATAGTTGGCCTGAGCTTCATTTTCTTGAACACATAATAACCCAATGTGGAAAGGACTTACAAAGCCTAACAGATTTTGTGCATTGCATCCATCAAAGTTGCTGTTGTTTTTCTTCCCACTCACAATCTCCAATATCAACACACCAAAAAACTCGTAGTCAAGACTTTTATTGGGAAGAAACTCAGAGACGAGAAGTCTTTCTCCTTTGTCCAAACAGAAGCCAAGGAGTCTAACCAAATTGCGATGTTGTAGCTTGGCCACCAACGTTATTTCAGTTTTAAATTCTGTCTCCTTATGCAGAATTTATAGATAACCTCTTGACAGCAACTTCTTGTCCATTACAGATCGTACCCTGCAACTATCAAAGTTGGAAGTTATATATCTTAATATGCATTGTTTCAACAAATTGGTCAAATCGGTCTACCTAATCCTGGCATTATATTGTTATTACTGTACCTTGTAAACTGGTCCAAATGCACCCTGTCCAAGTTTATTTGATCAGCGAAATTATCTGTTGCAGAGAGTCAGTAAATTCAATTTCACCATCGGTCTCAGCTTCAGCTGCCAAGGAATCCAAACAAAATTAGCTATCAAATTAGCATATTACAAGAACTGCTAAAGAGATCAGTAATTTGACTTACTTTGAGTTGCTTCTCTGGGTTTCCTCATGCTAAAATAAATGATGATAAAAGTGAGTAGCAAGATGATTGCAGTAAGCGGCACAACTATGGCAATGATAGTTATGTTTGATTTTTTATCATTCCCTGAAATAGCCAGACATATTTAGGCCTTAACTAATATAGAGGAAAAACAACCAAAATATAATACTCCTCAACAACTATATATCCTTTGATGTATGACCTTGAGAAGTTAATTTTGACCTTAGATGTAAGATTATTTCTTATATTTGTCAATCTTTTTTTAATTGATACTTGTTGATACTTCCTCAATAATAATTAAATAAGAGAAAAATGGAGGGAAGTACATAAGATAATTGAAGTGTTTTAGAAAAAAAAAATACATCATATTAACTAGCTTCCTTAATCAAATGAAATTAGTTAAGTAAATCTTATATTACTCCTATCTATAATATATAAGAGTTACTTGGGGTTGGATTTGATCCTACATGTAAGACTCTAATCTACTTTGTCTCCCAAATTTAATATATATATATATATATATATATATATATATATATATATATATATTTATTTATTTATTTATTTACAAAGTATCCTATTAAATGCACACATTAAGGATTTCAATCCATGGGTGCAACGTCCCAAAAAAAAAAAAACTCAGATAGGATAATTATTTCATTCCTAGTTAATAATTTATTTAATTGTTATAGATATATGTAATAACCTTGAAGAAATATATATAAAGACGCTGAAGTAGAATGATTCGTCTATGTATTAGTCCTTAATGCGCTGAAGTAATTATATTTGGCCGACTTAACTGGGGCAAAAGTCATGGTAGTAAAAACGTAGATTTTACCTGAAAACGAAAGGAAAATGAAAAATCGTAAAATGTAAAATCATAACGTAGTAAAATCGTAAAAAATTCGTAAAAACATAAAAGCGTTTGGAAAATTAGTAAAATCGTTTTAATAAAAAAAATTGTAAAAACATAAAATCGCAGTAATAAATCGAGTTTTTAACTACCATGGGCAAAACAAAATCAGGGGAGGAAATTATTGGAATTTACAATCAAATTATCAACGTTCAAAAATTAAATGTAAAATCAAAAGGGAGGAGGTTCAATACCTGCTGATCGATGTAAGGGCCTTATTGGTGGGCGATTTGTAAGTACCTTTGTAATCGCTGAGTCTGGACTACCCCGATCTAAACTTTTCATATATATTAAAAAACATTAATTAAAGTCCAATCTGATCCTACAATCCGGTTCATGTTCATTTCTTTAATTTTGATTATATCTTCTACTAATAAATACGTACGTACGTATGTATGTATACTGATTTTCTTTTATAAAAAAAGTTTTAAATGCATTAAAAATTGAGGTAACTAAAATTGAGAAAAGACCAAAGTAAAATTGAGAATAAATATCAAGCGCATATATGCATGCCTGAAGTAGCCTATAGGGTACAAACGACATTAGTTGATTAGCTAAATAAATGCCATAAGACAGGATTAAGTATGCAAGTTCAAAGGAAAATACCTCAATTCGTTTTCTTCCCCCTACTACCAGCATCCCATAAAATCACATAACCTTCATTGTCACCACTGGTTGGTTGAGATAGCTTAGATGTTTCATTCGCATAGCCAATACAATGTCGCTATATCGTCATGATTGCCAATTGTATCAATAATTCCCAAATACAAGATATACCTGACAAAGTTAAGCTAAAGAGAAGTCAAAGCACGTTGATGAAATTATAAAATGAAATATGACTGCGCTGCAAACAGAAAATAAGGACTTCGTTTGGAGTATTGGAAATCCATACAATAAACAGCAACCAAGGGACACAGCCTCTTGGGCATGGTCAATCGTCTTTGGAAGTTGGAAGGAAGAAGACTATTGGAAAAAGAATTATGCTGAAAAAATAAAAAATGGTTGATTGGTTATAGTATGGAATGACAAATAGATTTTGGCGCTATCTGATTATAGAATTTATAAAACCTATGTTGTTCAGATAGAAGGAAAATGGAGAGTTGACTAGATAATATGTTGTGGATGGTGTCAGTGGCGGAGTCAGGATGTAATGTTTGTGGGTGCACAATTAATAGTGGGATTTGGGGGAATTTTTTTTAAGGAGGATAAAAGGCAACCTACACCTTCGTAAAATTTAGGATCAAAAATTGAGTTCAATTGAAAAGTACTTTCGAGGGAATCAATTTAAATAGAACAATATACTCTAATCTCATGGCATACAGATACTCAGACTCAGATGTTACACAATCAAATAACATGCAAGCAAAAATTATTATGATTTCTCATATGTGATAAGATATTAAAAATAGGCAAGAAAGTTGTTCTCGCAAGGGTTTGAACACAGGATCTGATGTGGGACTAGTGAGATTACTACCACACCACCTAGACAACTTATTACAAAGTCCCTTAAAAAAAAATATATTTTTTTTCTTAAAATTTATGGGTGCACCTGCACCTACACAAACATGAGTGGCTCCGCCATTGGATGGTGTGGTGGCATTTGAACTGCATGCAAGGGAGAATTTCTAACCAAAAGATGAAGCAGATCTAAAAATTTTCCATTTCTGTGTCAAAACATGAAGATCGACTTGTCTGGGGAGCTTAAAAAAAGGGTAATTACGTAGTATTCTATAAAATCATGTTAGCATTGTGAAAATAAAATCCCTGAAGACAAAAAGTCAGAGAGTTAGGCCTTCCTTCACTATCCCCAAGGAGCTGTAGAACAATGTATAAAACTTAAACCCCCCCCCCCCCCCAAAAAAAAACCCAAAAAATAGAGAGAAGAAAGAAAGAAATAAATAAAATTCAATTTGTTGATCAAGTCGTATCTCACTTTGTCCTAATTTCTAGTAGTGAACCCAAGACAATTGAGCATCTCTTGTTCTTGTATTCGTGGGTTCAATGTGTTTTCGAAGTGGAGATAGTGTCCCCAATTGGGTTTTCGAACTGCAACTCCAAGCCGTCTCTCTTCATTTTTCCACCGTAAGCAGACCTATATATGTTTGTGTCTGCACCTACAGATAGAGTCAACAGTGTGGCTCCACCATTGCATACACACACATATATAGAGAGAGTTAATTAATATTTTAGCTATTTATTGTAGTCTGACAATAAGGATAGATAAGTTAGTAATTGAGCGGCCGTGATCAATCCACATTACATGCTTATGCTTATATGCTTATTATGTGCTTATACCTCTAATTTGAGGTATAAGCATAGTTTTTTTTTTAATTTTTTTTATATATTGTATATATTTATATTTAAATTATATGCTGTTTTCTAGGATTTTTTTGGATCCAGTATTACAAATTAATTAATTTTCATAATACTGGTGTTACAGATAATTGCAGAACTGGAAATTAATTAATTTGAGATATTGGATACAAAAAACATCTCAGAAAGAAGCATATAATTTAAATATAAATAAATACAATATATAAAAAAAATTAAAAAAATTTGAAAAAAATATGCTTATACCTCAAATTAGAGATATAAGCACATAATAAACATATAAGCATAAGCATGTAATGTGGATCCCGTGGGTGATTGGTGGATATTAGTCATTAGATGACACGGGTTCAAATATTCATTTCGAGAGGGGGAATTTTATTTATTTTATAATGACTTTTTTAAAAGAAGAAAGATAGAAACATAGAAAGAGAGAAGGTATTAGATGTTGAGCTTGTTTGAATTGGCATTGGAGAGACAAAATTCCTCTTATAGATTTATTTTTTATACAAAAATCATGTTAGAAAAACAATTTCTCTCCACCAGCTTGATGGAAGGCATGGAGCGAGAAAAATTTGTAGAGCTTTAGAGTTTTTATTTTCCTTCCTTCCGTTGTTCGGCATCCCCCTTGGCCATGACCGTCACCATCGATGCTACTTTGCAGGTGTGATAGAGCATTCCATTGCGTTTACTATTTCTCTGGTCATTGGTGTGTTCGATTAAGCTTTGTAGATCAGCTGGCTTTTGTTTTACTTCTTCATTATTTCTGCTAGTTGCTTTGGGTACAGGGGTTACGTTTTTCTTCTCCTATTTCATTGTTGTTTTTCTTCTCCTATTTCATTGTTGTGTGAGATTTAATGAGTCTCCTTTGTCTGATTCGGCTCCTCTATTCAATAGATGTGGCTGGGTGTGGTGGTATGTATGCAAATTTCTTTCTTTTCTTGAATTTGTGTGGCTGCCATGGGATGTGTATGTTGTGATAAGATTTAATATATCTTCGGGTGTATTGTAGTTGTGTGTGGTCAAGAGGCTATGGATGATGAAGTTTAAATAAGCCTCAAATAGTTCAAGCTTGTTAAAGTTCGGCGAATTTGTTTGAATGTGGACGCTTGAAAGTATTCTAAACTTGAAATATGGAGGACTCTGGAGTTAAAGGGCTTTTATTTGAGGAGGAGCAAAATTAATTATATGCATTGCGATTTTGATAAGAGATAAGTTAGAAGTGAAGTGAAATTTATTTATTTATTTTTGGGATAAATCATTCCGCAAATGACAAAATTTAGATATTCGGGATAAATTATACAACAAGATGGTGAGATTGATATCGGGATGACATAAATGGAGAAAAGCTACTGGAGTTATTTGTAATCCAAAAATATCGATAAGTCTAAATAAGACGGTCTTAAAGTCCATTTTTCTTGTAGTCTAATAAAGTAAAAAGGAAGTTTTATCGCGCTCCTATAAGACTAGCAATGCTATGTGGTAGTGAATGTTGGGCTTTAAAAGGACAATATGAACATAAAATGAGGGTGGCCAAGATGAGGACAATAAAATGGATGTGTGGTTATACAAGAAAACACAAGATTCGTAATGATCATATACGCAAATGAGTTGAAGTGGACTCTATTAAAGATAAAATTGTTGAAAATTGTTTCAGGTTTTTGAACATGTTTAAAGAAGGCCATGGAGTGCACCAATGAAGAGGGTTGATCAAGCAGTATGGAATCCTCTAAAAAGAGGTCGTACAAGATTGAAGAGGTTATAGAGGGGGATATTTTGGTTAACCTTTTAATTGCAACTTCTTCTTCATTATCAAAGTTGGAAGAAGCTTATTAAAGAGTAATTAACTCTGATATTTCTCTCTAAGCTATCTTTGCATCTCCAAAGTGGTGAACTTTATCTCTTACTCATATATTATCTTTGGTTCTTAATATAAGAGTCACTTGATTTTTTTTTTAAAGACTAAAAAAGCTAAATAAGTTATTTAATTATAGTATATATATGTTGTGTATAGTTTCATTATATATCATTTAAAAATCAGACAAATTAGTTTAAAAAATAATAAATATAAATACTTAATTTATTTAGCTTTTTTAATATCTACACACAAAAAAGTCAATTGATTGCTATATTAAGGACATGAAGGGATTATATTGTTACTATACCTTGTAAACAGCTCCAATTCATTCACCTTGTCCAAGTTTATTTGAATAAGAGAAATCATCTGTTGCAAGTTTAAGGGTGCAAGTCAAAGTAAAATTGTATTATCTCAGTAAGTTTAATTCCACTATCGAGTTCGGCTTCTGCAAAGGAATCTTCAAACAAATTTAGTCATTAAAATAACTTCCGTTTGAAAAAGTATACAGTATATTATAAGAATTTCTGGTTGGAGCATTAATTTGACTTACTTTGAATTGTTTCTTTGGGTTTCTTTATCCTTAGAAAATTGAAGACGGAAAAGAGCAATATGATGACTGCGATAATCAGCGTATAACTATCTCATTGATGTTTCTTAATTTAAAATCATTCCCTGTATGCTCAAGCTGATTTAGATATTCCTTGACTAAATAGAGTAAAACCACCGAAAGAATGACTTTTGAAACTTTGCAATGTTCCACCGAAAATAGTAAACTTAATTCACTAGTATAAAAAATATAAAAAATGTTTTTAAAACAGGACAAAAAGCGCTTTCTAAGACGAGATCTATAATTGGTCTCAACATAGATAGTCTTAAAAGTATATTACTTTTAAGACCAGATGTGTGTAACTGGTCTTAAAAAAATATTTTTTAGACTGAATTTTTTAAATATAAGATCTTAAAAGTAAAACTTTTTATACTGGACTTTTTAAACCTCCAGTCTTAAAAATCAAAAAAAGAAAACTTTTAAGACTAAATACGTTTTCACATCCGATTTTAAAAATCCCTTTCCATCACAAAAGAAAACAAAGAAGATTTTTAAGACCGAATGTGTCACATCCCGTCTTAAAAGTCACTTTCTAAAAAAACCAACAGGTTTTGAATTATTTGAAGGTGAAATCGAAAACCCAGATCTGATTAATAAAACTGAAATAACTGTAGTGAGGCGGGAAAATTAAGGATTTTACAAACTCGTATATTGGATCATAGTTTTACTACTTATGCAGAGGCAAAGTAATGAAACGGAATAGAATCGCTGTAGAAGCTCAACAACAAGAAGGTGAAATGAACTCTTATTACACCACTAAGAAATACAAAAACCAGTCTTGAAGTGAACACACTAACAAAGGAGAAGAAAAAACAATAAACAATATTAAGATTTCTCAATTGAGCTAAGTTGAGAAACAAACCAAAATGCAGAACACTTCCACCTAAATGAAGCCTCTGACTTTCAGGAATGAATGGGAAAAGCAACAAACTTGGATCTAATCAAGAATAGGGAGGAGTGAACAGGAAAGCTTCGGGTTAAGTGTCTGACCAAAGGGAGTGAGAGAAATAGGGAGGAGGAATTCTTGGAATGAGCGGGTGATTCCACCCACCTAATTCGGGTATATTAATTTTCCCTCGCTTCACTGATTAATCGGAGAGGAAGCCTAAATCAAAATCGAAGCACCGCTCAGAGCCCCAATATCTAGAAAACGCACAAATTAGATTTGTTCTTTCAGATCCAAAACAACATTAATCAGCATGAAACTATCAATAATTTATTCTTTCTAATCACCCTGCAGCTTAACAATCCTAGCAAAACTAACGTACCGGTCGCATCTTAGCCCACCTCCTGTTTCTGTCCATACGCACCACCACGTGCTTCAACATTAGATCCGGTCGCAGCTCCGGCAGCAACGACTCCGGCTTTGTCAACGACAAACGATCCCCAAAACAGCATCCACACCTTGCCAGAGATGTACGGCGCTGACGGTCTTGCGACTCTGAATATCTGGAAAGAGTGAAGAAGGAGGGAAGAATCGGTGTGTTTGGGAATGGGCACAAGGTAGAATACGAGGCTTAGGAGGTAGAGTTACAATATTCACAGATGCACCAACCAAGTGCCGCGAAATTCAATTTTCTAGAATCAAAACTTTTTAAACCGGTTATAATAAAAAATGAGATTTTAAAAATAGACTTTTTAGATTAGACTCTTTAAACATTTGGTTTTAAAATTTTTTTAATATTTACAAATCGGTCACTAATTATATTTTTTAAACCTAATCATTTATAATTCAGTTTTAAAAAAATTCTTTATATTTATGAAACTGCCACCGATCATACTTTTAAGACTTAATTATCTATAATTCGGTTTTATTTTTTTATATATTTACGAAATTGCCACCAATCATACTTTTTAGACCTAATCCTCTATAATCCGGTTTTAAAAAATTCTTTATATTTACTAAACTGTCAACGATCATACTTTTAGAACCTGATCCTTTATAATTCATCAATCTGAATGAGGCAATCTTAAAGACTTTTTTATAACAGTAATTAGAGTTAACTTCTTCTGAGCAAAAAAAAAAAAAAAAAAAGAGTTAACTTCTTGTGTATGTGGATCGGAAGTTGCTTGGCACTTGATGAGATGCCGGGTCAAAATAACCTGATCCTTTATAATTCATGTTTAATCAACCCATATATCAAACAGACTTTCCCTACTTGTGCACCATTATTAATCGACCCATCACAATATATTCATGCAAATTAAATGCATCACGCGTTTGGAAAGTTGAAACGTTCCAATCTGTAAGGGCTGGACCTTTAAATTCCAAGGTCATAATTAAATGACCCTTGGAAGACTTACTTTCCTCGACATATTTTCCTATCTTATCATTAGACTTCTCTTGATTGGATAAGCTCAATGTGGTAATACAACAGCAACCTCCTACAAATTAACATACCTTGTTGTCATAAAGGAAGTCAAAAACCCCACCACTCACGCCTGACTTCTATAATGTGAACGAAGACCACGCAAATATCTATGTTCTTTATAGGCGTGCGCAAGACTTGCATTCCTAGTTATTTCCTACACAAGTGTATGATGAACATCGTTGGCATATAATGAAATGTCGTGTTCATTCTTTCCGTTGACTTGTGGTATTCTTTTGTATAAGTAAGCCCTCATGCATCGCACATCAATAATACCCGAAAAATGCAAAAGTTTAGTTACTGTCAAAATTTTGGTTCGAACGCGTTCTCACTTTAGTGTATTACGTTCGAACTTAACACCATCGTTCGAACGTACGTTTAAATCAGTCAAATCATTTTCTTCACTCTTTATTATGTTAGAAATATAGGTGATTATTGATTAGTTAGTGAATTGGTTAGGGCCCTAGTCTATATAAAGGGCTTAATCATATTGAGTTTAGTGTGTTTGGTGCGGAGTCCTCACCAAAGTGTATAGAGTGTGGAGCTCTCACAATATGTGTAGGATGTGGAATCTCACAAGATAGAATTAACTTGGTCTCTCTCTAAAGAGGAGTTAATATGGTCTCCTTCTAGGTTTTAGAGTTAACCATGAGGGTCACTCATTGTATGAGCTTATTGCTCTTTCTTTGTTGTTAATACAATTGATTCTTTTTCATCTACATTCTTTCTCCTATCTGCTCAAACTTTACATTCAATTACAATTGTTAACATGGTATCATGAGCTTAGGTTTTGATTTTGGAATTGGCCAGATAATCAAGAAGCCCATGAAGGTCATTCTTGGTTTACCACCATGTATCTAAATGCTCCAGGTTGATTTTTCAAGAAGATGAAAAGAGTGAAAGTTATCGAAGCTGGTGAAGGGATGTTAATAATATTGTTGAGTTAAATTTTCTCCTCGCGCACACGCGTAGGAGCTTAGTTCTCTCCGCCCAAGCATGAGAGTGGTAGGAGGGCTGGCGGTAAGGGGGCTGGTCGACGACGGTGACTGGCGGCTCGGAGGGGTGTAGGGACATTCTAACTATAGAACGGTAGTCCGTTTTCGTATTGTGGTGGTGTAAGGTACAGTGTGTTCTCATGGATGTCAACCAAATTTCTTCGCCGTTAGTTTGGAGGAAAGTGGAGGTTGAGAAAATTCTGATCGGCAAGGTTTTATCGAGTAGATCATATACACGTTCCGCAATCGAGGCGATTGTACAAAAGGCTTGGAATCTTCAGGCTGGTTTGGAGGTAATTGAAGTGAATGGCAATGCTTTCCTGTTTAGATTTGCCGATAGCGCTGAGTATAACAGAGTTCTTCGAGGTCGTCCGTGGTCGATTAATGGCAGTTTGCTCAACCTTATGGAGAGATCGAAGTTTTCTTCATGCGCGGAATTTGAATTCAGCCGGTGTCCTGTCTGGATCTAGATGCACAATGTTCCATTGGAAGCCTTGTGTCTGGATAACGCAATTAGGATCGGTGGCTACGTGGGAGAGGTAGTGCTTGCAGAGGATCCACAGTATAATGGCAGGTATCTCCGTAATTTTCTTCGTGCTAGAGTTATTTTGGATCTGCGTAAGCCTTTATCGCACGGTTTCTGGGTTCCTACACCAAATGATAGTAGAGTTTGGATTCCAATTCAATACGAAAAACTCCAGAGTTTTTGCTATAATTGTGGTAAGGTCGGCCACGACAACCGGAATTATCGCTCTGAGAGGTTAATGTCTTTGATTGACCCTAGTGTACCAAGGTTTGGTCCTTGGATTTCTACGAGAGCATGTCGAGTCTGGGAGGAAGTTGTGGAGGTGGTATGCCCTGACTGGGAGGAGGCAGCTTATTTCACGATGAAGAAGGAAGAGGCAGAACTCAAAAAGAAACAAGCACACAAACAAAAGATGAATCAGGTGGCTGATGATGAAGAAGAGGACCTGTTCCGCATTAATTTGGGGAATTGTCCAGGGAATGGAGGTGCCAGGATGTCAACTAAGAGCATGATAGGGGCAAACGTGGGGGTTAATTTGAAGGAAGCAGAGGTTAGAATTCTCAAGGATATCAGCAATGGGAATGGACTCATGACCAAGGCAGATGAAAACGGGGAAGGAAAGGATGATGGATTGAAGGTGGTAAGTGGTTCAGGAGTTACTTTAGTGGAAGGCCTTGTTGGCGGTTCTTTAGAGGCAAGTGAGGCATCATTGAGTGCTAAGGGAAGCGGCTTGAATCAAACACAGGAGGGTCAGGAGGCGAATCCTCTTGCGTTGGTTGTGTATTCTGGTACCTCCCTAAATGAGGTTATCTGTGGTCTTAATGGCCTTGGTCTGAAAAGGAATGCAGAGGTGGCCTTGGACTCTTTGCCTCCTAAAAGGCGGAAGCTTATGCTGGTTGAACCGAGTTCTCCTAAATCTGCCATTTCCTGTTATGCTGATGGCTTAAAAAGGTCCAAAGTGAGGAAGAGGAAGGCTATGAAAGGGAAATCGAGGGGCGATAAGGAAAATCTGCTAGATGTTAACTCAGGCCTTGATGAGACAATGGATGATGCTTCGTTGGCTAACACTCAGGGGTTTAACTTTGTCTTTAAAGCAAGAGGTGGTAGAAGGAAGAAGGCTGTGACTGAAGGTGCTGGTGGCTGGCCTTTAACAGCCACCAAGCAGCCATGAAACTACTTTCCTGGAACTGTCAAGGCCTAGGAAGAGCCTTGACAGTCAAGAACCTTAGGGACATGGTAAAGAAATATAGTCCCTCTATAATCTTCCTAATGGAAACCAAAATAAGTTCAGCAAAAAGTAAGAAGATCAGTTCAAGGTGTGGTTTTGTTCATGAACTGTATGTTGATCCAATTGGACTCTCGGGTGGACTGGCTGTGTGGTGGCAGGGTAATATCTCCTTGACTGTACTTTATAAGTCAAAGAATGTTGTCCATACTGTTATTGAATCTGATTGTTTGAATGTGCCAAAATTTGTTTCGTTTGTCCATGGGCCACCAAAAGAGCGGGAAAGGCGAATTGTGTGGGAGTTGATGAGGAAGTTAGCATTTGGTATTAGTGATTCGTGGCTGGTAGTGGGAGACTTCAATGACCTCTTGTCTCAAAGTGAAAAGGAAGGTGGTAATCCCAGACCTATGAGGAAAATCATCAATTTTCAGGGGATGTTATCTGATTGTAATCTCATGGACCTTGAATTTAAGGGATCTCAATTTACGTGGTGTAACAAGAGAGGGGAGACTCCTATAAGAGAAAGACTGGACCGTGGCCTTGGCCTTGGCAATGTGGAATTCAGAATAGCTTTTGATCATGCTATTGTTTTCCACGTGGATCCTATAGGTTCAGACCACCATGCGTTGATTGTTGACTGCTGCTACAATGATGTGAAGGCCCCTAAATCTTTCAAGTTTGAGGCTAGCTGGACACAACATGATGGATTCTTACACACTGTTGCAGTGGGTTGGAACAATGTTGTAGGTGTTGTTAATGACAGAATTCTTGACCTAATACGCAAACTTGATGCTTGTAGGAGGAAATTAGTGGTGTGGAGTAAGAGGGAGTTTCCCAACTTCAGAAGAGTGATTGATCAGCTAAGACGCAATTTATCAAGCTGTTATGTTGGGCCTCTTACTGAAGAAAAGATGCTGGAAGCTGAGTCTCTGGTGCGGCAGATTGAAGATGCATGGGATAAGGAGGAGTCTTACTGGTGGCAGAGGTCAAGAATAGCATGGTTGGGGTGTGGGGACAGAAATACAAAATTCTTCCATAATAGTGTTATCCAGGAAGACAGAGAAATAAAATTCTGAGGCTGAAAGGGGACAATGGGGTCTGGCTAGAAGAAAGAGAGATGATCAATAAATCATTCAGTGAATTCTATAGGGGGGCTATTTAGCTCGGATGGCACAAGACCCATGGACCAAGCGCTAGCTTATGTAAAGAAGGTGGTATCGGCGGAAGATAACGCAGAACTGTTGAAACCGGTGACGAACCTGGAAATTGAAAAAGTTGTCTTCCAGCTGGCTTCCAATAAAGCTCCTGGGCCAGATGGCTTTTCAGCCCTTTTCTACCAATCAGCCTGGAAGGAAATAAATAGAGAAGTTTGTGGAATGGTTCATGCGTTCTTTGGGGGTAGCTCGGAGTTAAGAGGTATAAACTCAACGGATATTGTTTTGATTCCGAAAGTCGGTAAGCCGGAAACAGTAAATCAATTTAGACCAATTGGTTTATGCAATGTATCCTACAAGATAATTGCCAAAATCATGACTAATAGGATGCGGAGTCTTATGTGCAAAATTATCTCCCCTAACCAGAGGGCTTTCATTGCTGGAAGAATGATTCATGATAATATACTCATCACTCATGAGGCCTTTCACTATCTTAAACTCAAGAGGAAAGGGAGGAAATGGGAGATGGCCTTGAAGATTGATATGAACAAGGTGTACGATAGGGTTGAATGGGATTTTCTTATTGAGGTCATGTTGAGGATGGGATTTTCATGTGAATGGGTCCGTTGGGTGAGGCAGTGTATTACTTCTGTGGCCTTTAGTTTGAAGATTGATGGGCACAACGTGGATTCCTTTCTTCCGGAGCGTGGAATTAGGCAAGGTGATCCATTGTCACCTTACCTGTTCATTATAGCTTCCGAGGTACTCTCTCTTATGCTCCAATGCCACATTGATAGGAAGGACTTGCGAGGTGTGAAACTTGCTAGGAGTGCCCCTGTTTTGTCTCATTGCTTCTTCGCCGATGACGCTATTTTATTCCTTAATGCCGATGAATTGAACTGTAAGGTGCTGAAGATGGTTTTAGACGTCTACTGTAAGGCTTCAGGGCAAGCAATAAATCTGGAAAAATCGAATATTTTCTTTTCCTCTAACACTCCGGTGAGGATTAAGCAAAAAATTTCTGCTTGTCTTGGAATTAACTACTCAGATCTGTCTGGCAAATACCTGGGTCTGCCTATAATCTGGGGGCGGTCGAAAACAGCTGCATTGGCTTTTGTTAAGGACAAGGTCGGATTGAAGCTACAAGGGTGGAAGCAGAAGTTACTCACCTTCACTGGTAGGGAGGTCTTGATTAAGGCGGTGGCTAACTCCATCCCCGTTTACCCTATGACCTGTTTTCTATTCCCCAAGAAAGCTTGTATGGAAATTGATTGATTAATCTCCACTTTTTGGTGGGGCCAAAAGGGTGAAGGGGGAACCATTCACTGGAAAAGTTGGAAATGCCTAGCCACAAGGAAGAGCGAGGGTAGGATGGGCTTCAGGGATCTCTTGTGTTTTAATAGAGCGCTCCTAGCCAAAACGGCTTGGCGGTTACTTGATAATCCAGAGGACCCCTGGTGCAAGATTCTGAAAGGTGTTTACTACCCAAAAGGGAATTTTCTTACGGCAAGGAAAGGAAGGCACGCCTCTTGGGGCTGGGCGAGTTTATTAGAAGGTAGAAAATTGCTGTTAAAAGAGTTGTGTTGGAAGGTTGGTGATGGGAAATCAATTAGCATCTGGTCTGATCAGTGGATATTGGGCCTGCCGGGTTATAAGCTGCAACATGGTGGTATCTCAAGGGAGGTAGACAGAAGCAAAGTGGCGGATCTCATAATTAACGAGCGCTGGAATCTCAATCTTATTGCTTCCAGAATTAGCGCTGAAGAGCGGGAGTTGATTTTGAAGATCCCTATCCCTCCTAGTATTGGTGCTGATCGTGTGGTATGGCTTGCTAGTAGGGATGGCCGTTACACTGTCAAAACAGGGTATGCAGTAGCGAGAAACAGTATGGCGATTGGAAAAATAAAGGATCCAGGTATGTCCTTCTCGGTGCCCAAGACTTTGTGGAAGAGTGTTTGGAGGGTCATGGTTCCTCCTAAAGTCCAGCATTTTCTTTGGAGGATAGGAGCTGGTGCTGTTGCTACTAAGGACGCCCTGTTTAAGCGTAAATGCTCGCAATCACCGATTTGTCCTATCTGCTTGTCTGATAGAGAAACTCTAGAACACCTATTATTTCTTTGTCTATGGACCAAACACTGTTGGTTTGGTAGCCCTTTGGGGCTTAAATTTAGCAAATGGTCCATGAAGAGGTGTGAAGAGTGGCTGTGTGATATGCTTCATGGGAAGGAGTTTTTAGATGATTTTGGAAAATCCCTATTTGCAATGACTTGTTGGTGGATATGGAAGAAGAGATGTAACTGGGTATTTAGGGAGGAGGTACCGTATGCTGCTGAGGTGGTTAGGCTGGTGTCGTTGCAGGTGGATGAGTTTTGGAGGTCTATGGCAAAAAAGGGGGAGACCTGTTCTAGGAAAGTATATGAAGAGGTTGCTGTGAGAAGTGTACAGTGGGTAGCGCCCTCTGATTCTACAATTAAGTTCAACATTGATGGTTCATTTAGGGAGGATTCTGGAGAGGCTGGAGAGGCATGGTCTGCAGAGATCATAATGGTCTTTTTGTTGGTGGGTTGGGCATAGCTGTGATTTCCACTTCTGCATTCATGTCTGAGTGCCTTGCCTTGAAGGAAGCTTTGTTACACAGGAATAAATTTCAATCATACAAGGTGACTATAGAAACCGATTGCGATTCTTTGTATAGATTGGTTAAAAAGAATTCGGTTATTGGCTGTGATTGGCAATGCAGGGATTTATTGTTGGAGATTCTTGGTTTGTTGTAGTCATTGGAGGAGGTGTCCTTTTCCCTTGTGTCCAGGCAAGGTAATAAAGTTGCTGACAGGTTAGCAACTGATGCTGCAAGGAAGGTGTATCAGCATCCATGGCTGATTAGTGCTCCTCCTTCCATTAGCAAGTTTTTACTCCAAGACTCTAATCCAATCAAGGTATTCAACGTTAGCAAGAATAAGGAGTTGGATAGAGAAGGTGTGGGCTGACTGCTGGTCTGATATAGTACGCTAGCTGATAGTTTTTTTTTGGTATAATTGTCTTCTTTCCTTTCTAGCATCTGCTGTTATTAGGTTTTATTTTCTTTGGTGTGCTGTGGATTAGGTTGTAATGTTAGGTGTTTTTTTTTAGTGTTTCTTGGCTCCGGCTATTGGTGAATGTACTCCTTGCTTTTGTTATTAATAAAATTGACTGTTTTTTGGGTAAAAAAAAAAATATATTGTTGAGTTGGTATAATTGTTCGTAGATAGAGGAAGTGGCGCGGTGAGCATAAAGCAAAGTTCTACAATATATTGGATCACGGCCCACTATAATCGGGTACCAAGAAGACCCAATATTTAGCCCCGATATTCAAGCCGGCAAATCAAGAACCAATAGTGTAATTATATCCAAAAAAAAAAAAAAGAACCAATAGCGTAATGTCTATTTCTCCCATCAGAGCCCCGTGCTTCGCGATCTGGTTCTTTCTTGAATTTGAAGACGAGTCCGTTTCTTGATTTGCCGTCAGTTTTGAGGGTTTCTTGTGCAGCTCTTGGTCGTGGCTCTTAATAGCAGAATACCCTGTTCATCGCTGTCACAGTTCTAGAAAATAGCAATGAACGACGATCCGAGCAAAGCTCCCAATCGAGGATTCCCACGGCGACCGGAGAGAATACCCACCGTCGCACGTTGGATCTGAGGGCAGACTCGTATCGGTGCGTGCTCCCAAAGCAGAGAAGCGAATCTCGGCAGGCGCTGGTTCAGAATAACGATACAGATCCAAACGCTGATCGGTAATAATGGCTTTGAGGATGGAGAAATCGAAGAGTCCAGAACTCACGCCGTCAAGATTCACGGGGGTTTCTTCAGCTGCCAAGGAATCCAAACAAAATTAGCTATCAAATTAGCATATTACAAGAACTGCTAAAGAGATCAGTAATTTGGCTTACTTTGAGTTGCTTCTCTGGGTTTCCTCATTCTAAAATCAATGATGATAAAAGTGAGTAGCAAGATGATTGCAGTAAGCGGCACAACTATGGCAATGATAATTATGTTTGATTTTTTATCATTCCATGAAATAGCCAGACATATTTAGGCCCTAAACAACCAAAATATTTTTTTTTTTTGCTCAGAACTAAACAACCAAAATATAATACTCCTCAACAACTATATATCCTTTAATGTATGACCTTGAGAAGTTAATTTTGACCCTAGATGTAAGATTATTTTTTATATTTGTTAATCTTTTCTTAATTTATACTTGTTGATACTTTCTCAATAATAATTAAATAAGAGAAAAATGGAGGAAGTACATAAGATAATTGGATTGTTTTAGGGAAAAAAAATTCATATTAACTAGCTTCCTTAATCAAATGAAATTAGTTAAATAAATCTTATATTACTCCCGTCCATAATATATAAGAGCTACTTAGGGTTGGATTTGATCCTACATATAAGACTCTAATCTTTTTTGTCTCCCAAATTTATAATATATACACACACACACACATATATATATAGGGTTTAACGTTTGTCATGTGACTTGACAAGCTTTTGTCAAGTCACCCCAAAACTACGTCGTTTTGGGAGTTAGGGGAATTAATAAAGGGTGTTTAGGTAAAATTTATATAATAAATACAAATACCAAAACACCCTTCATTAATTTCCCTAACTCCCAAAACGACGTAGTTTTGGGGTTATGAGAATTAATGAACTCCCAAAACGGCATAGTTTTGGGGTGACTTGACAAAAACTTATGTCAAGTCACATGACAAATGTTAAACCCATATATATATATATATATATATATATATATATATATATATATATATTACAGAGTATCCTATTAAATGCACACATTAAGGATTTCAATCCATGGGTGCAATGTCCCCAAAAAAAAACTCAAATAGGATAATTATTTCATTCCTAGTTAATAATTTATTTAGTTGTTATAGATATATGTAATAACCTTGAAGAAATATATATAAAGACACTGAAGTAGAATGATTCGTCTATGTATTAGTCCTTAATGGGGTGAGTAATTATATTTGGCCGAATTAACTGGGGCAAAACAAAATCAGGGGAGAAAATTATGAGAATTTACAATCAAATTATCAACATTAAAAAATTAATTGTCAAATCAAAAGGGAGAAGGTTTAATACCTGCTGGTCTATGTGAAGGCCTTGTTGGTATGGGATTTGTAAGTACCTTGGTAATCACTCTCCGAGTCTGGACTCTACCTGGATCTAAACTTTTCATGTATATTAAAAAAACATTAATTAAAGTCCAATCTGATCCTACAATCCGGTTCATTTCTTTAATTTTGATTATATCTTCATGTATGTATGTATGTATGTTTACCGATTTTCTTTTGTAAAGAAAGTTTTAAATGCATTAAAATTTTAGGTAACTAAAATTGAGAAAAGATCAAAGTAAAATTGAGAAGAAATATCAAGCGCATATATGCATGCCTAAGTAGCCTATAGGGTACAAACGTCAATAGTTGATTAGCTAAATGAATGCCATAAGACAGGATTAAGTATGCAAGTTCCAAGGAAAATACCTCAATCAGTTTTTTTTCTCCTACTACCAGCATCCCATAAAATCACATAACCTTCATTGTCACCACAGGTTGATTGAGATAGCTTACATGTTTCATTCGCATAGCCAATACATGTTGCTATATCGTCATGATTGCCAATTGTATCAATAATTCCCAAATGCAAGTTATACCTGACAAAATTAAGCTAAAGAGAAGTCAAAGCACGTTGATGAAATTATAAAATGAAATATGACTACGCTGCAAACGGAAAATAAGGACTTCGTTTGGAGTATTGGAAATCCATACAATAAACAGCAACCAAGGGACACAAAGCCTCTTAGGCATGACGTCCTTGGAAGTTGGAAGGAAGAAGACTATTGGAAAAAGAATTATGCTGAAAAAATAAAAAATGGTTGATTGGTTATAGTATGGAATGACAAATAGATTTTGGCGCTATCTGATTATAGAATTTATAAAACCTATGTTGTTCAGATAGAAGGAAAATGGAGAGTTGACCAGATAATATGTTGTGGATGGTGTGGTGGGATCTGAACTGCCTGCAAGGGAGAATTTCTAACCAAAAGATGAAGCAGATCTAAAAATTTTCCATTTCTGTGTTAAAACATGAAGATCGACTTGTCTAGGGAGCTTTAAAAAAGGGTAATTACGTAGTATTCTATAAAATCAGGTTAGCATTGTGAAAATAAAATCCCTGCAGAAAAAAGTCAGAGAGTTAGGCCTTCCTTCACTATCCCCATGGAGCTGTAGAACAATGTATAAAACTTAAACCTTCTCCTTCTCCCCCTCCTCCCTCTCCCCCCCCCCCCCCCCCCCCCAAAAAAAAAACCCAAAAAACAGAGAGAAGAAAGGAAGGAAGAAAGAAAATTCAATTTGTTGGTCAAGTTGTACCTCACTTTGTCCTAATCTCTAGCAGTGAATCCAAGACAATTGAACATCTCTTATTCTTGTGTCTGTGGGTTCAATGTGTTTTCGAACTGGAGATAGCGTCCCCAATTGGGTTTTTGAACTGCAACTCCAAGCCGTCTCTCTTCATTTTTCCACCGCAAGCAGACCTATGTTTTCATTTTTCCACCGCAAGCAGACCTATGGTTGTGTCTGGACCTACAGACAGAGGCAATAGTGTGGCTCTACCACTACATGCATGCATGCATACATACCTACATACATAGTTAATTAATATTTTAGCTATTTATTGTAGTCTGACAATAAGGGTAGATAAGTTAGTAATTTAGCGGCATGGGTGATTGGTGGATATTAGATGACACGGGTTCAAATCTTCATTTCGAGAGGGGGAATTTTATTTATTTTGTAATGACTTTTTTAAAAGAAGAAAGAAAGAAACATAGAAAGAGAGAAGGTATTAGATGTTGAGCTTGTTTAAATTGGCGTTGGAGAGACAACATTCCTCTCACAGATTTACTTTCTATACAAAAATCATGTTAGAAAAACAGTTTCTCTCCACCGACTTGATGGAAGGCATGGCGTGATAAAAATTTGTAGAGCTTTAGAGTTTTTATTTTCCTTCCTTCCGCCGTTCGGCATCCCCCTTGGCCACAACCGTCACCATCGATGCTATTTTGCAGGTGTGATAGAGCGTTCCATTGCGTTTACTATTTCTCTGGTCATTGGTGTGTTCGATTAAGCTTTGTAGGTCAGCTGACTTTTGTTTTACTTCTTCATCATTTCTGCTAGTTGCTTTGGGTACGTGGGGTTACGTTTTTCTTCTCCTATTTTGTTGTCGAGTGCGATTTAATGAGTCTTCTTTGTCTGATTCGGCTCCTCTGTTCAATATATGTGGGTGTAGTGGCGGAGCGAAGATTTTAAGTTTATGGGTGCACAATTAGTAGTGTAATTCTGCCCTCGAAATTTTTTTTAAAGGAAAATTTTAAACGCATTAAAAAACAAAAGAATATAAACAAGAAAAGAAAAGAAAACTTCAACTTAAAAGGCAATCTACTGCTTCGTAAAGTTTAGGAGAAGAAATTGGGTTCAATTAAAAAGTAGAGTAAATATCCTTTCTGGTCCCTGATAAAAAATGCGATCCTCATTTTGGTCCTTTACAAAAAAAAAAGTATGATAAATCTCAATTTTATATATTTTATCTCACCTTATTCATTTATTTTGGGATTATTTTAGGCTAATTTGGATATATTAGATAATATTTGGATTGTTAGCCAATTTTAAGAAATAATATAAATCTGAATTAATTATGAGATATTGGGCTTAAATTATTAATATTCTGATTAATATCTTGTGATTAAATAATATCTCTTAATATATGATAGATTACGATTTTATCATATTAGAAGATCCTATGGTGTAGAATTTTACCGGAAAGCTAAAAGGAAATCCAATGGTGAAATTTTATTGGGCTGAAGTTGGTACCTAAAAGCCAATTGAATTTCTCCATTTATTAGTTAAATGGCCATGAGGTGCATAATATTTAGAGGAGGAAGCGTTTCCATGATAGCTTGAGATCTTTAAGAGGCAACTTGAAAGGAATATGGAGGAAGCTAAGGCCTACGATCTTACACTTGAAGACCACAAGGGAGTCTTGTTCTTTTTATTTTTTTAATTCGAGACTTGAGATAATTTAGTTTTAAATAATTTCAAGTTATGTTAATTGAGAACAATCTAGTTTTAGATTGCAAACTTATTTCTTTTGGATTAGATTGATAATTTGAAGTTTTATGCTTATTGCTGGATTTTTGGTTGCAACCTTCGGATTGTCGATTAAATTAATAATTGAGTTTTCGTTATTAATTTAATTAACAATTTGTTTTATCATCTTAATTGTTTAATTCGGTTGATAAATTATCTAATTGTTCAATTGGATAATTGTAAACAAGATTTCCAAGATTATTTTGTGATTGGTTTTTAATGAGTTTAATTAGCCACCGCTTATTTCATTGTGAGTTCTCTAGTGGAATATGCGTTATTGAGCTAGAGGGTTTTCCATGTTCAATTAGGTAGTTAAATTCATTAATCTTCCTTTGATCTAATTAATAAAATTGGGCTCAGAAGTTAACTCTATACAATTCCTAAGTTGTCCCCTTTATCATCATAACTGAATTAGATTGTCGTTGATTGATTTCCGTTTATTTAATATTCTTCTTAGGATTTTGATTATTTTTCTCACAACAAAACCCCCCCCCCCCCAAAATTGCATTCGAATTCGTCTAGATTAGTTTTATTCTCATATAGGTTTTAGAGTCATTACTATCTTGCATTTAGTTAGTTTAGTTTTATTTCATTGCATTTTTTTTCATCACCTAAATTCAACTTAAAGTCTCATTGGGAGAATAATTTAGGTTGACCTTATATTGCATAATTAATTAGAACCTAGTTTAATTGATTGCTTTAGCGACAAAAGCAGACCATCAATGTCCTTTTTAGTCCATAAAAATGACGAATAAGGGTCGATTGGTTGATATTTTGATTCCTCACAAATTTTCAAAAGGTCCTTTTTAGTCTATAAAAAAGACAAATAAGGGTCGATTTTTTTGTAAGGGACCAAAATGGGGTCGGTATTTTTTGTCAAAGACCAGAAAGGGTATTTACTCTAAAAAGTATTTCTGAGGAAATCAATTCAAACAGAACAATATACTCTAATCCCATGGCATATAGTACTTGGCATATGTGATAGGATATTAAAAAGTCAAATATATTTCAATGATGGAGCAAAGGAGTCTAAGGAGGAAAAACTTGGAGAAAAAAAAGGAATGAGTTTTTATAAGGAGGAAAAACTTGGAGGAAAAAAAAAAGAAGTGTTGGAGAGAAAAAAGAAATGAGTTTTCATAAGGACGAAAAACTTGGAGGGAAAAAAGAAATGTTGGAGAGAAAAGGAGGAAAAACTTGGAGGAAAAAAAAGAAATGTTGGAGAGAAAAAAGAAATGAGCTGCATGTGTCTTATAAAGAGTTTGGAAAAGGAAAAAAAAAATTGCATGTGTCTCATAAGGAGTTTGGAAAAGGAAAAAAAAATGAAATGAAAAAGCCTGTCTTATAAAGAGTTTGGAAAAGGGGGAAAAAAACTGCATGTGTCTCATAAGGAGTTTGGAAAAGGAAAAAAAAATGAAATGAAAAAGCCACTCACGGGTTCGAACTGGCAACCTCTTCACCTTTAGGCAATTGCACTACCATTGAGCTGTGGAACAACTCATACTAATGGATTTTTGCTAAAAATATACATATTTTAAAATATTCTGTCTGTACTTGCGGACACCTGCCCCAACGTGGCTCCGCCACTGTGTGGGTGGGTGTGATGGTATGTATGCAAGCTTCTTTCTTTTCTTGAATTTGTGTGGTTGCCATGGATGTGTATGTTGTGATAAGATTTAATATATCTTCGGGTGTATTGTAGTTGTGTGTGGTCAAGAGGCTATGGATGATGGAAGTTTAAATAAGCCTCAAATAATTCAAGCTTGTTAAAGCTTGGTGAATTTGTTTGAATGTGGATGCTTGAAAGTATTCTAAACATGAAATATGGAGGACTCTAGAGTTAAAGGTTTTTTGTTTGAGTAGGAGCAAAATTAATTATATGCATTGCGATTTTGAGAAGAGACAAATTAGAAGTAAAGGGCAATTTATTTATTTATTTTTTCTGGGATAAATCATCCGCAAGTGACAAAATTTAGATATCCGGGATAAATTATACAACAAGACGGTGAGATTGATACCGGGATGACATAAATGGAGAAAAACTATTGGAGTTATTTGTAATCGAAAAATATCGATAGGTTTAAATAAGGCGATCTGAAAGTCCCTTTTTCTTGTAGTCTAATAAAGTAAAAAGGAAGTTTTATTGCACTCCTATAAGACTAGTAATGCTATATGGTTGTGAATGTTAGACTTTAAAGGGACAATATGAACATAAAATGAGGGTGGCCAAGATGAGGACAATAAAGTGGATGTGTGGTTTATACAAGAAAATATAAGATTTGTAATGATCATATACGCAAACGAGTTGGACTAAAGATAAAATTGTTGAAAATCGTTTGAGGTTTTTGGACATATTTAAAGAAGGCCATGGAGTGCACCGGTGAAGAGGGTTGATTAAGCAGTATGGAATCCTTTAAAAAGAGGTCGTACAAGATTGAGGAGGTTATAGAGGGGGATATTTTGGTTAACCTTTTAATTGCAACTTCTTCTCCATTATCAAAGTTTTTAAATAAATATAAGGGCAAAATTGTAAATAGCAAATTCACTAAGGGTAGAGAGGTAAATAGAGATGGAAATATCTCTTAGGATATTATTCTAAGTGATATGGTGATATGTTAGGATATCCGGGAAGTTCAGGGCCGGATTCAAAGGTCGGGCGTTTTGACAATGACGCGGTGAAAGGTACATTTGTGTACTAGTAACTTTAATCATCTATATCTTGTATGATTATATATGATTGATTGATTCATGAAGTGATGGACAAGACTAGGTCTTGGGTCATGCACTGTGACTAAGTTTATGGGGCTTAGATCACCTGTTTATACATTCAGCTTTACACGGGTTATGGTCTTGATAATGCCGTTGAATTTTTCTAGCGTTGAGGACACGATAGGCCGTCGTGGCACTGGTGAATAGTGCAGACCATAATAACATTCATAGGCAGTGACTATGTTCTATTATTATCTTTCATATGTGATTACTGCTGTAATGTCATGAATAGCTGTCATATATTGTTATATCTGCTATAGAGGTTAACTGTTACATGAGATTCAATCCAATTGAATCTCAGATTTGACTAATAGTTCAGGAAAGGAACCTAGAACAGAAGAGGCACCGAAGGACGGAGCCGAAGAGAGGCACTGATGGATGGAGCTGTGAAGAGGCACCGGTCAAAGCAAATGCCGAAAGAGGTTTAACAGAGCCTACCTTCTGGCATGAATCTAATAAGGTTACTTCAAACCATTTGATGTCTAGAAAGGGTTCGTCTATGTGATTCAGTCAATCAGTCGCCGTGAATTCAAGGAGACTTCCACTAGACATCGGCCTGGCCAAATGGGTTGATTAACTGAGTTAGGTTCATTGCCCCAAGTCTAGTTAAGGCTTGGTTTAAGGTTGTATAGTTACCATGTAAGACTTGTAATTATACAAGCTTTGTATTGTTGTATCACACGAATATTCCTTTGGGAAATTTTCAATATATCAGCTTATGTCGGGACATCAGCATATGCTTAGGCATTTTATATCAGTTACTCATTGTCCAAATGTAAACGCATGCTCTCCGTTTCCGCATTACCCTAAGCTGTAGCACCTCAAACCCTAATCATTTTTCTAAAACTAAGTGTCAGCAGATACATTTTGAAGTATGGAATTTTGGGGTGTTACAACAATCAATTAACGTAACGGTCGCATCTTAGCCCACCTCCTGTTTCTGTCCATACTCACTGCCACGTGCTTCAACATTAGATTCGGTCGCAGCTTCGACAGCAACGGCTCCGGCTTTGTCAACGACAACAATCCCAAAACAGCATCCACACCTTGCCAGAGATGTACGGCACTGACGGTCTTGCGACTCTGAATATCTGGAAAGAGTGAAGAAGGAGGGAAGAATCGGTGTGTTTGGGAATGGGCACAAGGAAGAATACGAGGCTTAGGAAGTAGAGTTACAATATTCACACATGCGCCAATGAAGTGCCGCAAAATTCAATTTTCTGGAATCAAAATCTTTTAAACCAGTTATAATAAAGGGATAAGATATTGGTTACTATCAATTTTATGTCACTATTAAATCATTACCATTTTTTCACCGTTAGATCAGAATCTCATCTATCTTTATCATTTCTCTCTCCTATTGAGATTCAGATCTAATGGTGAAAAAGTGGTAGTGACTTGGTAGTGACATAAAATTGGTAGTGACAATATCTTATCCCTATAATAAAAATGAGATCTTAAAAGTAAACTTTTTAGACCAGACTCTTTAAACGTCCGGTTTTAAAAAATTTTTATATTTACAAATCTGCCACTAGTTATACTTTTTAAACCTAATCATCTATAATTTGGTTTAAACAAAATTCTTTATATTTATGAAACTGCCAGATCATACTTTTTAGACCTAATCATCTATAATTCGGTCTTAAAAAAGTTTTTATATTTACGAAATTGCCACCAGTCATACTTCTTAGATCTAATCCTCTATAATCCGGTTTAAATTAAAAAAGTTCTTTATATTTACTAAACTATCAACGATCATACTTTTAGAACCTAATCTTTTATAATCCAATCTGAATGAGGTAATTTTAAAGCCTTTTTTATAATAGTAATTAGAGTTAACTTCTTGTGTATGTGGATCGGGAGTTGCTTGGCACTTGATGAGATGCCGGGTCAAAATAACCAAACGATAACAGAAAGAAAAGAAATTATTAATTAAGAGGAAAGAAAAGTCGGAACACTAACTTTGGCCCCACAAGAAATTATTAGAAAGAGACCAAGTTCATGTTTAATCAACCCATATATCAAACAGACTTTTCCTACTTGTGCACCATTATTAATCGACCCATCACAATAT
This sequence comes from Acacia crassicarpa, assembly GCA_034222035.1. Lineage (NCBI taxonomy): Eukaryota > Viridiplantae > Streptophyta > Magnoliopsida > Fabales > Fabaceae > Acacia > Acacia crassicarpa. The sequence continues at coordinate 42,545,786 of JAWXYG010000001.1, read as the reverse complement.
ATTCATGCAAATTAAATGCATCACGCGTTTGGAAAGTTGAAACGTCCCAATCTGTAAGGGCTGGACCTTTAAATTCCAAGGTCATAATTAAATGACCCTTGGAAGACTTACTTTCCTCGACATATTTTCCTATCTTATCATTAGAGACTTCTCTGTGATTGGATAAGCTCAATGTGGTCATTAATACAACAGCAACCTCCTACAAATTAACATACCTTGTTGTCATAAAGGAACTCAAAAACCCCACCACTCACGCCTGACTTCTATAATGTGAATGAAGACCACATGATGAACATCGTTGGCATATAATGAAATCTCATGTTCAATCTTTCCGTTGACTTCTGGGATTCTTTTGTATAAGTAAGCCCTCATGCATCGCACATCAATAATACCCGAAAAATGCATCTTAAGCTTGTTTATTCCTTGTTTCATTTTTAACAATTCATTGCAATAATGAGAATATCTACCATTTCCTTGGCTCTTGTCTCATTCCTTTCTCGTCTCATTCTCTCCGCCCAGCAACCAGTTTATTCCAATTGTTCCTTAGGCAAAGGAACCTACACTGACTCAAGTGTCTTTCACACCAACCTCAATGCCCTTCTTTCTAATTTCTCTTCCGACACCAAAATTGACTATGGTTTCTACAATTCCTCCTATGGTGAAAGCCCTAATAGAGTAAACGCTCTCGGACTCTGCAGAGGAGATGTAAAGCCTGAAACTTGCCGTGGTTGCCTCAAAAACGCCACAACGATTCTTTTAAAGGAATGTCCGAATCAGATGGAGGCATTTGGATACTATGACTTGTGCATTTTTAGATACGCAAACCGTTCAATCTTTGGGATATACCAAGATCATGACTTTTCCTTCTCTTTTAACAACCCCGAAAAAGCACAAGATGCAGAAAAGTACACCAATGCTCTTGACGATCTGATGCAAAGTCTGAGAACCAAAGCTGCAGCTGGTGATTCTCATCTTAAGGTGGCTATGGGAAATGCAACAGCTGGTGGGAATGAAACTGTATATGGTCTTGCTCAGTGCACGCCTGATTTGTCTCAGCAAGATTGTGAAGATTGCTTGGATAAGGCTATCTCAGATATCTCACTTTGTTGTCAGAACAAGATTGGTGGTAGGGTTATCAAACTCAGCTGCAATCTTCGATTTGAGAAAGTCCATTTCTATGATTCAATACAATTATCTCCAGCTACTCCTGCCCTTGCTCCGTCAAGCAAAACAACTTCCTCACCCCCAGGTATATGTGTGTGTGTGTGTGTGTATTGAGTTCACTTTAAAAAAGTTGACACCTATCTGTGTGATTGGATAATCTCATGGTGGTAATTAATAACAGCAATCTTCTACAAACTAAGAGCTCTAAGTTGGATCATCCATTTAAAATTACCTTAATAACTATGATTATATTGTTGATAAAGAGAAATTTTTTTATGTTGAATCACAGGAGCTGCTGATTCACCCAAAGCTTCAGAAGGTGCAATTCTCTTTTTATTAATATACATGGTTTGATATGTAGAATTATAACAAAAAATTATATATATATATAACACATAAATATGCACAAGAATAATGTGACTTATCTGATTCTAAATAACACGAGGAAAAGAGTCTAGAAACTATAATTGCAGAATTTAAACTCTGGAAATTTATAAGCAGGCTTAGTAACCAATAAATTGTGGTTCCCTTATATAAGTTCAAGGAATATGTTAATAATCACTCTTCTGAGTGTGTTTCGCTTTTGCAGGGAATAACGAAAGAACCTCAAGAATTGTGGCTATCGTGGCCGGGGTACTCGGTGCCTTTACCACACTTTACTAATACTTCTGTTTGGAAGCAGAAAACAACAGCTACTGGATTAAGAATGTGTTCTCAATAAAAGTGCTTGATTACTCAATTATTATTTGTCATTTTTGTCTTTTTTTTCCCTTTTTATTTGAATCTCTTTTTTCCTTACCACAATATTCCTCCACAACAAGTGAGGATAATCCAATAATATTTTGAAGAAGTCTTTTTTTGATTTGAATAAATAAAGATTGATATGGATTGTGCTTGGCTGCTTGCCACTTCAATTATGTTGGATATATGTTGTATGATCAATCTATGGAAAAATTAATTTGTAACAAGTTTTTCTTGATCTGCGTCACAAATTTCTGTTTTCTTTTTTAAATTCATGTTATACGAAAGATGATCGGAGACAAGTGGCGACGGGAAAAAGTGAACATATATAATTCCGTGAGCTTTTTCCTTCAATCATTATCATCGAAATTTGAGAAATTTTTAGGGTATGATTGTAAATGTGGGTGAAAGGTCAAAAAGAATGCGGATATGACCCTTACGTCCGATATAAAAAAAGGAAATAAAAAATGAACTGTAAATGTCAGCTTAAGATAAAAACTGATAATATTGAAATCTTGTTTGTAAATTAAATATTATACTTATATCACATAACCAGAAATCTCAAATTTACAATTATTTACATCAATAATTATAATTATTTTTTAACAAAATTTTTCAGAATATAAATATTATTAAATTAAGATTTTGAAGCTAACCCTTGATAATTCATATCGCCAGGGAAGAATGCACAGATATCAAAAGAGCCAATTATGTATAAAAGGCTAACCTATGGATCAAAGCGTGAGGGGGCATGAGTGATTAATTATTAGATACTTCCTCCTGTCCACGATATAAAGAGCTTATAGAAGAATAATTTGGTATAAAATATAAGTTATTTGTAAGATAATTAATGCTCATTTTTTAATTTTATCCCTATAATTAATACTTATTTACAATTTGACTAGTCATTAAATTTTCAAACTCATTTTTCATTAAGGATAAAATTGAAATTTTTTTCACTTTATAACATATTTAATAAGATAATTGTCACTTCTTATATCACGTGAACTAGTTAAAGTGCCCTCTATTATAAGTGGAGGGAGCATGATTTATTTTCCCTAAAGAGTTTTTCTGGTAGTTAAAGTACAAATCATATGGCACTTCAGCACAGGAACTAATAATTTTTTTCTGCCTGCTTTTTAAAAAATAAAATAAAATAAAATAAACGTCGGGCGGATGAAGAACCAACATTATTTCTAAGCCTCCTAATCATCAGGACAGTATTAATTCTTTGTACATTTTACATTAATCCAAAAAGAAAATTGAATATGAAAACATAACTAAAAGTTCAAATAGCTTATGGAGATCAACTTTGTATAATTTAATTTATTTGGAACAACAAAAATTATAATTATGCTTATTAGTTGAATTGTTTCAATAATTAAAGTTGAAGTTTTTAATGTAAGAAAATCATATAAAGATTTGAAATGAAATCGAAGATATATTTCTGAATACACTGTGGACGGCAATAAATAGAAAGACTGAAACTTGAAACACTAAGCTCAAAACAGAACTAGATGGTGGGCTTGTGTTTTGGAAGGAGTCTAGAGGCGAGCCACATAGTTCTCCGCTTATGAATAAATGCATGTGACTACTAATGTGTGTTTGGAATAACATTTATAATGGAAAATTGCAGCCATGTCCCCAATCAGTTTCCTTAAAATCATCAAAATGCAGTAAATTAAAGTCTCAAGAGACTCAGTTACAATTAATTCTAAAAATGAAAATACAATTTTGTTTCTTATTGAATTTTGAATTTTTATGATTTAGTCCTGTTCGAAAAAGTCGAGCTCTTCTCCATCAACTCACCATGCTCGCCTCATAGGACTTATATTCCTAAACCAATTCTTATCACTTCCTAAATGGAAGTTGCTTGGCAGTTGATGAGATGCCGTGTCAAAATAACCAAACGATAACAGAAGGAAGAAACTATGAAAGAGGACAGAAAAGTGGGAACACTAAATTTGGCCCCAGAAGAAATTATGAAAAGAGACCAAGTTCATGTTTAATAGCATTTATTTTGGTACTAGTGGTGGCATCTACTTTTTGATACAATATTAATGGTGGCATCTACTTTATATCCTGGATAGTGACTTAACATGGATTGTTGGAATTTTACACAACGTGGAAATGAAACTAACCACGTCCACACAAGTGTAAGACTTGTACATATAATTCCGTGGCCTACTCGTATCCACTCTAATTTGTAAAATGGACGTTGTTGGAATTTGATGAGATTCCGCGTCAAAATAACTAATCATGAGGAACAAAATTGTCAAGCCTTGGAAATTTAGGGGTGATCAGCACAAAACGTAAGTAAACTCGATCACATTCCTTAAGCCTTAAATTTTAACTGAATATAAATAATACTCATAATACCATTAATGCCACACTCCAAAAATCGAGATGTGACAGGTGCAAAATATGAGAAAACTTACTTCCCTAAAGCCTTAAACATATAAAATTTTCATACTCTCTATATACACATATTTGCAATACATAATATAATGACTATGAATATATTTCATATCATAAAAAGTATAGACTTTCTATTAATTTCGGGAGAAACTCGCCTAAGAGAAAGACCTCAGGAAAATTCTACAATAACTTAGTATTGTCAAGAGGAACTCTGCTTCATAATAAAGAAAGGATTGGCTCCCTATAGAAAGATGCCATTAATGTAGAATTAAAATCATTGGCAAAATGAAAAGTATTTGGACCTATAGTCCGACACTTGAAGATGTAAAGCCAATTGGATACAAATAGGTTTTTGCATGAAAGAGAAATAAAAAGGGTGAAATTATAACATATAAGGCTTGTCTCGTAGCTTAAAACTTTGCAAAAAGATCTGGCATCGATTTTGAAGAAACGTGTTCACCAGTAGTGGATGCGACTACTTTTCATTACCTGGTTAGAGCCTAGCAATAAATGAAGGGCTTAATCTGCACCTAATGGATGTCATGGCTACCTAGTTGTATGACTCACTTGACAATGAGATTTATATGAAAGTCCCTGAAGGACTCAAAGTGCTAGAAGAATCCGATTCAAGTTTTTTAGAATAATACTTAATTAAATTAAATAAGTGCTTAAATGACTTGAAACAATTAGGACGCATGTGCGGTACAATCATCTCAATGAATATCTGTTGAAATAAGAGTACAAAAATGATCCAATTCAATATGCTCATGCATCTTTATGAAAAGATCTGGGAGTGAGTTTGCTATAATTGCTATTTATATTGATGATATCAACATCACTGAAACTCTTGAAGAGCTTCAAAAGGCTATTAATTGTTTGAAGAAAAAATTTGAAATGAAGGACTTGGGAAGAATAACATTTTGTCTTGAATTAAAGATCAAGTATCTCAAGAATGAGATTTTTGTTGATCAAGAAGCTTACACAAGGAAGGTCCTAGAGTGATTTTACATAGATAAGTCATATCTATTATGTACTCGAATGATTGTAAAATCTTTCCTGGCAGATAAAGACCCATTCAGACTTTGAGTAATTAGCAAAGAAGCTAATGAAGAACTACTTGTTCGAGAAGTTCCATACTTTAGTGCTATTGGAGAACTAATATATCTTGCTAATCACACACGTTCTAATATATCATTTGCTATTAATTTATTAGTAAGATATAGTTCTTCACAAACACGAAGGCAATGAAAGGGAGTAAAACATATTCTTCATTACCAGAGAAGTACTGTGGACATGAGGTTATATTACTCAAATGTATTCAAGCATGAATTGGTTGGTTATGCAGATGTTGGATATTTGTCTGATCCACACAATGCTAAATCACAAACAAACTATCTGTTCATATGGAAGTGTAGCTATTTCATGGTGATCTATGAAACAGACTATATTAGTCACATCATCTAACCATGCAAAAAGAAATTCTAGCAATATATGAAGCAAGTCGAGAATGTATATGGTTGAGGTCAATGATATATCGCATACGAACAACTTGTGGTTTATCTTCAGGAAAAATGATCCCAATATAGTTTTATATGAGGATACTATTGCATGTATTGCCTAACTTAAATAAGGTCATATTAAGGGTGATAGAACAAAGCATATTTCACTAAAATTATTTTTCACTCGTAACCTTCAAATGTTGGTGAAATAGATAACTAGCAACTCCATTCAAATGAAAATATAGTATATTTATTCACCAAGTCACTTCTAGGTACAATATTTCAAAAGCTTGTCCATGACATCTGTCTTCAAAGACTCGAAGAGATCAACTGAGTTGTCAAGAAGGGGAGTCGATAAATGTTGTACTCTTTTTTTCCTTGTCTATGTTTTGTTCCACTGGATTTTCTTGGAAATGTTTTTAATGAGGTAGCACTAGACAATATATTAATGAATGATTGTAATACCCTAAAATTTCTACTTAGCTTGACTACTATATTTTGATAGTAAATACCTATTAAGAATAGGTGAATATGTGGTCTCAAAATTTTGTAGCTTATTTATTTTAATTTAGGGAATTTTCTCTTAGAATTAAATAAATTAAAGACCCAAAATTTCTAATATTCATTTAGGGATCATAAAATACCCTAAAATTATCATATTACAATATAGTTCATATTTAATCATAAAGAGCCATAAAATGTTATAAAAATACCTAAATCAATTAAAGGAAATTACCAAGAATTAAAGGACAATTAAAGTTACAATAATTAATTTAATTGTATTAATTTGCAAAATTAATTAAAAGGTATATTAAAAGTCATCAATTAGGGATATAAAAATTGTAAGTAGGATTTTTCTACATAAATGAAGGGCCAAGATTTAATCTAATAAAGTGGAATCTAAAGGCCCTAATTAATTACCCAAATTAATCTTAATCCATGAGAAAATGAATTAACCATTAAGGGGCCTTGAACATAGGACATTTTGAGCTATGTGGGAAACACAATTCAAGAGTGATAGAAGCGTAAGGGGCCACGGTTATACATGCTTGAGGAAGAAGAAAAAGTGTAAAGAATATAGGTATTAACTTCATAAAGCACATGTTGTAATTAAAGTCAAAATAGTCTTGTTGGAGCCATGAGAGCCAAGATTTCTAAAATAATATCTCAAATAATTAATCCAATAAAGATGAGATAATATTTGCCTAATTGAACACTAATCTTTATGATCAATTAATTAATCAATTAACTATTATCAAAAACAATTAAGGAAGATCTGTTGAAAAAGACAAGATTAAAGCTTGTGTAAAGGCACTAATGATCACACTTAACAAATCAACCAATCCTACAATGACAACTACAATTAAGGGGCATATAAACTCTACATTATGAATACTAATTAAAGATTAAGCATTCCTATGGTCCACAAGAAATGACGCATGGGCATGGATGAAGGGAAGAGAATTTATAATAAAATAATCAAGATATTTAAATTATAAAAGCCCATGGTTAATTGAAGCACATGCAAGGGATAAGGTTCAATTAATAAAAATGGAAGAGGATAAGTGTACTTATGAAGACTTTAGAGGCTTTGAGTTTAATGCTTTTAATGAATTTGGAAGAGGATAATGTAAAATTTGTGGTAAAATAATTATTTACCACATGACTTCATTTATGCATGGAAGAATATATGATAAATAAGATAAATGATCTAAATCCCTAGTTAAAATAATTGAATCAATAAGAGATTTAAATCATAGATTAGTGGTAAGGGTTAATCTTGAACAAACCTATATATCAAGTTTGGCATAAATATCACCTTGATTTTGCCCAACTTATACATTTAATTTTAAGATGATAAAGGGCAATTAGAGATATCTAATGGATGCCAGAATTTTCAGGAAAAAAAAAAAGTAAGGGCTAATTATACTTGGAAATAATTAAGCTAATGAGGGTGAAATAATATTTGTTTAATTAAACACTAATTTTCGTGATTAGTTAATTAATCAATTAGCTAATATCAAAGGCAATTAAGGGAGAAGATTTAATTTAAACAAATACAATGAAATCCAATGGTTGTTATTAAACCAACAATTAAGCTTAATCCTTGAATAATTGAATTGGCCAATGATAAATCAAGAAAATAGCCTTAATCCTCATGAAATTAATTAGACCAATGAGAGATTAGTAAATAAAAAGCCAAGATTAAATTCTATAAAGCTAAATCCAATGGCCTAAATTGATTACACAACTAATTATTAATCCATGTGAATTTGGAATAACCAATGGGAAATCTTGAATACTAGATGTGAGAGATATGAAAAACACAATTTGAAAAGTCAAGAGGAAGGGTGAACACGGTTTCTAGCTTGTAGGATAAGGAGGATATTGTTTATAATAGTTAAGATAAAAAAACACATGGGATAAGGTTTAGCAAAAATCTAGATATTATTATGAAGCATTATGAAGGGTGGAAGAGATAAGATAAGGAGAGGGTGGAGGAGAAGAGGCCACGGTTTCCTTTGTGTGTGTGTGTGAAAAAACACATGGGATAAGGTTTAGCAAAAATCTAGATATTATTATGAAGCATTATGAAGGGTGGAAGAGATAAGATAATGTGTGTGTGTGTTAGCTTGAAGAATGGGTTGGAATTTCACTATAAATAGAGGTGTTATGAGTTCTTAGAGAGCAAGAGTAGAGAGAAAGAGAGTAGGAAGCATGAAGGAGGAGGAAGTTTGTAACACCCTGTTTTCTAAAGCGTTTTCGAAATAGTGTCATCAGAGTTCAAAAGATTTGATCAGAGTAGAGCATCGGAATAGTTGTGAAAACGAGTAACTGATAAGACATTCATTCAAAGTGTATCTGTGTACTGTTACAGTCATCCAAATAGTTAATATTCAACAAGACGGAAAATTAAAATTCTCGACAGAATCTCCTCGGCTGCCTCTTCACGCCACCTGCTTACCCTTCTCCTCGGAATGGCCTCCTGAGGGTCCTGGGGCTAAGGTAAGAGCTGAGGTTCAATTACCATTGAACCTCAGGTAACGGTTAACCTCATGCTTATGTATCAAATATGTATGACAGATATCCATGGCAAAACAACAATAATCACATACAATATTATCATATTCACTTAATAACATAACACAGCCACTGCAATATGCATGTTATTATAGTCTGTACTATTCACCAGTGCTACGGTGTACATCCGTGTCCTCAGCGCTAGGAAAACATAACGGCGTTATCAAGACTATAACCCGTATCAAGCTGTATGTGTATGATCAATTTTCAAAAACAGAGTTTCAGACTATCTATCACATATAAGCATACCATAAGCATCAGAGTTAGTATTACAATACGCGTCCGTACCTGGGTTGGTAATTTCGGTATGTGGTTCTGGTGTAACGTTGATCAGAGAATGATTGCAGTCTTCCTATATTAGGAATATTGCATTATTAATTTATAAATAATATCCTAAAATATATTTTGGCCACTACTGATTATTCTACCCTTGATACATTAAACCATCATTTTATTTCTTCAAAATTCGTGGAAAAACGCTGGAAATTATTGGGCAGAATTTCGCTTATCTTTGAAAAATCATAACTAATTCTAGGAAAATCGAAACGAAGATCCATAAAATGTTCTGGACTCCTTAGGATGTGTATTTTCCAGAAAAAATATCAGTATTTGAGCAAATTTCAAAAATCATTCCCAGATTTCATGTATTCATCCTCTGCCCAAAAATTCCAGCATTTTCGCAACATAAACTTTGAGAATTTCTTTCTCACTGTACAGAGCTCATTTCAACATGTTATTTACATATTTGAAAAGACCTATATGTCTACTTTGATCATGAATTTTTCCAGAATTTTTCAATGACATTTTCTGTTGGGATTCGTACACGCAGCGGATTAAAAATTTCTTACGAATCCTTCCGAAGGATCACTCAACGACGTTTAAATTAGAGTTAAGGAAACCGAATCATACCTTGTGTTGAACTAGTCCGCGTTCCGTTCCTTTGATCAGGTGGGCTACCTTCTCGAACAACACGTCCGCGTCTCGTTTCTTTGATCAGGTGGGCGATCAACACGTCCGCGTCTCGTTCTTTCGATCACACTACAAAAATTTTCGGATTTTGCTACGGAAAAATTCCGTAGCAAAATCATTTTGCTACGGAAAATCTATATTTTTCCGTAGCAAAATGATTTTGCTACGGAATTTGCTACGGAATTTTTCCGTAGCAAAATCCTTCGTCGCAAATTGCGACGGACAAGGAAAATCCGTCGCAAATTGCGACGGATTTTCCTTTCCGTCGTAAATTTGCTACGGAAAAAAATTCCGTAGCAAATTTGCTACGGAAAATTTTCCGTAGCAAATTTGAATTTTGCTACGGAATATTTTCTGTAGCAAATTTTGCTACGGAATTCTATTCCGTAGCAAATTTGCTACGGAATTTTTTTCCTTAGCAAATTCTTTTTTTTTAATTTATTTTTTTTCTTTTTTAATTTTTATTAAAAAAATTATTAAAAATTACATAAAAAATTATTAAAAAATATTAAAATTACATAAAAATTATGGAAAAAATTGTATATTATTATTATTATATATATATCATGAATCATATATTTATGAGAAAGCTAATTGGGAAACGTAATTATATAATAAGATATAAATGACCTAAAAGCAATAAACTAATATTAGCAACAGGGATACAACTTTTCAAGAATAGCACAACGCTATTAGATATCCATAGAGAAACAAAATATTCCCAGCGTTTTAAACATCCGAAAAAGAAAAAGTACATAGTAAAATGAAGACAACATTGACGCTATGAATCCTATTTTTGAACCTAAGACAGAGAAGTTCCCTTCCCCTTCTTAGCCCCTCCAATCTCAAAATGCTGCACCTATGCAAAAACAAACAATTGAATTATCAGTCAAGTGTGATACAATCTGCCAAAAAAAAAAACATAACACATATGTAAAGCACGCCATGATTGATATACCAACCTTAATAACGTGTGTGTGTTAGGATGAAGAAGGGGGCCACAGCCTGAACAAACATCAAAAAAACCTAACCAATTAAGAAATCAAACTCCCCACCATAACTCAAGACGACCTATCTGTTAAGCCAGTCAGTGGGTTAGGCAAGAAATTCAATCACAGGTACTTAAGATAATGAGCATGACAAAATTGTTAGTTGCTTACTTATGTTCTTCCTGCCTTGTTAAATATCTCGCTGTGAGATTTTAGGATTTGCTTCCAACTTCCTCTGCCAAACCTGTATAAAGAAATAAAAAGAATGTGAACATATAATCATGGTGTTTGAAACTTTGAACAGTTAATTCATATTCACCACGCCAAGAAGAAAATATCTTAGAAGCCCAACACACTTTACCTAGTTAAATAGTGTCTTGACAATGTTGACTTCTAAGTTTTCAAAGCCCAGCTCAGTATGTATAGAATTCTTCAAGCACTGGAGATAGAGACAAAGCTTATGATAGCATTAATGATATCCCAGAAGACCCCTCCATGTTTTCTGATGGTAGTCATCAATCAACATTGGAGAGATTATATCAATGGGAGAAGAAACTATACAAGGAAGTCAGGGCATGTTAGTGAACTTTCACCTCTACTAGAGAGTAGAGAACACTTCAAATGTTGTCATAGAAAAAGCAACAACTTATGCATTGCTTATCTGAAAAATTTATTTCAAAAGTTAAAAACTGGTTATCTATTCCATTTCAGGGTAGATTTTCTCATGTTACCAACTATTTGTTACTTAAAGTGGAAATCAGTAGCAACACAAAAAACTGTAGCTTGTTCACACAAAATTCTCATTTGAAAAAAATTCAATAATGTAACACTGATACACAGAGTAACGAGCTATTTATAGTCGCATATGTTTATATATACCAGCAAAACTCAAGCTACGCTTCCTTCTCCAATATCATCGGTTTCCAAACAATTTACTCCATCTCCTCCTAACACCCAACAATCACAACAATAAACCCTTCTTAGACCAAAAATAATAACCACACTTCAGAAAAAAAGAGCAAAAAAAAAAACCATAAAATCCTCATTGCCTCTCTATGTACGCAGCCATACATCTACAATAGAGCATATTTCACACCCACACACAACCAAACTTCCACCTTAAAACACTGATCTGTTCGACCAGCCCTCCTACAGCGTACATAAACATCAATTTTTCCACAACTCTTTTCAACAAGCACAGCTGCAAGTTATACTGACTAAATAGATAAAGATTCAGGAACCCATGAACATTCCCTCCAAACCCCAAACCGGCGACAAGGAAGGAAAAATTAAAATCAAAGCAACAAATCAGCAAGAAAACAAACGGAAAAACCCTAAAGCCCCTTTCTTTTTGACACACCCTTCAACCAAAATAGCCTCCAACCATCCACCTCTTGAAGTCAATTAGTAAAGATAGACCTATTCTTAAATCCCAACCTAAAAAAAAATACCCTAGCAAACAGCACCAGCGACACCCAGAGAAAACGAAACGGAACAGAGAAAAATAAACAACCGTAGCAACAGGATTCAAACCGGAAAAGACGCCGACGGCGAACTGTGGAGCAACAGCAGCGAACACAACCGGAAAGGACGAAGGAGAAGGGTCGGACGCCAAGGCAAAGTTGATCCCAAATTTCACGAAGCTTCTCGCGACGCGTCCGCACAAATGGGAATCTGATTTGCCCTTTTTATTATTTGTTTTGTCGCTGCCTCACCTCTTTCTTTAAAAAAAAGAAAATTTTGCTACGGTATTCTAAATCCGTAGCAAATTTTTGCTACGGATTCTCAATTCCGTAGCAAATTTTTGCTACGGATTTTTTTCCGTAGCAAAATTTTGCTACGGAATTAAAATACGTAGCAAAAATTTGCTACGGAATTAAAAATCCGTAGCAAAATTTGCTACGGATTTTTTTTTCCATAGCAAAATTTTGCGACGGAAAATAAATCCGTCGCAATTTGCTACGGAATTAGAATTCCGTAGCAAAATTTTGCTACGGAATTAGAATTCCGTAGAAAAATTTTGCTACGGAATTGCAATTCCGTAGCAAATTGCGACGGATTTGAATTCCGTAGCAAATTTTGCTACGGAATTGAAAATCCGTAGCAATTTGCTACGGATTTTTTTCCGTAGCAAAATTCGATTTTTCTTGTAGTGTCAGCAGAAGTCGACTCTTGGATCGGCTTCCTCTACTAGTATCCACACGAACAATCCCCAAAACACGGTTGCGGCAGCGTGCTAGCGCTTCTTGTGCGTCTCTCTCTCAAATTGCTCTAGGGTTTCTCGCGGCTTTTCTGAATACGCTCGACTGAAAATCCCGTAGGTTTTTCTAAACCTGATAGGCGTATTATATAACCAAAATTAATCCTTTATTAATTTTGGAAATTCGGATTTTTGAATCTGGTCAACATATCAATCACATCTATCTTATAAATGTAATTGAATATATTAAAAGCCAGATTTGGAAATTCGAATTTTGAATTTAAATCAAATCTAAATTTAAAGCCTTTTGATTTAATTTATATCATAAATTAAATCCGAGATATGATATCTATCTATTTAATTAAATCTGAGATACCATATCTCAATTTAATATTAAACAGATATACGATATCTTTATTCGAAATTAAATGAGATACAATATCTCTATTTGTTTCAGATATTTAATTTATCAAATAAATTAAATACTAAACAAATATCATATATAATATTATAATCTCAATTTATAATATATATATTAATTTCGAATTTTATATATATATATATATATATATATATATTATATATATATATATATATCCTAGATCAAATTTAGTGTTCATTTAATCTCAGATTAATCTGAGATTCAATGAACTTGGACACTTTCACCCGTTTGGATTATTCTTGTGTGCGACCCTGCAGGCCCATATGAGATTGGCAGTGGGCCAACACTGTATCAGCCCACAAGTCGCAAGCGGCCTCTAGCAAGACATTGCAGCTACCCAATTCACATGGGGATCAATGACACGATACTACCTATCGTACAACCATGTCACGTCCCTTTTGTCACGCGATAATTTGGTCAAGAATGAGGCATGGATAATGTCAACTTTCTTTTCTTGACCATTGCTTTCTCGATTCTCGAGCAGTCTAATAAGTGAAATGGAAACTCCTTTCCATCACAGTATGGCCATACATTTCTTAGACTCACTCATCGAGGGGCCCGACATTATCTCTCTACATATGTGAGGGACAAATCCCATCTTGACCACTCACATTCCTCCGCATGAAAACCACTGATCCTGATCCTAGCCTTTATCATCACCCGGTCAAAGGTGACTTTTGACTAGGTCAAAGACCAGTGACTCATCATGTAGGAATCTATGATGGTCTTAGGTCATAGGGCGTCGTGACGCGGTTATACATGAGATAAGCTTATGACTTAATCCATGCAGCTTTCTCATAGTGGGTCAGTCCAACACCTTGTACTCTTACAAGTGCCCATGACTTTGATTCATATCTCCATACCTCATCAAAGTCATACTGGTCTTATTTCATCTTCACTCCCGTGTAGATGACCGACCAGGGACATTTAGGATAATCTATAAGATTATCCAGGGATGCACTTATCAATACGAACATGCAAACGAAAATGATAACAAAAGAGAATACTTTAAATAACTTAAATATCCAAAGTACAATGAATTGCCCCTAGGGCATAATTTCCAACATTTTCAACATGAAATATGAGTGTTTCTGTTACTAGTTCAGAAATTGCCTAATCGACGAATTTTCGCCAGAACATCGTTACTACAGTGTTTCTAACCCGGAAATTTTGCTAAATCACTTTCTTCACTAATTTTTTGAGATAAAGCTATTTTTAACCATAAAAACATGAAATTAAAACTATTCTAGAATTTTAAAGATTAAAACTACTTCTAGCTATGAATTTAAAACTTAAAACTAAAGAACTTTGCTTACCTAAAGCTTGATCTCCTTCAAGCCTTCCTTCAGCTCTCTCAACTCTCTCTAAAATAAGCAGATGATGCTTTGCTTGGTGTGAAGAAAAGTGAATGACCCAAGCCTCTATTTATAGGGAAAAGGTTGGACAATTTGGTAAATAAAAGCAACTTTACTCTTGGCTAATTCTCACCATTGGATCTAGGGTAAAATTAAAACATCACATCCTCTCCATCCACATGCAAAAACCGAATTCACTCTCTCTCTCCCCCTTCATCTTTTTCTTCTCCTTCTCCAAGAAGCCACATAAACTTGCACTTTAAGTTTGGAATAGTGTTTTGTATCCTACAAGCTTTGACCAACTTTGCAACATGTGTTGAAATTCATTTTCTTCTCTTTGAAGCTACCAAAACCGTGCCCTCCTCTGAATTTTTGGGTTTTATGTTTGTTTTGGGCTTTATTGATAATTAGGGCAAGAGCTTGGGTTACCAAAAATGATCCAATGATGCTTTGTTGTGACAAAAAGCCCTAAATTAAATTCCTCTTGTTTATTATTAGGTTTAGCTTAATTAAGTTTAGTTTGTAGTAATTTTATTAATTACCAATTCAATTATGATCCTACTAAATCCAATTGTTACAATTATTGATCCCTTGTTAGGCTTTATTATTGAATTTAGCCAAAATATTGCAAATTGCTTGTAAATATTTAACATTGAATTAATTATGCATGTTAATTCAATTAAGATTAATTTTTGGCGTTTACTAATTATTTTTAGTGTCCTCTAATTATTTTAGACCTCTTCCTACTCCTTTACGGCTTATTTTCGACAATATGTGACTTATAAGACAATATATCCATAAGTGTTGATTTAATTGTTCTTTAATTGTTGAAAAATCTTAGCTAATTACTTTAGGTGTTTTTATGGCATTTTATAATATTTTTATGACTCCTAATAAAATTTAGAGAGTTGAACTTTGCCCTATTCAGTCCTACCGACAACTTATTCAAGAATTAGAATAAATAGACTTACTAATTTGGAGACAACATACTCTCCTATTTTCAATAGGTCCTAAATGGCCAAAATATTATATTCAAGGGAAATACAAATTTTGGGGTATTATAAAGTTCTTCAAGGGTAAGCTTCTTTGTTCTTAAGTTTTAAGTTTGGTGTTCTTATAATTCTTAGAGTAAATGTTAGTTTGATCTTTAATCTTCCATTATAATTTTGATTTCATGTTGTATGGTTAAATATGTCTTTATTTCGAAAATATGATGAAAAATATTATGGAGCAAAATTTTTGGAAGGTTAGGATTAAAGTAACGAAACTCTGGTGAAATTTTGTCGGTAGACGATTTCTGAAATCAATGATAAAAACGCCAATATTTCATGTTGAAAATGAAGTTACAAAATTCTGGAAAAAGTCATGGTTAAATTAGACATATAGGGATTTTCAAATATGTATAGAACATATTAATTTGAGCTCTGTACAGTGAGATAAAAATTCTCAAAGTTGGGCTACGAATTTCTAGAAAAATTCTGGGCAGAGGCTCAAAACTCTAAAACTGGGAATGACTCGTGTAATCTGGGAAAATATGAGTATTTTTACTTAAAAATAGACATCCTAATAATTCCAATAAATTTTACGGATCCTCGTTTCAATTTTTCTAGAATTAGTTATGGTTTTTCAAAGTTAGGCGAAAAATCTACCCTAAATGCTGTAATTAGCGTTTTTTTACGAAATTTAAGGGGAATAAATTGAAAAATAATTCCACCAGCGGTAAATTGGTCATGGTCATTGATGACTAGGATATCTTCTAAAATATTATTTATGAATTAATAAATGCGATATTACCATTATAGGATAACCGTGACCACCATCCGACCAACGAACGTACCAAAATCGTCAACGAAGGTACGGACGCGTACTGTAACACTAACTCTGATGCTTATTGTACACTTGTATGTGATAGATATGTTCATATACTGTGACTTTGTTTTAAAAGAATTGTTCATACACATACAGCTTTATACGGGTTATAGTTATGATAACGCCGTTGAGTTTTCCTAGCGCTGAGGACACGATAGGCCATCATGGCACTGGTGAATAGTGCAGACTGGAATAACATGCATAGGCAGTAGCTGTGTTCTTTTATTGTTTTGAATATGTGAATATCGTATGTGAATATTGCTGTATTGTCATGAATATCTGTCATATATAACTGTTACATAAGCATGAGGTTAACCGTTACCTGAGGTTCAATGGTAATTGAACCTTAGCCCTCACTATAGCTTCAGGGTCTGGAAGAACCAGGATTGAGGACAAGGGTAAACAGCACGCGTGAGGACACGAGCGGAGAAGATAGTTATAAATTATTGTATCACCGTATTATTAAATATTCAGAGAAAATTGTACCACTGTAATAGCAATCAGATACACCAACAGTAAAGTTTTATCAGATACTCGCTCTTTTAAATTATTCCGATGCTCCACTCGGATCAGATTATTTTGAAAACGCTTTAGAAAATTGGGATGTTACAATGATATACTCTTTTCTTTGGCTAATTTTTTGTCTTACTGGGTTTTTCCTTGTTAAAATGTTTAATGAGACATATTTATAATGGACATCTAAGGTAGAGTGTTATCAATATTAATTATGTGGATTTTCATTAACTTACAAGACTTGCTCACCAAGCCAAGAAGAGGCTTCTTCTCCAAGCCAACATGAGGCTTCCTGTTCAAGCCAACAAAAAGCTTCCCCTACAAGTTTTGTTTAATAGTGGCTTCTCCTGTTAGACTCTTGAAGGTCTATAAATGGAGTCTTTATGTAAGTATTGTTAAAACAAGAAATTGAATGAGAATTGATCTTGATTTTCTCTCTTGAATTTTCTCTTCTCTTATAGCTCTCTTATGTTAGATATCTTTATTTTCACAACAATTATATATTTTTTACTTAACAAGTCAATTAGTTATTTAATTAGTTTTATTATTATTTTCTTAAATCCCAAAATTCTTCGACTATTACAAAAATCCAACAACCTTTATTCCTAGACTTATTCCAACCTAAGAAACCACGAAGAACTTACAAAGGCATCAAGCGTGATGCGGATGCCGTTTCAAACTAACCCAAACTATTTATGAGCTGATTAGTTAACCATGAGCCAGACGTGTATTGCTAGACTTTTCGATTCATTTTCCTTGTTGACTTGCGAACTATAAAGTAGTTGAGGTTATTACTGTAATTAATAATAGAAGCCTTCCTGCGCGCACCGCTCATCATATTATCCCAAAAAAGCATCCGAAGCTTTACTCTTTCATTTATCACAGTTTTATTCCAATAATGACAAGGATTACTGTCACTATTTTTCTGGCTCTGCTTTCATTCCTTTCCCATCTTCTCATTCTCACCACCCAGCAGGAGCAGCACCCTGACACCGTTCATCCCAATTGTTCCATTGGCAATGGAACCTACACAGACACAAGCCCCTATCACAATAACCTCATAACCCTTCTTTCCAATTTCACCTCCAACACAACAGATGACTATGGCTTCTACAATTACTCGTACGGCCAAAACCCCAACACAGTTTACGCATCAGGTCTCTGCAGAGGAGATGTTACACCTGATGTTTGCCGTAGTTGCCTCAAGAATGCCGCAAGGCTTCTCCCACAGAATTGTCCAAACCAGAAGGAGGCATTTCTATACTATGACTTGTGCATCTTTCAATACTCAAGTAGCTCAATGTTTGGGATATACGTGGACCCTGACTTTTACTATGCGTTTAATAACCCAGAAAGTGCAGCTGATGCAGACCAGTACACAGATGCGCTTGATCGGCTAATGCAAGTTCTTAAGACCAACGCCGCAGATGGTGGCTCTGATCGGAAGGTGGCTGCCGGAAACTCCTCGACCCTATCATCTGGTCAAACTGTACATGGTCTGGCTCAGTGCACGCCGGATTTAACTGAGCAAGAATGCGACGACTGCTTGTTGAAGGGTATCTCGGACATCCCACTATGTTGTCAGAACAAGGTTGGTGGTAGGGTTATCAAACGGAACTGCAATCTTAGATTTGAGAAGGTCCGGTTCTATGATCCTACAGTTATTGATCCAATACAAGTTCCTCTTCCTCCTTCTACCGACAATAGTCCCTCGCAAGGTATCTCTTAAAACTCAAACCTTATTTATGCAAATGATAAGAAAAGTTTAGACTCACCAATCTTTTAGATGCGGTATGCTTAAAGTGAAAATTAAAAAACATTCGTTTATATAGACCTTCTAGTAATTTCTTTGATAATGCATATTATTAACTGGAGAAAATGACAAAGCAATGAATAATTTAATTGTTAAGGTGAAATAAAAAAAAACACATCAAGCTCATAAGTAAAATATCTAAAAGATAATTACAACTAGACTTTTGTTTTTTACAATTAACTTTCTTGTTTATGCCATTAAAATTCTAGTTTGTCAAAAATTATCATACTTATTCCAACTAATAGAGGCATTCTGGTGCATGGTAGTTTTTTCTTTTTTTTTTCCCCCCTCAAAAGATCAATAGATCTTAACTATTATTTTCAAATTCGAGGTCCTTCTTTGTGATCAATATGTTATGATGAAAGGTTCCTGTATGCCATTTTCTTTATTAAATAACAATTAATCATATATATACAAGATTATGTCATTAAAAGAAATCATATATAAACTTCTGATGTTTCCTTAATTAAATCATTCTATTATTGTTTGTATAACAAACTGCAGGACCTCCCGACGCACCTAACGTTCCATCTTCCGGAGAAGGTATCTAGCTACTTCTGTACCAGTGATGCTGTCTGATATGTGCATTTTTATTGACCCACAAGTACTTATTTTCAGGTTATCCATATATTGATAAAAATAATAATATGAAAATCCTTATAGTTTTATCTCATTTTTAATTAAATTTATTTTTCATTGAGTTTTTATAATTTTTTAATTATAAGTATATATTGATCCTTAATTGTACCTGTAATTTGTTAATGTGTAAAAATTATGATGGTATAGTAATTGATGAGGTGGTTTTGATCACTCAACATACACCTGAATTAATTTTATCATACGGTGTAATTTTACTATGATACACCTGAATTAATTTTTTCCGTCATTTTTGTAATTTTACTATTATAGGTGTCCGCACCTGGTCAAGAACATGTCAATAAAAACTTGTGACCGTGTTTGGCTCTTGCAGGAAAAAGCAATAGATCAAGAATAATCATTATCGTTGCTGTGGTGATTGGAGCCTTCATTATCCTTCTCATCTTGATTTTAATCTATTTTGCATATAGGAAATCGAAGAAAACAATTGATAGTAAGTTTTTTCCCCAACATTGATAGTAAGTTAAGAATATATGAGCACACATAAAGTAATACGACCACCGTCCTAATTATAGGAGTACTTTTGTAGTATAAACCGGATAAAGTAATTTTTATTCTATTCTAAATTGTCAGTGTCAACCTTTAAATTCATGTCTGTAGAATTTTTAGGATAAAAATATATTTTTCAATATATTCAAGTTAAAGGTTTTGAACTTTAATTGATTTTGATGTTCCCACTGAGCCCGACCACGACGAAATGGAAATTAAAAGCCATGTAGGTAATGGTCCCTGATGACGACTGACAATGACAGTGATAGGGATATAAAAAAAAAGTAAAAGAGTTTCTTGCTTATTTTGAGAAATTTAAACATTTAATTATAATATTTATAAACAAAAAGGTCCATTACTTTTTTCTATGATCACTTAGACTGAGGTAATTCTAATTTAGATTAATTAATGACTTCTGGAGCACATTAATATATTTTAACTTTTTTTTCCCACCTATTAATACATTTTTACATTAAAATAGTTTTTCAACAAAACTTACACACACTTCCGGCCAAAAAAAAAAAAACTTACACACGCTTTTTCTTGCTTTGATCGCAATTGAGGGACTCATCATCTGTTTGAATTCTTTCTCAGATGAAGCTGAAAAGAAGGATGAAGAAGAAATTAAACCAGATGATTCTTTACAATTTGACTTTGAAACAATCAGAGCCGCTACAGATAATTTCTCTACTGCAAATAAACTTGGACAAGGAGGATTTGGACCAGTGTATAAGGTATATAATGATAATATGTTAGCCGGAGATAATTAAAACACCACGTTGACTGTCAAAATATATATAATCAATTAAATGCTCTAACTTTGAACAAATGCAGGGTAAGCTCCGCGATCGACAAGAAGTTGCCGTAAAAAGGTTGTCCATGAATTCTGGACAAGGAGATTTAGAATTCAAGAATGAAGTGTTATTGATGGCCAAGCTCCAACATCGCAATCTAGTAAGGTTACTTGGTTTCTGTTTAGAAGGAATAGAAAGGCTTCTCATATATGAATATCTTCCCAACAGAAGTCTTGATTACGTATTATTTGGTAAGTTACAGGGCCTTTAACTTAATTTTGATTGCATATATATAATCTTTATTTCTTCTTTCTGGTATTAAGTCTGAAAGACTATGAGTCTGTGACTATACATTGCTGAATAATACAACAGAAGCAATATATACCCATATTTGATTGTTTTTGCCGATTGTGGGTGGTCCTGGAAAAATTCTACAGATCCAATCCAGCGTACTCGTTTGAATTGGGAAGTGCGTTACAAAATTATAGTGGGCATTGCTCGTGGCATTCTTTACCTTCATGAAGATTCAAGATTGCGCATTATTCATCGTGATCTCAAAGCAAGTAATATTCTTCTAGACAAAGAGTTGAACCCCAAGATAGCAGATTTTGGCATGGCAAGATTATTTGATATAGATCAAACTCAAAGCAATACCAGCAAAATTGTTGGAACTTAGTAAGTATTACTTGCATTAACTCTCAAAAAATTAATTATTGGACTTAATATCACTTCATGTCTAATTAAACGTTTTCATATTAACAAATAGTGGATACATGGCACCAGAATATGCACTGCATGGACAAATATC
Source organism: Acacia crassicarpa (assembly GCA_034222035.1). Taxonomy (NCBI): domain Eukaryota; kingdom Viridiplantae; phylum Streptophyta; class Magnoliopsida; order Fabales; family Fabaceae; genus Acacia; species Acacia crassicarpa. Next base: position 42,523,985 of record JAWXYG010000001.1, on the reverse strand, counting down.
AACAAAATTAGATGTCTTTAGCTTTGGTATTTTAGTTCTTGAGATTATAAGTGGCCAGAATAATAGTAATGTGATTGACGAAGAGAATATACAAGATCTTTTAAGCTTTGTAAGTATCCTCCTTTTTTATATACCCACACTCATTTTTAAAAACATTATGGAATGATAAGATTATATGGTTGATAATTGATGATGAACGTGTAGGTATGGAAAAATTGGAGGGAAGGGACAACCTCAAACATAGTAGATCCTGTTATAAGCAGTGGTTCAAGGGATGAAATCACGAGGTGTATTCACATCGCACTACTCTGCGTTCAAGAAAATGTAGGAGACAGGCCTATCATGGCTTCTGTTGAAGTTATGCTAAACAGCTACTCTTCGTCTCTCCCTCTACCTTCGAGGCCTCCATGTTTAATGAATTTCAGCAGTACGCTTGAGATGCAACCCAGAGAGGAAAATGAAGGAGAGCAAGTACGTAACTCTGCTCAAGAAGCACAAAAATGAGGCTAGGTGGTGGGCTATGGGATGAGAAAAAATTAGGGTTTGATTCAATATCTAGGGTTAACCATTAGGGATTTGAATAAGGATATTTATCCATTAGAATTAGGCTTATTGATTAATTATTGTATAAAAACTCCTTTTCCCGGCCTCCTCTCTCTTCTCCCTCCTTTCTCTCTCCTCCTTTCCTCTTCTCGTTCTACTTCGAACTCAGTTTCAGTGCTTATCCTTTGGATAGGCACCAAGATCTTGTTGCATCTGGGCCGTTCAAATGCGATCTGGACGGTCCAGATTTAATTTTTTTCAACTGCTACTTTTTTAATGAAAAAAATCATTTTTTGAAAAAATGTTAGTTGGGATATTATCTTTATTTTAGATTCTGTACCCATTAAAATTATTTTTTCCGAAAAAAATAGAAAGTAAAAAAAATAAGATCTGAGCCGTCCAGATTAGATCTGGACGGCCCAGGAGGGAGGAGCTCTCCCTGCCTATCCAAAGATAGGCAGGGAATCCCATTCCGTTCTACTTCATCTTTAGGTTAGGTTTGGCGATATGAATATATAAATATTTTCTAACAGTGAATAAAGGTTTCTTTCCCAATTCCTCTGGCTCAACTTCATTTTGTATTGCTACTTAATTACATACAATATAGAGCCCTTTGGTTGTTGTAATGGATTGGAATGAACTTGAGTAATAGAAAATGAAATGGACTAAAATGATAATGAGCATATATAAATTGGGGTTTAAACTTCTCATATTGCATAAAAAGAAGAAAATTTCTACACACATAAAATAGTGGGACCTACATATATATATAATGTTAATTATATATATATAGGTGGGTCCCACCATTTTATGTATTTGTGACATGAGAAAACACTTCTCCTATAACAGGAGAAGTGTTTTTCCCATATAAATTTGGGTAAGAAAAGCGATAAAGTAATAAAAAGGTGGGATTCTGAGCAAAAAGAAAAAAAATAAAAAGGTGGGATTAATTAAGGATTAATAGGTATGTAATTAATATAAGTTCCCAATTCTTAAGGAAGAATAATAATTATCATAAAAAAGACTATTTTAGCTATTTTGATAGATAGAGCACTCTAACATATACATTTATATTAAATTCTAATAGCCAAAATAATTAAAATTTAGGAAATTAATGGAAAATTTATATAAATTACAGTCATAAAATATACGATTTCATTTATTTTAACAACGAAAGTCATAATTTGATTTAATTATAAATTTTTTTAATCATTAACTTGGCACTCTAAAATTTATAGGAGTATACATTTTTGAAGATTATTCCAAGATATAATTAATCATCTAAACTGCGTTTTATAAATAAAAGGGTGAGAAAGCTACATGTATGAAACAAAACTTAAGGATATGTTTGGTTTGAGGGAAAGGAGTAGGAGGGAAGGAAGTGAAAAGTATGATATTGACTAAATTACATTAACGAAAAGAATATTCTTTTTCATTGAAAATATATTTTTAAAATATTGAAAAGTTTCCATGGACAATTTAGTAAAGAAGAGATAAAAAATTCCCCCTCCCCCTCTATAATCTGTGAGAATTATATGCATGAAAGTTGATTATCTTGTAAGATAGTGGCGGAACTTGAAGGAAAAGTTTAGGGGGGCCAATAGTGGTGAGGGATTTGGGGATTCGGGGGCAACGCCCTTGAAAATTTTTTTTAAGGAAAGTTTTAAATGCATTAAAAACGAAAAGAAAAATATATATATATTCATGAAATTAAGTCAATTAACTTCATCTACAAGTGTAGTGTAGAATTGGTAAAAGCATAGTAAAGGATACATCACAAAAGTAAATTTCACTGATAAGCTAAAAATTTCAAGTAATTATAATGAAATATAGAAAAGAATGACAAAATTAACATAAATCATACAAGATCCCACATGAAACAAAGATTGAATTATAAGCCCAAAGATATAAAAAGAGGAGAAAAAAAAAAGACGGAGAAGAAGAAGTTGGGGGGCCAAAGTTGTATTATTACACTAAAAAAAAAGTTCCACTAAAAAATTTTAAACATTTTTTTTTGTTATATATAAGCTCCGTCTCTGTTGTAAGAAGAAATTAGCTTGAATCTTCTTTGAAGTTTCCTTCAAGATGATTTGGTCGACCGTTTCAGTGTCGCCCAAGTCTTGCTCCTATTTAAGCTCTTGGTCTAAACTACATGCGTAACCGATCAAAAAAATACCAATTTATTTATTTATTTTTAAATGGAAAAGTCTATCTGGTTTTATAAAAGAAGGATGTTGTGTATCTTTTATAAGTTACTTAATTATATCATATATTATGTATCTTTAGATTATACGAGTATATCATAGTTTATACATTAAGCAAAATAATTTAGAGAAAAAATGAAAATTTTAAATATTTTAAAGTAATTTAATTAGTTATATTAATATCTTAAAAAAAATAAACTATATCTTATATTTAGATCATGGGAAGTTTTTTTTTTCTTTTAAATCGAAAAGTCTATCTGGTTTTCTAATAGAAGGGAAGAAAAGTCTAAAGACGAAAAATTGGCTCCACAAGAAATTATCAAAAAGACCAAGTTCATGTTCTACCTACCCATGTGAAACCGACTTTTCCTAGTGCACTTTTAATCGGGTTGGTTTTTTCTCATAATCTTTTTCTCATTATTCCTTATCATCTCTAAATTATATCCATTCAATCAATCACAATATCATTTTAACTTTTCTCTTACCTTCCCAATCAATGGCCCAGATGATGTTAATGAAAAAAAATGAGAAAGAGGATTATGAGAGAATCCTTTTCCCTTTTAATCAACCTTTTATTCCAAAAGCATCACCAATGAGGAAAAAAGTTGAAACATCCCAATATAGATATTTGTAAACAATACTCCCTCTAATCTTTATATAAGGCACTAACTAGTAATTATATTTAATATTTTTTATAAGACATTTTCTTGTTTTCAAAATGTATTATTATTTTTCTCTATGTATATCTATAATTAAGAAGGATAGTGAGTGAAAGTAATAATCAAAATAATATTAGAGTTTAGTGTAATTAATATAGACTTAAATTTTATGACAACTTTATTAACTTTAACTGTTTTATTTATTTATAAAAATCATTAATTAGTACACTATAATAAAGACCAGAAAAAGTATATAGTATGGATGCAGACTCACACATGCATGGTATAGGCCATTTAAATTCCATTGTCATAGATGGTAAGGGATCCAAGACTACGCCCTTGGGTCGTGAGTTCGATCCCTTCTGCCGTCGTTGGGACTCTTTTGGTAGGCGATCTCGTAAGTCTCCAATAAGTGCTCATAGAGTCTGGGGCCGTGCTCTGACCTTAGTGGGGGACTGATGCCGAACCCCTCCAAAACTTTTTTAATATAAAAAAAAAAATTCCATTGTCATAATTAAATGACCCTTGGAAGACTTGTACTCCTAGGCATATTCCTATCTTATCCTTAGACTCGTCGACTTGCGTTTTATAAAGATGTTTAGGATATTATATTATTATACTTGTTTTCATTTATCAGATTTTCATTCCCTCATAGATGACAACAACAACTGCTATTTTCTTGGCTCTAATTTCACTCCTTTCTCATCTTCTCGTTCTCACAGCCCAGCCTGACTTCTTCTTTCACAAGTGCTTCAATGAAAGTGGTAACTACACAAAACCAAGTGCCTACCACACTAACCTCAATACCCTTCTTTCTAATTTCACTTCTGACACCAAAATTGACTATGGCTTCTACAATTACTCCAATGGTGAAACCCCAAACAGAGTTAATGCACTTGGAATGTGCAGAGGAGATGTGAAGCCAGATTCTTGTCGTAGTTGCCTCAATAATGCCATAACCCTTCTCCCAAATCTGTGTCCATATCAGAAGGAGGCATTTGGATACTATGATTTATGCATGTTTCGATACGCAAGTCGTCAAATGTTTGGGATCTACCAGGACCATGACTTTCAGAATTATTCTGGCAACCAGACTGATGCAGTAGATGCAAACAAGTACAAGGATTCGGCTATTAAACTATTGCATAGTCTAAAAGAAAGAGCTAAAGTTGGTGAAGGCTCTTATCACAAGGTGGCTGCGGGAAATGCAACAGCTGATCAATCTCAAGCTGCGTATGGTCTTGTTCAGTGCACGCCTGATTTGAATGAGCAAGATTGCTTCGACTGTTTGACGGATTCTATTTTTTATATCCCAAATTGTTGTCAGGACAAGGTCGGTGGGAGGGTAATCAAGTTGAACTGCAATATTAGATTTGAGAATTTTTTATTCTTTGATCCTGCGCATATTAATTCAGTACAATTACCTCTGTCTCCCGCTGATCTTTCTCCACCAACCGATTCAACTTCCTCGCAAGGTATCTCACTTAAATTTAAATCCTTATGTGTATGGTGTTTACTCTGAAAATTTTGACCCTCCAATCCGTGTGATTCGATAAGCTTGAAGAGGAAATATAAAATTATTTTGCAGGAGGTAGCAAAAAATCAAGAACTACCGTTATTGCAGTTGTGCTGATTGGTACCCTTGTCGCCGTTCTCATATTATTCTTCATAATTAAAAGATCAAAGAAAACCCATGGAAGTAAGTCAAAATGACTTCCTTACTCTTTCTGCTTGGGGGGGGGGGGGGGGGGGGGGGGTCTTAGCGAAAGTTAATTTTAATTTAGCTTAGTGAAACCTTTTTGCCAAAACAAACACAAGGAATTTTTTATGTTGAGATTTTTCAACAAAACGAACAAAGTGTGGGGCTTGTAATTAGGTTTTGGTACTTCAACTCATTTGAAGAACTCATGACTTGCTCTTTCTTAGTTGAAGCGGTAAGGAAAGATGATGATGAAATGAAACCAACTGATCAAATGCTGCAAATCGATCTTAACACCATCAAGCTCGCAACTGATAACTTCTCTGATGCAAATAAGCTTGGCAAAGGAGGATTTGGGCCTGTGTATAAGGTATACTTTGTTGCCTGGAAATAAATACACAGTACCACATTTTTGAAAGTGAAAAAAGCATGTGTGTGGCTGTTAATTAATTAATTATTTACATATCTCAAGTCTAACAAATAAATGCAGGGTCGGCTTCCCGATGGACAAGAAGTTGCTGTGAAAATGTTGTCCAAGCATTCTAGTCAAGGAGATTTAGAATTTAAGACTGAAGTGATGTTATTAGCTAAACTTCACCATCGGAATTTAGTAAGATTACTTGGTTTCTGTTTAGAAAAAACAGAAAAACTACTCATCTATGAATTGCTTCCTAATAAAAGTCTTGATTTCTTCTTATTCGGTAAGTTAATGTATATAGTTTTGCATTTTTCATCTGCCACTTTGTTTTTGTTGCTTGAATATGAGAATGGATATTTTATACACTGTTTTAAAAGATTATAGCGTTAAACGAATAAGAATAAGAAATCTTGCAGATCCAAACCAGCAAGCTTATTTGAATTGGATAGAACGATTCAAGATTATAAGAGGCATTGCCCGTGGCCTACTTTACCTTCATCAGGATTCGAGATTACGCATTATTCATCGTGACCTCAAAGCAAGTAATATTCTCCTAGATGAAGAGTTGAATCCTAAGATATCAGATTTTGGCACTGCACGATTATTTAAGGTGGATCAAACTCGAAGCAATACTAATAGAATTGTTGGAACCTTGTAAGCAATGCTGACTTCAGTGATTGATAGTTACAATACTATTATTAACTCTTTAGTGAGCTAATTTTGTTCACTTTAATATGCAGTGGCTACATGGCACCAGAATATGTGTTATATGGTCAATGTTCAGTAAAATCAGACGTCTATAGTTTTGGCATATTGGTTCTAGAGATTATAAGTGGCAAGAAAAACAACAGCACCTTTCATGCAGATAGTACAGAGAGTCTGGATCTGCTAAATTTTGTAAGTCTATGCTTTCCTCTCAAAACTAGAGAATTATGAACTCTCTCTCTCTCAATATATATAGACACACCCACACAAGTAGCTAACATGCGATTCCAAATGTAGCCTGGGACTAATATTGTTCACCATTAATGAATAACATTTGCAGGGATGGAAAAATTGGAGGGAAGGGACAGCCTCAAGTATAGTAGATCCTGTGTTGAGAAATGGTACAAGAAATGAAATAATGAGATGCATCCACATTGCATTGCTGTGTGTTCAAGAAAATGCAGCTGATCGGCCAACCATGGCCTCAGTCTCATTCATGTTGAACAGCTTCTCTTCCTCTCTCCCTTTACCTTCAGAACGTCGATTCCTTGTGAATTATAGCAGTTCATCTCAGACCATGGCTTTGAGACATGAGAGTTCAGAAACGACAAGATCAAGTGATGAACATGGAAGTAACTCTAATCAACCATCACGAAATGATTTATCGATTACAGAACTATATCCTCGTTAGAATTATTGTAACACCCCTACCGATCTCGCCCTTTCGGGTGGCGGATAGAAGGATTTCCTTTTATAATTACCATATAAAAGCTAATTTACTACTTATTAGCATGCATTAGAGTTTATTGCGGCAGAGCATTTCTCTGTTGGATTTCAGACAATACTGGTATAATTAAAAGTAAGTAATAAAATATAGTCCCCGAAAGGTTAAATATACAGTTATCCACCAATACCCCAAAGGCCAAAATAATATACAGTCACTCAATCTCAAAATAAATAACAAAATAATCTTTCTCTGCCACCATCAACTCAAACTACTCCTGCTCAGCAGTCTTACCCTTTTCTCCAGATACAACCCGTGAAGTACTTCCTGAAGCTTTACAAAAATCTGGGATTCATAAATAGATCTCAGAATAACAATTAATCTCATATGTAATGCATAAACAGTATATGTATGCAACCATAATTAGGAAAATACCAAATAATAGCATTCAGTAACAAACGTGCAGTAACACAAATACAACATATCAAGTATACCGTGTTAACTCCGGAAGGACTACATGTACTAGAAACAAACACAGGACTACTTAACAAAGCAAGCCCCGGATCCACAGCGCTAGAAAAGAACAGTAGTCAGGCTCTAAACTCAGACCACATTGAATGCACACAAACGCATGTCCCTTTTCAGGAAATACGGGTTCACAATCATGGAAAATACAAACATACAAAGAAACACAGAACACATGAAAATTAAGGTTACTACCTGGTAGTTGACCAAAATTTATCAATATATTTTCCCCCGGATGCGCGAAAAATCAAAGCGACCCTAAAATAATTAAAATATAAATATGAGTGGCTATTCTCTCAAAATATTTATTTGTTGACTTAAAATAAGTCTTCCTCAATCAGACCAAAATCTTTAAGTTAAGTCTTCCTCAATCAGACCAAAATCTTTAAGTTCATGTACTAGAATCTTATTAGTGTAAGTTCCGGCTATCACCCAAGAGGGGGGGTGAATTGGGTGAAGTATAAAAATTTCCACTCTTTAAAACATTTTCGCAATTCAGTGTTTTCATCTTGAGTAACAAAAGTAAGTTTTCAAACAATTGATAATTGCTCAAATGTAAATGCTGGGAATGCAAAAGATAAGGAAGAAGAGCTTGCAAACAGATTTATACTGGTTCGGCCCTCTCTGACCTACGTCCAGTCCCCAAGCCTCACTTGGGATTTTCAATCCACTATCTCACTCAAGCTTTAATCGGGTACTTGAGAACCGCTACAATCCCACAAGTTTAGCCGGGCACTTGTGCAGCCTTTTACAAATCTCTTACTGAGATACTCCCCCTTACACACCGTAAGGATACACTGCTTGATCACACACTTCGTACTCGAAGTAATCCTCTCTCTCTAGGATTCACTCCCCCTTACAAGTTGTAATCAACACAATGTATAACCCACTCAAGATTACCCAATCTTGAGTTTCTCTCAGAAGGATAATGTGTTTACAATGAATTTCCTCTCAAAGGAATAGATAAATAAACACTGAAGTACAGACACAATTCATTTCACACTCTTAAGCTATTTAGATATGAAAAACAGAGTGAGAATGATGTAGAAGAAGAGCATCAGTATTTTGGCATGGTAATCATATGTCTCCACGTTTTTCTGCTTCAATCCATGTCTTTTATAGGTAGAGAAGAGTCTGTGACCGTTTATGACCGTTGAAGAATCAATCAGACCGTTGTAGCTGATTATCTTTAAGTTTGGTCAGCTTCTTTCTCTAATCTCCAACTAATCCAGTTGTATAATTGATCTGAGGTGGCTTTCTGTGGATTTGCCCGTTGGAGAAGACTTTGCTTGTTGTAGTAATCTTCCTTTTAGCCTTTTGCAGACGTGTACAAGTGGATTAACCAAAGGAAGCAACTATCTGGGCTATGCATTTATTGTTCTGACAGTTTTTTGCTTTTTGCTCTAATCCTTCAATGAACCTTCGTTAATCTGTCTGAAACTCACTAGAAAGATGGTTAAACATATCTAGAATCAATATAGAATAATCATGGAAAGCATTGAGATCAAACAAGAAGGTATTGCAGATTTCCCAAATTTGAAATTGTACCAACGGTCACAAACCTTGAGGCCAACCTCGAGGTTAGCCTGAAGGTTTCAGGCAAGTATTGGTTTTAGAAACTCACAACCTTGAGGTTGAAACAGTAACCTCGAGGTTGGAAACTTGGTTGAAAGAGCATTTTTCCTCTGGAGCCCGATAACCTCGAGGTTGGAAATCCATACTCGAGGTTTGCTTCTGAAATTGCAAAGTTCAGTTCTTGAAAACAAGCCTCAACCTCGAGGTTGCAAACTTGACCTCGAGGTTGTCATTACTTTGACAACCAGTTTGCTCTCTGTAAGTCATAATACTCGAGGTTCAAAACTAATACTCGAGTATGGCTTCTCATACTGCAGTAGAGCAATTTCTGAGGGCCATATCTCTCTGGTCCGAGCTCCGTTTTGGTCCGTTCAACTCTTGATGGAAAGCTCTGTGAGTCTACTTTCATATGCCACTGATTTCAGTCCAATCGGATTTGCCGTTTGTGAGATATACTCAAAATACTAAAGGCTGTTCCTGACTGTGACGCTGATATTTGTGTCAACTTGTAAAATTCATCAATAATTCATCTGAACTCCTTTAGACTTGAATCTTTGTCAAAAGTACGTGTTGGGAGTCTAGTTTCTAATGCTTTTAGTTTCGTCTCAATCCGATCTCTGGTTTGGAAGATATCATCAAATTACCAAAGGTCGCCAGAAGCTGAACGTGGAACAGAGTGCACCAGAGTTGCTGATAGTGCTGAAACCTTGAGGTTATGACTACAACCTCGAGGTTGGCACTTGCAACCTCGAGGTTGGCTGGTCCAGTGACACCAAAAATGCTGAAGACACTCAAACCTCGAGGTTTATGCTCAAACCTCGAGTTTTCTCGACCTGGACCTCATATTTGCTTGATTTAACTCAGAATTGAGTCAATTAAACTTCCATTTGATCATGGAGACTTCTAGGATCAATTTTAGAACTTGGATAGTGATATCTTCATTCCATTCAACAAGATCTTCCTTCTTCCATCTCCCAACTTGATCATTCTTCATCAATTCTTTCTTTCTTCTCTTCTCTTGATCATTCTTGATAATGCAACTCTTTCTTCAGCCTTGAATGCTTCTTCTTTATTTGGTCTCTTTTCTTCTACTTGGTTATCACCAAAACCCATTGATAATATCTTGCTTTCTTGATAACCTCTGCAAATACTTCTTTCTTTCAACTCTTATCTTCTTCTTGATTAATCTTCTTTATAATTCAACTTGGATTGATCTACATTAAATACAATAGTTAGTCCAAGTAAGAGATAATTATATTACTCAATCTTTTTGCTTATAAGAATGACATCTATATAAGACATCATCAAAACTAAGTATAACCAACAATTAGGAGCACGTTGAAAACATTTAAAGCACCCACAAGGAATCAGTTTTATTTTCACGTTCTCAAAACATACAAACAACAAGCTCCCATTTTCCATTAATCATTTTCTTCTACAAATTCCCCTTATATCATGATAGTCCTTCTACCTAAGCTTTAGATATTCAGATTGATTCTTCCTTCATTCATCAATTCTATATATATTCAGACCCATCTTTCATAAACGCATGCCCAAAATACTATCATTTTCAACTTAACAAATCATGAATTTATAAAGTAGTTAAACTATGACTTACTTGTTCACTTGAAACTTTTATCCTTCACGCCTCTTCTTTCCTCTTTAATTCCAAACTTATCCATCAATGTAGCAAGAAATAAGTTTCCCTCAAAAATCTCTAACTCACGTGGAAGTAGATAGTAGGAGGTGGAATAAGTGTTCAGAATCCTTACCTTCCTCTTGGACGCTTTGCGTGATACTTCTAGTGTCTTCAACCAGTCCTTTCTCTTCTTAGATCACCTTCTTCTCTTCTGCTTCACCAGATGCCTCTAGCAACTCAAAGGAAAAGAGGTAAGTTCCTTAAATAGACTCCCATAGGTGGTTCTAGACCCAAATTGTGCATCTGGATTATGCTTCACCTTTTTAGAGGAAAAATAATTTTTTTTCTAATTCCACTAATCTCAGTTGGTCGACGCCTCTGATGAGGTTTGAAGAGAAAAAATATTTCTTTGATCTCTCTTAGTCTCTTAGGTCCAACGTGAAGAAATTTGGGAAGAATAAACGTCTCATAGTCCACACACACACTCTCTCTCTCACGTATCCGGATGCCTAGGGAAAATATCAAATTTCAAGTGTTTTTTTTCCCCTTCTCTTCGTGTCAGCGCGTTGGGAGGATTGAAGGAAAAAATTTGTGATTCAAATTGCCTTGCTTAAACCAACGTGCACAGATCCTCTTATCTTCATTAATTATACTTGTCACTTCCAAGGTCATATTACAATTATCTATTCTTTCCCCTCCACACATCCGGCGGCTTTAGGAATTATAGGGCAAATATATATATATATATATATATATATATATATATATATATATATATATATATATATATATATATTTCCTTGGGCTTTTCTTATGTTTGAGACTCCATTAATTGAATTTTATCACACCAAACATCCATCAAATCCTTCTCCTTTCTCTCGTGGCGTGTTTTAAAGGAATAAGAAGCATATATATATATATATATATATATATATTCCATTTCCTTTGGCTTTGATCACGCAATGAAAAATCAAAAATACAAAACTAACAAGCTTCACACGAGAAATCCCTTGTCAAAAGTGAATTTGATAATTAGATTGCCTAGGGAGCCAATTACTTAGCTCCCCAGTAATTGCGCCATTTGATGAAGACCTTTTGTCATTAACCTTGGGGTCCACAATCAACAATTAACCAAAGATTGCGTATAGGCGAATCTAGGATCGTTCTCTCTTTTCGAGGAGCTTTTTATTGAATCTTAAGTAATCTAAATGTCATTCAAATGCAATGAAAACAATGGGGGGTTGGGTTTTGGATTTTAGATTAACAAACTAAAATAGCAATGCAATTTAATTCAATGGTAATTAAAATGGAAATACAAATAATGGATACACTTGGTAATGAAGAAGTGACTATCCTTGCTTAAAAAGTATGGGAGTTAAAAATCATTAAGTCTTAATTAGAAAAACCTCAAGATATCACTTAAGTCCAATGTTCTCAATTAATAATAGCTCCTACGATCGTAGCTAACTACTATCTCTTAAGAGATTGTTTAAAACCACTTAATGTGTAATTAAGATTGGAATAATGTAAACATGAGTCTTCTTAAAATTGAGTACTAATCAGTCCCTCAAATACACAAATCAACCAAATTAATTAGACAATATCAAGCTAATCAACTTAGTCTCTTTGCAACCACAAAGCAATTCAAATACATATAATCTTCATACTACATACTCAATCTCAATCACAAAATATTAAACCAATAGAGACAATAATCATCAATCTCAGCTCTAAAATTATACACAACAATTCCTAAATCTAGGCAATCAGTATATATAAATCTAATCATTATATATAAATCTAGACGATGGAATGACAAATTAACTCCCCTTTGAAGCTTTGGAACTCAAGTCAATATCCACCACCAAGAGAGAAAAAAAAAAAAGAATCAGCCGCACATGGTTTCAAATTCTTCTCCAACGAGCTCAAATTCTACAGCCATGGCAAATGAGGTGAAGTGATGATGGTGGTACTGAGAACAGTGGAAGAATGGTGGTGGTGGTCGAAACTGATGGTGTGTACAGTGGGTGAAGGAAGATGGAGAAAAATTGAAGGTGGTCGCTGGAAGTAATAACGGAGGTCTAAGCGGTGGAGGTCTGGAGTTTGAAGGAGGTCCAACGGTGGTGTGTGGCTCCGGCGATGGTGGCTAACGGTGAAGGGTGACGTATGGGAGGCAGGAAGAGGTACTGTCGCGTGAAGGTCTCAGGGTTTGCGTTGTCGGGAATGATGAAGGTGACGAGGGTGGAAGGTCGCCGACGGTGGTGAAGTTGAGGATGACCGCCGGCGACATGAAGGTAGGTGGAGGAAGGAGATGAAGGATGAAGGTCGTGAATGCGTGTGTGGTCAAGACGTATGTGGCGCTGTCTTTCTGTGCAATTAGGGCCCGTTTGGTACGGGGAAGATTTAAGGAGGGAAAGGAATTTAGAAGAACAAAAGGAAGGAAAGGGAAGATTTTGAAAAATGAGGGAAGATGGTTTGAGGAAAGATGGTTTGAGGAAAGATGAGTTGTTTGGTAGGAAGAAAATGAAGGGGTGGTAGTTGGTAAAGAATTAAGAAATGTCTATTTTACCCTCAAAAGTAATAATTTAAAATAAAAAGAAGGTGGGCCCGGGGGTAAAATTGTCAAAAGTGTGGGAAGAATGGAGGGAAAGGTGAAATCCTTCCAAATTTGGAGGGATTTGATCTTCCCACATATGTGGGAAGATTGGTGGGCTTGGGGTGGGCCCGGGAAGATTGGTCCAAAATACGTACCAAACGAGGGAAAATTCTAATTTTCTTTTCCTTTCCCATGGAATCTTTGTACCAAACGGGCCCTTAATAATCTCAGGTTTTCCCTCAGCTCAGTCGGGTTGCTCTGTGCTCCATGGGTCTGCATTTGCTGAATAAAAGAAAAGAAGATTAGACCCAAATGCTCAAAACGCACAGCTTCAAAGAGGGACCTAACTGAAACATTTAAAAGTTCTTCAAAAGGGACTAAACTGAAAATTTAAAACTTGAGTTCAAATTTTCATTTTTCCAATTTCATCTAATCTTTTAGGCATTTTAAAAATAAAAAATAATTGATCTAATATCAAATATTCATGTAAAAATCAATGATTAAGAGTAATTACATTTTTTTGACAATTTTGCCCATTTTAATCATAATTCAAAGTGTTTACTCTTAATATCAATTTATTTCAAGAAAGACATTTTAAACTCAACAACTGAGACAAAATACATCAAGAATCCCAATTTAATTATGAAAATTCATATAAAATATGGTTCAATCAGCGAGCTTCCCGGAAAAGATATCCTTCTTGGTTTTGATGCCTTTTATCATACCAAGAACTTAACCATACTTCCCAAAGGAATCAGGTGGAAATCCAACTTCAGCCCCTGGACAGAAATCCCGTCTCTCTATGAATTGCAAAATGCACCTCCACAATATTCTGATGTAAAAGATCAATTGTTGCAATATTGTGCAGACAGTCATGATCAGTTCCCACATCCTTCTCCATTATGGAAAAATCAAGATTTCTTCATCGACCTCCCTTTCAAGAGAAATGAAGATATTAATCCTACAAAAGCCTCCCATCCAAGAATGAATCCAGAATATTTAAGGCTAGCCCGAGAAGAATGTGCTGCATTGCTCAAGTAAGACCTTATAGAACCAACCAAGTCTGAATGGGCTTGCCAGGCATTTTATGTTGAAAAAAGATCTGAAATAAAAAGAGGAAAGAAATGACTTGTCATTGATTATAAGCCCCTTAATTATTTTCTTCAAGATGACAAATTTCCTCTTCCAAAGCCGACAGCCTTGTTCGCCCAAATAAAAGGCTCAGCCCATATTTTCTCAAAATTTGATCTCAAAGCAGGATTTTGGCAGCTCGGGATCCAACCACAAGATCAGTTCAAGACAGCATTTTGTATACCCAATGCTCAGTATCAATGGACTGTGATGCCCTTTGGGCTTAGGGTGGCCCCTTCACTTTTCCAGAAGGCCATGATCAAAACATTTGAGCCCATTATCAATAGTGCTCTCATTTACATAGATGACATCCTACTGTTCTCGGCAACTGAAGAAAAACACCAATTACTTTTGGCCCAATTTTACCAAATAGTGGCCCAATACGGCATTATGCTCTCCTCCAAAAAGAGTGATATTGGGATCAGAGAAGTTGATTTCCTTGGAATGCACTTCAAAGATGGTAAATACAGCCCAGTCCACACATTGCTCAGGAATTATTAAAATTCCCTGATGATAATCTCTCCCACAAACAGGTTCAACAGTTCCTCGGAATTGTTAATTTCTTAAGAGATTTTATTCCTCAATTGTCATATCATACTAGCCACCTGTACAAAATGCTAAAAAAGAATCCACCACCATGGTCACAAGTACAGATAGATGCTGTAATTACCCTCAAAAGGATTGCTCAAAATCCTCCATCACTAAAAATTCCAGATCAAGGACAGAGAATCCTACAGACTGATGCTAGTGAAGATTATTGAGGTGCAATACTTCTTGAAGAAGTTAACGGAGTACGACACTACTGTGGACATGCAAGTGGATAGTTTAAAGACTCAGAGAAGCATTACCATGCTACCTACAAGGAAATCCTTGCTGTCAAATGGGGAATTGAAAAGTTTAGCTTTCATTTGAGCCCCTACCACTTCACAGTAGAAATGGACAACACATCTTTTCCAAAGATGCTTGATCCAAAGAAGAAGTTACTACCAGATGCCCAGTTACTCTGGTGGAAAGACTGGTTCTCACGCTATAAATTCACAGTTAAACACCTCAAAGGACCACAGAACATCCTTGCTGATTTCCTTTCCAGACCACAAAAGACCACACCTCCTCATCCACAAGTCCTTTATATCCTCACCCTCTCAGAAAGTCATCCTTCTATCATCATGCCTTACTACACCAAAGCAACTGTTCTTCCTCGTAATTCCAATCTCCATGCCTTCACAGATCTTCAGAAATATGCCAATGAGAACCTTTACTCTTGGCTCCATTTTCTCTTCAATAAAACTGATCTCATCCCCAAAGTCCAACATTTCAGTTCTATTTGCCCATACACCACTGTTCCGTTCATCCAAGGTCCTATACCTGATGAACTCCTTTGGTATGTCTGGTCAATGACCATCCTCAATACCAATTTCATCACCCTTGCTCCTCTACCTGTCTATCATCACATCTGTGATTGCCACAATGCAGACTCAACCCTTGTCAAACTCATCACTCTCTTTGCCCCTCTTTATACTTGGAGAGGTTCTCTGTTTAATGTCATTGAAAAAAATAATCTTTGGTTTGTTAAAAAAGCAATACAAAAAATATTTTCTTTTGTGTTTTTTCTTAGCAGGTCTTATCATGCGCAAAAACCAGATGGTGTAGAACTGGAAACCAATGCCCAGCTTTTTCCTCAATCTATTGATTGGGTTCAACCAGACCCCGAACAATGGAAGGAACTTGGCCTCATTCTTGCCAGTTACAACATATGTGTTTCTAAGGACTGTACCATTCTCGGCCCTATACCCAGTGAAGAAAAGGCATACGCATATGATGAACTGTATCAGCCAGAGCCTCACTACGTGTCATCCTACCAGGCAACTTCCTCACAAGCAGTTGAATTTCCCCTTGACTCTCAGGGAAATATTCTCCAGGATTCTCAAGACACCTACGAAGTTGATTGTGAAGACCCTCTTACACAGCTAACCCTATCACCTCCAGGCTCTTCTCAATATCCAACCCACTGCACTCAAGCTCAGAGCCCAAATAATGATCCAGCAGGCCCAGATCCATACTACAATGATTTTGTTCTACTTAGCTACATCCAGTCCAACTATTATGACAGCGACAGTGACAATAATAATCTCTCTCCAAGTCACAAACCAATCTGCAAAGGGTCCCCATGACCAGTACCAGCACTGTCGGCAACCAGTTTTCAGCCAGTTCCCAGTTTCAACCCATGTGTTTAAAATACGTATTATGTGTCCTCTACTTTTCTAGGCGTGATGTATTTTATCTAGTGGTGTCTGTACTATTTTGTACTACTGTCGGTTGCTTTTATCTTGCTTTTATTTCCATCCACTACTTTTGATAGTACGTTTTTTAATTTGCTTTGTCTTGTTTCGGCCCTGCACCTCTATATAAGCAAGCCTCGTCTTTAGTTGTAAGCAGATCGCAAAATCAATAATATTTCCAGTGTGTTTCTCATATGGCTTCCTTCTAAACCTTTCTTCCTCTTTCTAAAAGCTCTAGTTCTTAGTATGTTAGTATTATCTGCTCTATAGATTCCAAGTATGCTCTGCACTTGTCTCTTCATGAGGATCCTGTGCATCAGAACAGAATCAAGACCACGATCCAGTATGAGAGAGTACTGAAAATCAGGATACTAAACATACCAGTATTGTACGCCTTGATTGGGAAGATGCTTGAATCCTAAAGTGTCATTGAGCGTGGGCAAGAGGTAAGTCCCAGAAGGCTCGGACTGTCCACTGGATTTAAGTATCTTCTCGTCAATGTACCAATCAGAAGGGTGAATGTATCAGAATCCAAATGTCTGTGTTGTGTCTTTAAAGCTATTCAGACACAGATACCAACAAAGTTATTGGGATCTTGATCTATCTTATCTAACAGACTGGAAACCCAGAAAGTCTGATAAACTGAAAATTATTATACTGAACGGTTACCAGGAAACACATAGATTGATGAGAAGATACTTAAATCCAGTGAACAGTCCAAGCCTTCTGGGACTTACCTCTTGCCCACGCTCAATGACACTTTAGGATTCAAATAAAGACATGGATTCTTAAACTTACAACTACTAGAATCAAAGGCAACTTAATTAGACTTCTTAATCCCTTATTAGCTTCTTAAACCCTATTTTTATCTAATTAATTATTTTCAATGTCAATTTTGTATATTCGACGCAAAAAAAAATGTCAATTTTGTTAATTTAAAGTATCAGTAACTATAAATGCCTTCAATCTACTTATGCCTAATCCATCTGGACCATCTAGATGGGATCTAGACAGTCCAGGTTTATTTTTTTTACTTTTGATTTTTTTAAAAAAAATTATTTTAATGGATAGAGAATTTAAAATAAGGATAATCTCTAAACTAACATTTTTTCAAAAAATAATTTTTTCATTTAAAAATAACCAAACTAAAAACATTAAATTTAGACTGTCCAGATCCCAACTGGACAGTCCAGATAGGATGGGCTCTCCCTACCTATCTTTTAGATAGGCAGAGAATCCAGTTCCCTCCCTCTCTTTAATCTTAAATATAAGACAAAGTTGATTTTTTTTAAGAGATTAAAGAAATAAAATAAGTTACTTAATCATATAATATATTGTGTATCATTAGGTTATATGTTAGGAAAAATAGTTTTGAAAAAAAATATAAATATTTTAAAATAATTTAGTTAGCTTTTTTTGTATTTTCAAAAAATGAACTCTATCTTATTTAAGAGCGGAGGGAGTAATAAGAAGTGATGGGCAGAATATCATTAATATCACTCACGCGAAAAAAAAAAAAGATGTTTGGAATTAAAGTTCTTTATTAAAGCTAAGGCAAGCCAAATTGGAATTAATTAAATGAAAAGAAATAAAATTCAAATAATGACAGGGATTCTTAAACTTACAACTACTAGAATCAAAGGCAACTTAATTAGACTTATTAATCCCTTATTAGCTTCTTAAACCCTATTTTTATCTAATTAATTATTTTCAATGTCAATTTTGTATATTCGACGCCAAAAAAAATTAGTTTTGTTAATTTAAAGTATCAGTAACTATAAATGCCTTTAATCTACTTATACCACTCCCCCCCCCCCCCGGCGGGGCCCCCCAAAAAAAAAACTTCTAGGTCAATCTCCACGAGGAACCAAACCTTAGAAGCCCTAAAAAGAAGTCCAGAATGACAGTTGGTCCATTTGACTTAGCGTTTTTTTCATCCTACTTGTCCCAAAAAGCAGCTTTTTATTAGAAGCTAGGGAGCGGAGCTTCTAGGGTGACTTTTCTGCTTTTTTCGCATCACATGGGAGAGAGAGAATAATGGGGGGGGGGGGGGGGGGGTTTACAATTTTTTTCCCCAAAAATTTCTTTCTTTTGTTAATTAAGGATTTTTATTATTTATTAATATTTTAATATCAATTTAATTTTTTTATCTTCAATTGCCGTAATATATACAATTAATATTAATATATGTAGTATTCAATAAAATTTATGTTATTTTTTATTTTAACTGACTTTTAAATAATAATCTAAACACGTCTCTGTTTAGAGAAAAAAAATTATTTCTACTACTATCAATCCAAAAACAAATTACATTTACAACTTGAATTTTTTTTTTTATCGGGCTTTTGGAAAAGTTATATAGAAGTAAAGCTACAACTTCCACTGCCAACCCAAATAAGGAAGGAGATCCTCTCCTTATCTGCTTTCTCATTTTCTCTCATCTGCTAAATCTGGACCGTTGATTTGGAAAGTGAGAGAAAACTAAAAGTAGAATTTATTAATTGGATAGATGTGATTTAGAAATTATGAGGGATACTGAGAAAATGATGAGGAGAGAAACCCAACCCCCGACCTAATAAAGATGAAGTGGTAGGGTTTATTTGGTCAGTTTTTTTGGGTCATATTGTCAGT
Organism: Acacia crassicarpa; assembly: GCA_034222035.1. NCBI lineage: Eukaryota > Viridiplantae > Streptophyta > Magnoliopsida > Fabales > Fabaceae > Acacia > Acacia crassicarpa. The sequence continues at coordinate 42,504,657 of JAWXYG010000001.1, read as the reverse complement.
TTTTTGCAGTTTTCGGTTTGGTGGCTAGAAATTTTTTGGGTCCAAGTGGGCTACTACTACACTTTAAAGAAAAGGGGCTGAACTTTTCAAAGCCCATGGAAAAATAATCCTAAATCACTAACCTATAGTCTCAACCAACATAATCCTATATGGTTAGTATTGAGTGAGTTTAAGGATAATATGGTTAGAGGAGATGGACATGGACATAGATCGGGTTAAGATGTGTAAGTGGGCTCAGATAAGGGAAAACGGGCCTCACCAAAGACTACATCTCTGAAAATATATATGCGGCCTGTATGAATATTTTAACACAAATAACCAAGATTATTAGAGCTATATCCTATAAAAACACAAAAGGAGAACTCAGGTTCAAGCTTATTTTTGGTGTAGGGACGCAAATTGGGTTAATGTGCACAGCCAAAAAACTTTCAAAAATTTGTATTTGGGCTTAGTTTGGAAAATGGTTTCAAATGAACTCCAATTATTAAGAGAAGATGATGGGATTCAGTTAGAAGACATGCAGGTGTGGAAAAAGCATAGGTCCGGTAAACACGTGGTACATTCACAAGAGACAAAAGAGTAAGACAGAATCAGTGCCTTAGTAGCGTAGCGGTATGGGAGACAGTATTAACTGGTCTCCCTCCTCCATATCCAGGGTTCGAACCCTGCCCCCTCCCCTAACATGATGTATCAAAAAAAAAAAAAAGAGTAAGACAAATTTCTACGATAGTACGATGACGCCGCTCTACAGTCCCATGGGTGTGTGTAGAAAAATATTAGGAAAGATGATTTTAGAGTTTTTAAAAATTTTAATAATAATTTGATTTTTTATTAACTTTAAATTTAAATTTTTATCTTCAATCATCATAATATATACAAATATATATATGTGTGTGTGTGGTATTTGATATTAAGATTCATGTTATTTTCCGTCATTTTCCGTCTCAACAGATTTTTCAAATGCTATTCTAAATAAGAGTCATCTAATAAAAATCATTTCTGTCACCACTATCCAAACACAAATTACATCTATGATCTAACTTTTATCATATATTTTATTTACAAAAGCTCATATAGAAAAAAAATCACCTCCATACGGCCTTCTTATTCGATGGTGATACCAATGGATGAAAATTGCTTTGAAAGAGGACGAAACTCGCCTCCCCAGTCAGACGGAAAATAGCGGATTTTGCGATTAAGTAATTTTTCAACTAGTGCTCTAAATTGGAGAAAAATGGAGAAAACTTCATCCTTAGTTTTAATTGTAAATTAAATAACCATAAAAGACGAGAATTATCATTTACAAAGCTAACATAATAACGAAAACCATCAATAGAAAGGATTGGAGATGGACCCTATACATCACAAAATACTAAATCTGAAGGAGCAATGGAACGATATGGTGATAGAGGTGATGGGAGTCGATGAATTTTAGAAAGATAGCAAGCCAAGCACTGAGAGGAGAACGATAATGAAGATACTAGTAAGGAGTTGGAAAAAATGACTTATTGTACTGTGTGGAGGGCAGGATGTCCCAAACGATATATTGTGCCACGGTTGAAAGGAAGTATGAACACCAAGGCAAGCTGAGATGGGTTGTGGAGGGAGCACATAAGGTGCTTCTCATTTTATGTGCTTCTTACATACTCATTCCTTTAATTAATTAGATAGATAAAACATATATATATATATATATATATATATATATAAATTTAAATTATATGTTACTTTCTGCAATGTTTTTTGTATCTACTACCTCGAATTAATTAATTTACAGGATATTGATATTATATAGGAGAAACATTTCTAAATGCAATATTAGAAACTAATTAATTTGAGATACTAAATGCAAAAAAATTTCAGAAAAAAGCATATAATTTAAGTCTAAATAAATAAAAATATATAAAAAATACATATAAAAGATGTGCACCTAATGTGAACCCGTTGTGGAGGTGGACAAAGACCTTGGATGGGATATAGTCTATTGTATTTGTGGCTGCGACCTTGAAGAAGGATGGCTTTGGTGTTGGCGTCCTTGACCAAAAAACAAAAACAAAAAAAAGGCATGAAACTCAAGAAAGACATTATTATCAAGACAAATTTGATAAATAGAATAATTTTTTGGAGAGGTGAGGGATATGAAGAAGTTGAGAGAGAAGATATATTTGTCATTACGGGTGGATAGGTGACCCGATCACTAGTGTTGTATATTAAGAGGTGCACAGTCTCCCACATAAATGGACTCATGACCTTGATAGGAATCAGACCGGAGATTAAGATTAGCAAGATCAGCAGTCATTTGGTTTATGGCACCCGTATCAGGGTCCTGTCATCTTCAGAGGGAAAAGTAGAGTAAGTAGTAGAAAAAAGCTTGTCGTCCCTGTATGGTGGGATCATGGCGGTGAAGACACTGTACGATTGTGTGTCCTGATTCGCAACATAAAGCACAAATGTTACTTTTGTCACTGTAGTAGGACGTATGTTGGCAACCACGGTTAAAGGATTGTCCTCCTCTGCTAAAAGAACCACGACTATAGTTGATTCTGCCATGATATCCTCTGCTTCCAAACTGTCCACCACGTCTTCTGTTTGAGAAAGAGTGGCAACCCCCCGTCCTCCGTTTGAAGTAGATGTTGGCAGATGACCATCGGAAGTGGTATCAGTATTGGCAGTGATTAGAGAAATGGGAGTGCCATGGGTTGGTTTTTGGTGGGCTTTATAGGTTAGAGGATAGTTGAGAGATCCTTCAGGAGTGAGGGTTTCTTTGTTCCTTGTTTCATTTTTCACAATTCTTTCCAATGAAGACATTAATGTCTACCATTTCCCTGGCTCTTGTTTCATCCCTTTCTCATCTTCTTATAATCTCCGTCCAGCACCCAAACACTATTCCTTAGGCAAGTGAACCCAATAATAAGAAGATTTTTCCTAAGATGCCCACTCCTTTCCTTAACTTTGTGCCTCGCAACAGTCTTGCTAACTAACAAATTCCTATTTTATCATATATTTTCATAACTTATTATGATAATTGGGCTTAAAGTGCTTTTATTAAGATAATTTAAGATTAAGTGTGGTTGCACGAAATTAATGCTTGAATGGGCATAATTGTCACATTTTATGCTTTTTCCTTAGTGATTGATTTTTGGGACAAATGATATTACGTTATTGTGAATTGCATTGCAATTTATTTGGGAGAAATTAGAATTACAAAGCTGAAAGAAGATAATTGCAGTCAAGAACCTAAATAAATGACACCTAGAGACCTAAATTGAAGAAAATTCAGAAAAGGACCAGATGAGATGAAACACAAGCGTTTCATGTTGCTGAACTCGGATTCTGTCCCAACCCTGGATTTCAAATGCAATGAAGGGCCGGGTGATGATGGACCCGTAGGTAGCTAATGGGCCCACACAGAGAGAGAGAAAGAGAGAGAGAGAGATATGGTGTGGGCATCTGTGCAGAGGGTTAGTGAGGCGAGGAATGGGGTCTTGTCTCTCGAATAAAAAGCATTAGGAATTGTATTCTCTTTACGTGGCACATTTGGTGTCCATTCTTATGGGCTCGTTTTGGATTTCTTTGGGAGAAGTAACTTTTGTTTTTTATAGACTTTTCTTAATAGACTTTTTTCTGATGTGATTTGTGTTTTGGATAGCAGTAACAGAAGTAGCTTTTGTTTGTAATAGGAACTTGTTTGGTATAGCTTAAAAAAAGAAAGATGAGATGAAAAATGACTAAAAAATGCATGAATCAAATTCACACACACACATATGTGCCGTATAAAATGTAATAATTTGAGATAAAAAATAAAAATAAATTTACTTCATAATGTTTGCAAGAAAGAACGCATACATATAACAGAATAATGTGCTTCTTAAATATGTGCTTCTCTATCCGCCTTTCTATCCCTCAATGAAAGATTATACAATGATCTATATTGTAATTACTTCACAATGTTTGCAAGAAAGAACGCATACATATAACAGAATAACGCTTTGAAAAATCAACTACATTGAGCAGTTCTTTGATTCCCCTTGTGAAACTAATAGAAATGATCACAGGGTCTACAATAAGTAAGTCAGTAATACAAATTGATCAAAGATGCTGCCCAAGAAATGAAGAAAAAAAAATATCCTAATGAGCGGCAGTTTTCTTCTCAGATATTCAGATTCAATACATCTAATATGATCATATAAAAAAAAATACATCTAATATGAAAAGAACCCAGGAGCATGACACAAGCAAATGAAATATGAAATATAGATTGGTTAAACACTCTGCTTTTCTTTTGGGGTAAAATGGTCTAAAAAAAAAGAGGCTGACTCAATAGACTTCTAATGGAATAATAAGCAACTTAATGGGAGCTTCAAAAAAAAACTCCATTGCACTTTGAAGTCCATCAATTTTTGAGTGTTCCCAAACAGGCCTTTTGTACTTGATGGACTTATTATCCCATCTAATGGGATAATAAGTCCATTTTGAGTGTTCCCAAATAGGCCCTACGTGTCTAATTATGTGTTCATACCTTTAATATTTTTTCTAATTTTTTTTATATATTGTATTTATTTAGATTTAAATTATATGATGCTTTCTAGGATTTTTTTTGCATCCAGTATCTCAAATTAATTAGTTTCCAATCTTGCATTTATCTGTAACACCAGTATCATGGAAACTAATTAATTTGAGATACTGGATGTAAAAAAATTCCAGAAAGCAACATATAATTTAAATATAAATAAATACAATATATAAAAAAAATTAAAAAAATATGCTCATACCTCTAATAAAGATATGAGCACATAATTAGGCACATAAAAATGGACACTAAATGTGAACTCTTCTCTTTGCTTTTCAGATACAGAGCATTATAATTTATATTTATTAAAAGTTGTCTTCAAACTGCACATGGTCCTGTAAAGTTCTGCATAATATTTAATTATAAGTGCATTCATTATAAGCTCATCATTCTTCAATAATATAAATTTATCCTTACATGCAGGCAAGATGAAGTATAAATCCAATCAATATTCACAGTATGGAAATTAGAGTAATGCCGAAAGAGACTTGATTATTCTTTTGTACTACTTCTTTGGTTCGTCATTAATGTACATAAAACCTATATATTTAATTTGGGGAGATTAAAGAAGTACTTCTGACAAACTGAAAGCACTAAATCAGTAATTAAGCGGAGATACATTTAGAAATAGTATAATCTCTGAATTTTAAACAACTATTTTTGATAGAGTTCAGAAGTTTTCCAGTTTAAGGGGGAAAATCCTGCATCAATATGTTTATTTGGTCAAATCAATTGAAAGTGACCTCCAAGAGGATGTGTATTTAGCGAGGAGATAGGTTTGTAATAGAGACCTCATTACTTGACGCTTGAACATAGTTTCTTCTTCCTTCACTTGATCTTGTAGCCTCTGAACTAGAATCCTTCAAAATTGAACTGGTGCTATTCATTAAAAATGCAGGTTTCGATGGGACTGGGAGAGACAAAGAGTGGCTGCTCAGCATTACTCCAACTGAAGCCATAGTTGGCCTGTCAATCGCATTTTCCTGAACACATAGCAATCCGACGTGAATGCATCTCATTATTTCATTTCTTGAATCACTATTGATTAACAAAGGATCTATTATATTTGAGCCATTCCCTTGCCTCCAGTTTTGCCATGCCTGCAAGAGTACACATCTTAATTACAAAAGTAAATTTTAATTAGTTAACAATTTGCAATTCCTGAATTTCAAAACACCAAGGACTTACAAAGTCTAGTAGACCGTAGCTATTTTCATTGAAGATGCTATTGTTTTTCTTCCCACTTATAATCTCTAGAATTAGCACACCGAAACTATACACATCCAATTTCATCGAGCATTGCCCATGTAGTACATACTCTGGAGCCATGTATCCACTGTATGTCAATATGAACAAGTTTAATTACAGAAAAAAAATGTGTTTCTACTCATAGTGTAGTAATCTCAAGTTTCTCTTTTATTTTCATAAGTTAATTATGGTGTAAGATATCATACTCACTAGGTTCCAACAATTCTATTTGTGTTACTTTGAGTTTGATCTGCACTAAATAACCTTGCCATTCCAAAATCTGATATCTTGGGATTTAACTCTCCATCTAGAAGAATATTACTTGCTTTGAGATCACGATGAATGACTCGAAGTCGAGAATCCTCATGAAAATAAAGAAGGCCACGAGCTACTCCAACAATAATTTGATGACGCGTTGCCCAATTCAAATGAGCACTACGATCCGGATCTACAACCCCACACATATGATCTTAGAATTCCATATAGCAAATATTTTGCAGTAAAAGAAACTATTTACAAGTTTGAATCTCCTCTTATTTTAAATTAATAAAGTTTTTATAACTCGTTTTAAAAGAAATATAGAAGCATCTATAACTTACCAAATAATAAGAAGTCAAGACTTTTATTGGGAAGATATTCATACACGACTAGTCTTTCTCCTCTTTCCAAACAGAAGCCAAGGAGTCGAACTAAATTGCGATGCTGAAGCTTAGCTACCAACATTACTTCATTCTTAAATTCTCTATCTCCCTGCCCAGAATCCCTGGATAACCTTTTAACTGCAACTTCTTCTCCATTATAAAGCTCACCCTGTACTTGTCAAAGTAGGACGAAGCTATCTTAATTAACAACTCCAAAGTGGTGAACTTAATTTATCTCATGCTCACATTTTTAATTACTATACCTTGTAAACTGCTCCAAATCCACCTTGTCCAAGTTTATTTGAATCAGAGAAATTATCTGTTGTGAGTTTGATGGTGTCAAAGTCAAATTGTATTATCTCAGCATGTTTAATTTCACCATCGAGTTGATCAGCTTCTACGAAGGAATCTTCAAACAAATTTCATCATTAAAATAACTTCCTTTTGAAATAGTATCATATAAGAATTGCTGGTTGGAGCATGAGTTTGACTTACTTTGAATTGCTTCTTTAGGTTTCTTCATTTTCAAGAAAATGAAGATGGAGATGAGCAATAAGAAGACTGCGACTGCGATAATCGGTATAATTATCACAATGATGTTTCTTGATTTAAAATTATTTCCTGTAAAAGCCAAACATGATCATGCTGATTTAGATATTCCTTGACTAAATACAGTATAACCACCGCAAAATGAATTTTGAATTTTTGCCATGTCACACCTAAAATAGCAACCTTCATTAAAGTTAACTTCTTTTGTCAATTAACACTTCTCTTTATCGTTCACGGAAAAGCCCAACGGAAAACTCATTCAAATTTTCCATTACATTGATGTCCCACTTGGGTTACAAGCTTGCGTTACCCAGCTACGCAAAAGAATTCAAATTTTGACTCCGCACTATACATAATTATTTTATGTTGGACAACTGGATTCCACCAACCGCAGACATAGAAAGCTGGGTCCATAAACAATCGACAATACTCATAAGCCTTATTTTCTAAGTTGTGTTTCACTCACTCAATCAATCAATGATTCAGATGAGGCTGACGAGGGATAAAAAAAAAAAAAAAAGATAGGAGAGAATCCTCTTCCCTTTCTTTCTACTGGTACTATTATGGCTTTTTTTTTTTTACTTAAAACCACCTGTCCAAACAGCGCCAATAGCTATGATCTATTGATCTTTTTTTTTTTTGGGGGGGGGGGGGGGGGGAATGCACCAGAATGCCTCTATTAGTTGGAATAAGTATGATAATTTTTGACAAACTAGAATTTTAATGGCATAAACAAAAATGTCAATTGTAAAAAACAAATGTCTAGTTGTAATTATCTTTGAGATATTTTACTTATGAGCTTGACGTGTTTTTTAGAACAACTAAATTATTCATTACTTGTCATCTTCTCTAGTTAATAGTATGCATTATCAAAGAAATTACTAGAAAGTCTCTATAAACGACTGTTTTTTAATTATCACTTTGAGCATGCCCCATCTAAAAGATTGGTGAGTCTAAAATTTTACATAAATAAGGTTTGAGTTTTAAGATATACCTTGCGAAGGAGGAAGAACTTGTATTGGATCAATAACTGTAGGATTATAGAATTGGACCTTCTCAAATCTAAGATTGCAGTTCCGTTTGATAACCCTACCGCCAACCTTGTTCTGACAACATAGTGGGATACCCGAGATAGCATTCACCAAGCAGTCGTCGCATTGTTGCTCGGTTAAATCCGGCGTGCACTGAGCCAGACCATGTACAGTTTGACCAGATGATAGGGTCGAGGAGTTTCCGGCAGCCACCTTCCGATCAGAGCCACCATCAGCGGCGTTGGTTTTAAGAACTTTCATTAGCCGATCAAGCGCATCTGTGTACTGGTCTGCATCTGCTGCTTTTTCTGGGTTATTAAACGCATAGGAAAAATCAGGGTCCACGTATATCCCAAACATTGAGCTACTTGAGTATTGAAGGATGCACAAGTCATAGTATAGAAATGCCTCCTTCTGGTTTGAACAATTATGTGGGAGAAGCCTTGTGGCATTGTTGAGGCAACTACGGCAAACATCAGGTGTAACATCTCCTCTGCAGAGACCTGATGCGTAAACTGTGTCGGGGTTTTGGCCGTACGAGTAATTGTAGAAGCCATAGTCATCTGTTGTGTTGGAGGTGAAATTGGAAAGAAGGGTTATGAGGTTATTGTGATAGGGGCTTGTGTCTGTGTAGGTTCCATTGCCAATGGAACAATTGGGATGAACGGTGTCAGGGTGCTGCTGCTCCTGCTGGGTGCTGAGAATGAGAAGATGGGACAGGAATGAAAGCAGGGCCAGAAAAATAGTGACAGTAATCCTTGTCATTATTGGAATAAAAGTTATAAAACTGTGATAAATGAAAGAGTAAAGCTTCGGATGCTATTATTGTGATCAGTGCGCGCAGAAAGGCTTTTATTGTTAATTACAGCAATACCCTCAACGACTTTATTACTGTTCGCAAGTCAACATGGAAAATGAATGGAAAAGTCTAAGAATACAAGTCAGGAAGTCTAGGAAGACAAGTCAGGGGCTGTTGACCAAAAGAAGGAAAAAGTGGCTTGGTTAACTAATCAGCTCATAAATAGTTTGGGTTAGTTTGACACAGCATCACGCTTGATGCCTTTGCAAGTTCTTCGTGGTTTCTTAGACTGGAATAGGCTAGGAATAAAGGTTGTTGAATTTTCGTAATAGTCCAAAAATTTTGGAATTTAAAATAATAATAATAAAATTAATTAATTAATTAACTAACTTGTTAAGTCAAAAAAATATAATTGTCATCAAAATGAAAATATATGAGATAAGAGGCCAAGAGAAAATTCGAAAGAGAAAGGGAGAGCAATTATCATTCAATTGCTTGAGTATCAAGGATGATAAGGGTAATTAGTTGCTCGAGAAGAATGATATTGCTGGTAACATTGCTGATTTCTTTTAGAATCTTTTCTCTACCTCTAAGACTAGCAACATGGATTCTGTTGTTGATTATATTGATAGCAAAATTACGCCTAAGATGAATCAGAACCTCTTGATGCCTTTACTCTAGAAGAGATTAAGCAGGCAGCCTTTAGCCTTGGAGGTTTGAAAGCACCTAGACCGGATGGTTTTTCTCGTATGTTCTATTACAATACTTGGTCTAAAATTGGTGAGACAATTTGTACCATGATCCAAGAATTCTTTGCAGGTCACTCTTCTTTGATGCTATTAATGAGACGAATATTACACTAATTACTAACTTAATAGGCCTAAACATGTGTCTCATTTTCACTCCACTAGTTTGTGCAACTTTTCTTATAAGATTATATCCAAGCTGATGTCCAACAGATTAAGACTCTTGATTGACCTTTGTATCTCCCAAAATCAAGGTGCCTTTGCCCCGGGCCGGTGCATACATGACAATATTAATATTGCTCATGAAGTGTATCACTATCTAGGAGGAAGAAGAAGGGGGTAAATATGAATTTGCTCTCAAGATGGACATGAGTAAGGCTTATAATCGGATTGAATGGGGTTTTTTTGAGAAAAGTTGCTATTAAGTTTCATCTTCTGTGTAAAGTGGGTCTCTCTCATTATGAAGTGTGTGCAATCGGTCAAGTTAAGTATTTGTCTATCCGGGGAGAGTGTAAGATCTTTCTCTCCGAGTAGGGGATTACGTCAAGAGGATTCTCTCTCACTATATTTATTCATCCTAGTTGCGGAAGTATTCTCGCTCATAATTAGCAAAAGCCAAGATGCTAGACTTATAAAGGGGATTAAATTAAGCAGTGAATGTCCAGTATTGACCCATAGTGTTTTTTTTTTTTTTTTTTTGCAGATGATGCTTTCATATACATGAATTCCAATCGTGCGGATTGCAACCTCTTGGTCAAGATCATTAATATCTACTGTGGAGCTTCAAGTCAGAGTATCAATCTTGACAAGTCGGGTATCTTTTTTTTTTCAACCAATATACTAGAGGTTGTTAAGACTATGGTGGGCAACATATTAGGTATCGAAGCATCTGTGGACCTGGGTAGGTATCTTGGTATTTCAAACATCTAGGGTAAGAACAAACACCAAGTATTGGCTTACATTAGAGAATGAGTCACAAGTAAACTTTAGAGTTGGGGGCCATTTCTGCTATCCTTTTCTGGGTGAGAGGTTATAATTAAAGCAGTCATTTAGGCTATCCCAGTATATCCCATGAATTGCTTTAGGTTTCATGTTAAACCCTGCAAGGAGATTCACAGCCTTATTGCTAATTTTTAGTGGGACGGGAATGCCTTTAGAAGTAGGACACATTGGAAGTCATGGGACTCTCTTACCTTAGGGAAGAATCAAGGTGGTATGGGTTTTCAAGACTTGATCATTATAAATTAAGCACTGTTGGCTAAAATGGCTTGGAGACTAATGCTAAGACCTAATGATTTATGGGCCAAAGTCCTAAAAAGTGTTTATTTCCCAAAGGAGGAGTTTATTGACACAAAAGAAAGCTTTAAAGCTTCATGGTGTTGGTTGAGCATCATTTGATAGAAATTTCTTGAAGAAAGATCTTCAATAGGACATAGGATCTAGTACTGATATAAGGATTTGGGGAGATAAATGGGTCCCAAGAGTTAATTTTCTAGAGAAATCACAAAACAATGATGATCTGTTTGTAACGCAAGAAAGAGTTAGCGATCTCATTATTTAAGGATCATGGGATCTGGCTCCTACCTCACAATACCTATATGAGGAGGTCACCAACACCATCTTGAGAATTCCTATACCTAACAACGGTTTGGATAACAAACTAGTGTGGACCAATGCAAATAATGGTGGATATTCAATTCAATTTGGCTATCATAGTAGGAAAAATGAGCACCCGGTGGATATTGACAAGGCAGGGTCTTCTATTGTTATGTCTCCAACTTGCTGGAAATCAATTTGGAAAATCAAGACTATCCCGCATGTGCAACAATTCATGTGTCTTCTTCTCCATAATGCCTTGGCCACCAATGTAGTCCTCTTTAGTAGGAAGAGATCCTGAATGAAGATATGTCCTATCTGTGAAGAGACTAAGGAGTACCTGGAGCACTTATTCTTCCACTGCCCTTGGACTTAGAGTGTTTGGTTTGGTAAGATGTTGGGAGCCAAATTTGATATTACCGAGGTGTTCAATTTCAAGGCTTGGTGGTTGATGATACTAGGTATGTCTCCTCTGACATCTATAGATGTTTCTCTGATTTGCTAGCTATTGTGGTTCAAATGGAAACAAAGAAATGATAAAGTTTTCAATCATATTGACCCAAACCAGCTGGGGGTCCTTGATTTGGCTATGAGAAATAATCTTGATTTTTGGTCATGTGCGGATAGTATGCAGTCTGAGTCTGACCTGCCTAATGGGTGTATAGCTCCTACGCTTTCTTGGCAACCCCCCCCCCCCCCCAACAAGGAAGAGTGAAAATTAATATGGATGGAGCTTACAAGTTTGAAAAGGAGATGGCTGCAATTGGTGTGGTGTGTTGGGATAACCTAGGTCATTTTAAATAGGGTTTTGTGGATAAGGTTAAATCTATCTCTACTTTTATGATTGAGGCTGTGGCTCTTAAAAGAGCTTTGATGTTAGCCGTGGTCCTAGGACATCACAAATCTGTATTTGAAACCGATTGCCTTCCTCTACTTTCTTGTGTTGAAGCTAGATCTCCTAGTTTATTTGATTGGAAGTGTAGAGGTATTTTGCATGATATTATTCATCTTTTGTTTGACAAAGTTGGGTTCCCTGTATCTTTTACTCCTAGAGAGGGTAATTGTGTTGCATCTTTTACTCATATAAAGGGTAATCGTGTTGCTGATCTTCTTGCAACAAATGCTTATAAGGGGGTGTTCTGTCGGATAAGTTTTACAACCAACACTCCTTTTGATGTCTCTTCTAACCTTAGACGCTCAGAAGGCCAATATAATTGTGGACAGGGACGGAGCTTCTTTATGACATAGGGGGGCCAAAAAAAAATTTATATAATGTAAAATTTAATTTTGACACCCCCAATTTTTTTAATACATTTTTCCCTCTCTTTTTTTTCGTTCCCTCCTTGACGTTGACAACTTAAAATTTTGAAGTTTTTGACACTTAACTCTCATTTGATTCTTAAGGATGTTTGTAAAGTTTTCAACATTGATAATATTTGTACTTTTATTGCAAAATACTATTTTGCTGATTTTACTAAGTAAGAGGATATAATTTTTAAACCTCAACTTCAACATTTTGTTATTGATGCTTGTAGTATAATTATGGGAGAATTTGATATTATATGACATCTTTGTTGTAAAAGGAGATCACGGGATTTGAGCAAAGCCTTGAAAAATGGGAAGGAAGAAAGTCTACAAGCAACACCTAAAGTCCACCACGTTTTGTTGTAAACGGAGATCACGGGATTTGAGCAAAGCCTTGAAAAATGGGAAGGAAGAAAGTCTACAAGCAACACCTAAAGTCCACCACGTTATTGGGAATGCAGTGTGTAAGTGGTAGAGGTTTTCTTCCGAAAGGGGCAAATTCAGTTTCAGTTCGGATTAGTTTGAGACTGTTGATGTATCTGAAAGATGGCTTATCCTTGGACACCGAATGCTCTAAACAAAAAAACCAAAAAAAAAGTCCACCCCGTCATGTCCAGGGAGGAGTCACTTTTTTTGAGTTTTTCTTCCTTCTGAACATTTTGAATCTGAGCTCTCCGTGTTCTCCATTTTTCGGTCACCGCCTTGCACACGTCCCTTCTTCTAGCATGCTTAGGAGTTCCTACTCTACGTGTTTCTTCCTTCCACTTGTTATAATGATTTTATAGAGTTCCAGTAAGTTTTTGATGCTACCTCCTCTTTTACTTCCCCCCCCCCCCCCCCCTTCCTACCTCTCATTTCTTTTTATTTTCCTATAAACTTTCTTCTTCCTCCTTGATTTAAGAATAGGTTTTTTTCGCCAAAAAAAAAAAAAGAAGAATAGGTTTTAGGAATACGAGGCTTGCGCACGTGGTTAATTAATTAGTTCCTCGCAGCTATCTCATAAAATTCTTACAAAACCCACCTGGCATGGGCATGTTTGGATTGAAGTTTACAAAAGTGATTTTTAATTATTCAAACTAACTTTTGCAAACTAAAATTTAAGTAAAAGTCGGTTAGTAGAATATGATTTATATTTAGATAGGAATTAACATTTCATTATATGTTAACAATGTTCATCATGACACGTGTATAGGAAATAACTAGGAAAATACAAGTCCCAAAATAGATATTTGTGGGGTCTTCATTCCAATTATTGAAGTCAGAAAGCCCTAAAAACTTGTTAATGTATTAACAATTTTTTAAGACTTTTTTAATATTTTACTTTCCTGTAAGATTTTCTTAAAATTTTGTTGATCTTTTGAGATCTTAAAGGATTATTTTTAATTTTTTTTCTTGGACAATAACAACTGCTATAATTTTTTCGGTCAAAGTCAATTGCTATAATCAATGTACCATCAAATAGTATTCCAGCAAGCTCTTCTAAAAGTCATTGTTCACATGCTGAATACAAAGCCTTGAGCTCAGGTATTAGTTTGACTTCGAGCAAAAAAAAGGTATTAGTTTGACCCAAAAAAAAAAAAAAGAGCTCAGGTATTAGTTCGTTCGATTCCGTGAAAGTTGTGCCTTCGTCTTCCCCTCTCTCCTTTCTTTTCTTTTCCCGCCCTCTTCTCCTCTTTTCTTTTTTTTTTAACGGGAATGAGTATATATTTTATAATTAAATAAATAAATATTTTAAAATATATTTAATTAAATTAATTAATATTTTATACTTTTTAATTATTTTTAATATTTTTCTATCATTTAATTAATTAAAGGATAAAATGGTATTTTGATATAAAATCTACTTATATTATAATTTATTTTATAGGATATATTATAAGATTTAAGTGATAACAAAATGTCAATATAATATATCTATATTATATTATAATGGATAGAGATAGAGAGAGAGAGAAGCTAAGATATTCTAATAGAGACGCATACTGGGAGACAATATATACCTATATATATGCTAGGTGTAGTAAAAGGATGATGTGTGTTCTATTTTTCAAGTTAGTGCAGCAAGGCAAGAGCTTTAATGGAAAGAGATTAAAATTTGAAGATGCAAAAGAGAAACATCATGGATGAAATTCGGCATTGAGTTTTTGTTTTTCCTTTCTTTTCTCTTCTTCTTCTTCTTCTTTTTTTTTTTTCTGTCTTTAGTTAGCTATTATTTTAGTCACGACAATGTTTAGTTTATGTAGCTAAACTTTCATTTTGGATTATTTAGTTTGATTATAGATTAGTGGATGACGATTTCTTCTTTTAATTGCTTTAATATTATATTTATTGATTTAATTGTGTGTAAATGTTTTAATTCCCTTATATTTATGGTGGTGGAAGGAGACCATGGAATCCAATGCCTTAAAAAAAAAAAAAAAAATCCAACTAGACTCCTCTTCATTCTTGCCAATTGTTCTGTTCTTTGCCTCTATCAATTAAAATACAATAACTCAGCATATTTCAATTCTAATTTTTGTTTTTGGTCAAAAGATACTTGTATTAATACTCAAAACATCATAAACCCACAATATAAGGGATTACAATAAAAAGAAAAAACAACAAGGGTTAAGGTGCAAAAATACACATGGGCTTTTCCCAAAAGAGCACTCAGCAGCAAGTGCTTTTTTAAGAGGCAAAAGTGACTATGAGGTTACAAAATAGGAGCAAAAGTCACATAATCTGTTAAATGGGTCCGTTAATTGTTAGTGACTACGCATTATTTGTCCAATGTGAATGAAACGTGGCATGTTGATCTGTCAATTAAACTCACCCAAATATTCAATATTGGGAAAACTCAAACTCAAAGTCGTGTTTCCAACCCCCATTCATCCGAGAAGGAGTAAAACGTCGAGCACAGATGCGATGAGCTGTGAGGAACAAGAGATCGAGAGGGAGCTCGATGGAATCATCTTCAACGCGCGACGACGGGGAGAAGCAAGAAACTGCGAAGGAAGGTGGTTGAATCCAATGAAAGCTGAATCCACCAAAACTTGCTTTGTTCTTCCATCTAATACCCATCCATATTGGAATCTCAGATAACAAAAGAGATAGCTGCTCTTCCTTCTTCTTGGTTGAAATAAATCCATGTTGAATTTTTGCTCATTTCCCTCTGGATTGCGCCACTTCCTACGCACTTGGCTCTATGATCCTGCTTCAGGCATGGATTCCAGGTTAACTAGTAAGGATGCTGCTTGAGAAAAAGTACAGATTGGATTATGCTCCATTTTTTCATAAATAAATTGATTTTGGCTCTTCCATATTTGCCACTTAGTCATGGCAATGAGAGCCTTTTGCCATTCAGAAAGCTGCAGATCTAAAAAATAGTGAGAAATCTATGTTTTTATATCAACTTCGGATAGACATACGAACAGCTCCTCGCGTGAAATCGTTTGGCCGTCGCCTGAACCCTAGGTCGTTGCGTGAATCATCACCCCTCTTTCTTGAATCAATCCAGTGCTTCGTCAGTTCGTTGAGTGAATTGTCGAATCAAAATCATCGAACCTTACTTGTTCCCTGAACCATACTTCGGCTGCGTCAATGTTAAACAAATCTGATGCATCCCCCCCCCCCTTTTTTCTCTTTTGCGTTAATCTGTTTTTTCCCTTTGAGCAAAAAAAGAAATCAATTTTCCCCCAATTTTTGTTATTGCAATTTCCTAGTCAGCAATTTAGGGTTTAATTGGCCTTCTAAAAACTCCAACTCAGCAGACACATCATCAATTTAAGTCAAACTGTCCAGCTTAACGGTCAATGTCAACCCATTTAACATATTATGTGACTTTTGCTCCTATTTTGTAACCCCATAGTCACTTTTGCCCCTCAAAAAAGCACTTGCTGCTGGGTGCTCTTTTGGGAAAAGCTCATGTGTATTTTTGCACCTTAACCCAAACAACAAAATAGGACAGAAAACAAACCTAAAAAGAAAAATACATCAAACTCAACAAGAAACAAACTACAAACAAATACCATTCAATGAATCAATGGTGGGAGAAGCATCATGAGAATCAGCATCCGTTTTCTCGGCATCAAAGGCTAGAAATGACATCAAAGACGGTGTTGGTTGTAAAACCCAACCAATTGTGCACACCCCTTTATAAGCATCGGCTACAATTAAGTCAGTAACATAGCTACCCTCTTAGGGTAAAGGACAATGAGAACCCAACCTTGAACGATAAAAGATAAATGATATTGAGCACAATGCTCCTACTCCTCCAATAAATCAAATCAGGTGATTTAGCATCAACACAGTCAAGGGGAGACAATCTATTTCAAACACCATGTTATCATGGCCAAGATCCACCGCGAGCATCAATGCCCTCTTTAAAGCTAAAGCTTCAGTTATAAATTCATATATCAATTTCACCTTATCTACAAATCCCCATTTAAAATCGTCAAAATGATCCCTACAGATAACTCTGTTAGAAGTGCCAATCTTATTAGTCGAGAAAGCCCGTCACAATTAATTTTAAGCCTGCCAACCAGCGGAGGGGACCACAAAACTAGAAGAGTAGAAGCCTCCCTTTGCCCATCCAGGCTTCTATACCTTTTATCACAATTCACCCAAAAGTAAAAGTTGTTTGTTCTAGCTCATTCAATGACTTCAACAGGATTTGGTTCTTTATGATTAAAAACCATATCATTTCTTTGCTTCCAAATAAACCATAAGTCCAGCAAATTAATTATAGGCCTTGCCTACTCATGGAGTGCATACCTGTAATTGTAATCTACCAAGAATTGATGTTCGACATGTTGGCAATATCAAATCTTGCATTAAGAGTACAACCAAACCAAATACATCTAGTCCATAGGTAGTGAAGCAACAAGTGCTCAATTGTTTCCACATCTTCAACACAAATGGGAAAAGTGTTATCCTAGTCTTTTTCTATGATAAAGGGCTTCATTGGTAGCGACAACGTTATTCAAGATCCTCCAAATAAACTGCTGCACTCTTGGATAATCTTGATCTTCTAAATTGTCTTCCGGCAGGTTGAGGGGATGACTATCAAGGACCCTGCTTTATTGCCATTAGTGAAATTATCCTCTTTACCTCTATGGTATCCCATTTTCACTAAATAAACATTGTTCTTAGTACTGGTCCACATTAATTTATCAATCAGCCTATTAGATGAGATGTTGATATCATATATAGCGCTCTTGACTTCTGCCAATAGATACCAATCAATAGGAGCAAGATCCCACTTATCGTTGACAATAAGGTCTCAAACTTTACCATTTGAGATAAAAGAATCATTGGAGTTGCTTGGCTTCTCTAAGAAATTAACATTTGGAACCCATTCACAATCCCAAATTTGGATAGCGGCGCCATCTCCAACATCCCATCGTAGGTCCTGCTTTAGAAAATTTCTGCCTCCTAGAATGCTAGACCAGTACCACGATGCCTTATAGCCTTTTTCTACTTTCACGAATCCATCTTTAGGAAAATACACACTCTTCAATACCCTAGCCCATAGATCATTTGGTCACATAATCAGTCTCGAGGCAGTTTTCGCCAACAGATCATTATTCATAATAGCTAGATCACAAAATCCCATCCCTCCAATGCTCTTGGCTGTGGTTAAAGACTCCCATGCTCTCCAATGTGTAGTTCCACCAAAGGTATTTCCGCTTTACCAAAAGTTGGCAATAAGGCTACTAATCTCTTTGCATGTCTTTAGAGGAAACTTGAAACAATTCATAGGGTAAGTTGGAATTGCCTCAAGAATAGATTTAATCATAACATCTCGACTTGCAAAAGAAAGCAGTGAGTACCCCCAACCTTGGATTTTATTTGCAACATGTTCGTGGACATAAGCCAACGCATGATGTTTTGTCTTTCCCCAAATGCTCAGAATACCAAGTTATCTACCTGGATTCTCAATCACCGGAATGCCCAAAGATCTTCCCACCATACTTTTCACATTTTTTGGGGTATTAGAGGAGAAAAAGATACTAGACTTGTTGAGATTGATGACTTGACTAGAGGCTATACAATACATGTTAAAAATTTCTGCTAGATGATTGCAAAGAAGCTGTAAGTTTAAGGCAATTGTGGCTTAATTTGACTCCCGTGATTGTTAACTCTTAGAAATTGACAACATTCCAGCACATTTCCTCTCTCTTTTTACCTCTTTTTGGTTCAAAATGTGCATAGAAATGAAGTTATAGAGAAAAATATGCATATCAAAGTATAAGGCAAAAATCAAAGAAACTCTTGTTATTATAGAGTTTATGATTCAATTGATAATTGATAATTGCTTCCTCTTTTGTAGGAAGATAAAGACAAGTTTTGAAGCTCTATAAGAACTAAGAAACAAGGAAAGAAATAAAGGAGGTGAAGCAGTTCAAAGTTAGAAGAACCTGTACAACTGGTCGCAGCAAGTAGTGGCCGCGGAAAGTCACAATTGGCCCCAGCCAGTCGTGAAAAAGTGCAGAAAGTACAGCTGCACGTTTTACATTTCAGAAACAGAAAAACCTTATTTAACCTAAAGGGAAGGGCCGAAAAACATACTCTTGACCTAAGGAAACAAGTGGGCACACAAGGGAAGAGCTTGGGAGAGAGATTTGGACAATCTTGGAGGCTTGGGTGCTCAACCTAAGAGAGATTTTAGGGATTTCACATTGGTTCTTCCTCTTTTCTCCTCTTTTCTTCCTAATTTCTTCATGTATTCAGTTTTTTTTGCTTAGAATCTCTTTGTATTTGAACATGAATAGTTAAACCTTTCATTCTAGGGTTTTTCTTACCCTTTGTATGGATTAATACTTGAATATTCTTCTCTTTTGGTAGATAAATATATAAATGTGTTAATTTCAACCTTGGCTTAATGCTTCTAAGTGATTGGCCTCCATTTAGATGATTTATTCATATAGGTTTTGGCTCGAGAGAGCTAATCTAGGTCTAGAACTTGATTGAAATCATGCTTGTCTTGAAGTTTACTTGATAAATGGATGGTTTGTTGGTAAAATAGATATATATTTATTAACCTTCCATTGTCACATTAGGGTTGTTGCTTAAATATTGATTCTCACTAATTATAGTAAGAGATTGTGCATTTTAATGAGAAGAGAAACTTGATTTTGACTTGAGAGAGCGTTTCAAGTGTTTTTAAACCCTAGACTAACACATATATGTATGGAAATGCTACTAGAGAGAAAGTTAACCAAGTTTTATGAAATGCAAAAGGGAAGAAGAATCATAGGCTCCTTTATCCTTGAAGTCAAAAGTCATTTGCCTTTACCAATTTTAAATTTTAGAAATAGTCTTTAAATATTCTCATTCCAACTCAAAACTTTGTTCTAGCTCAACTTGATGAAATTCACTAAGCCTCTTGCTTGACCAATTTGTTAAACAAATCCTCACGGGAACGATACTTTATTTATCACTTTATTACTTGCGAAACTCGTACACTTGCGAGGCGAACAGTGATGTCTTTATCTTTTTGGCACTTGCTGATCATAAGGGAGAGAACCTCAACAACAATAATGAACAGATACGGAGAGAGGGGGTCTCCCTAGCGAATGCCCCCTGGGAGTAAAGGAATTCACATTTTCACCTGATAAACAAATATTCAAACTAACAAAGCAAACACATTTCATTAAGAGAGACGCCATTCAATACTAAAACCATATCATAACAAGACATTTTTAGGAAGTACCACTCCACTCGGTCATACGCCTTGCTCAGATCAATTTTAAGAGAAAATTTATACTTAACCTCTGATTTCTTATGATGAAGGTAATGATATACCTCACAGGAAATAATAATATTATCATAAATACACCGCCCGAGAACAAAAGCACTTTGATTCTGGGAAATACAAGTATCAAGCAAAGGATGCATTCTATTGGCCATGATTTTCAAAATAATCTTATAAGAGAAATTACACAAACCAATGGGGCGGAATGGGAAACATGTTCAGGCTTTTGTATTTTAGGTATAAGAGTGATATTAGTGTTATTGAAGTCATCGAGAACAGAATTACTTGCAAAAAACTCTTGAACCATAATACAAACAGACTCAGCAATTTCAGACCAAGTGGAATGATAAAATTTACTCGAAAAGCCATTGTACCTAACGCTTTTGAACTCCCAAGATTTAAGGCTGCAATTTTAATTTCCTCCCTAAAGATAGTAACAAGAGACTTTGGTTCATTTCAGCTGAGATTTTAGGCTCTATGAAACTTAAGACTGTATCCATTAATCGTGCACTAGATGTAGTAAACAACTCCTTAAAAAAGCTAGCAATGTTATTGAAGATGGCATCCTTCTCCATTAACTAATTGCCCAAGTCATCTTTAATGTTGGGATCCGTACACGCAGCGGATTAAAATTTCTTACGAATCCCGTCCCGAGGATCACCTAGGTGCATTTAAATCAAGACTTAGGAATCCGAATCATACCTTTGGAGAATTCGTTCGTGTCTCGTTCTTTCTTGAACAGGTAGGCTACCTTCTCGATCAACAGAAGACGACTCTTAGAATCCTCTTCCTCTACCGGTATCCACACGAACAATCCCCGAACACGGCTACGGCAGCGTGCTAGCGCCTCGAATTGTGCGTCTCTCTCTTTTACGCTCTAGGGTTTCTCGCGGCTTTCTAATACGCTCGACTAAAAGTTCTGTCGGTTTTTCTAAACCCGATAGGCGTATTATATAATCAAAATTAATCATCATTAATTTTGAAATTCGAATTTTGAATCTGGATAATATATCAATTAAATCTATCTAATAGATCTAATCTAATATATTTATTTAATCCGAATTAAAACCAGATCTGAAATTCGAATCTAAATTAAAAGCCTTCTGATTTAATTTATCTCTTATAAATTAAATCCGAGAAATGATATCTATCTATTTAATTAAATCTGAGATACTATATCTCAATTTAAATTAAACAGATACATGATATCTTTATTCAAAAATCAAATGAGATATAATATCTCTATTTGTTCTAGATATTTAATTTATCCGATAAATTAAATATAAAACAAATATAATATAATATTATTATAATCTCCATTAAATAATATTATTATATTATTTTTCGATATATATATATATATATACCCTAGATTAAATTCAACATCCATTAAATCTTAGATTAATCTAAGATTCAATAAATCTGGACGCATTTGCTCGTATTGGGTTATTCTTGTGTGCGACCCTGTGATCCATATGAGATTGGTAGTGGGCCAAGACTGTATCAGCCCACAAGTCGCAAGCAGCCTCTAGCAAGACATTGCGACTACCCAATTCACATGGGGATCGATGACATGATACAACCTATCTTACAACCATGTCACGTTCCTTTTGTCACGCGATAATTTGGTCAAGTATGAGGCATGGATAATATCAACTTTCTGTTCTTGACCACTACTTTCTCGATTCTCGAGTAGTCTAAAAGGTGAAATGGAAACTCTTTTCCATCACAGTATGGCCATATATTTCTTAGACTCACTCATCAAGGGGCCTAGTATTATCTCTCTACAAATGTGAGGGACAAATTCTATCTTGACCATTCACATTCCTCCGCATGAAAACCACTGATCCCGATCCCAGCCTTTATCATCATCCGGTCAAAGGTGACTTTTGATTAGATCAAAGGTCAGTGACTCATCATGTAGGAATCCATGATGATCTCAGGTCATAGGGCGTTGTGACGCGGTTATACATGAGATAAGCTTATGACTTATACCATACAGCTTTCTCATAGTGGGTCGGTCCAGTACCTTGTACTCTTACAAGTGCCCATGACTTTGATTCATATCTCCATACCTCATCAAAGTCATACTGGTCTTATTTCATCTTCACTCCCGTGTAGATGACCGACCAGGGACATTTAGGATAATCTATAAGATTATCCAGGGATGCAGTTATCAATACGAACATGTAAACGAAAATGATAACAAAAGAGAATACTTTAAATAACTTAAATATCCAAAGTACAATGAATTGCCCCTAGGACATAATTTCCAACATTTAATACAAGAAATTCTATTCTACTGCCTCTTTTTTATAGTAGAGATATGGAAGAATTGTGAATTTTTGTCACCAACTTCTAATCAATTAATGCGAAGTGTTGCAACCAATATTGTTCTTCTACCTCTAGTAATCTGTTCAGTTCTCCTTTTGTAGCATCCCAATTTTTATGTAAATCAGTTAATGGAATATATGAATTTTCCACTAAGTGGTAGTAGTCGGTGGTATTTATTTTCTAGCCGGATAAATTAATTATTGAGAAAATAATGTGGAATTATTCAAAAATATGGCTAATAAATTTGATTATAAATAAATTGATGAATGGACGTGCTATACGAGCAAGGAAGGAAGCAAAACATTTTTTTTTTCAATAATAATTCCCCAAAGTGAGAAGAAGCAAAAAATTAAAAAAAAAAAAATACATATATACATCTCTCCAATAGCATCTGACGTGTGAGGAGAAAGGGGGATATGACAAGATAATTCAATATTAATTAAAGTAGGGGTGAGGGAGTATGGAATCAGATTTGCTCAGTATCTCTTTCTTCAATATCGGTGTATCTTGATCGTCTAAAAATTGATCCAACTGTTTTTTTTTTTTTTAAAAAAAAAAGAGACACATCAGCTATTTTAAAAAATTTTATATTTACCACATGCGGTCTTTAAAAATAGATTCTGCACCCTTGGATCATTTTTTGGACAGATGAGATCAAGAGCTACTGAGGAATACTGAGAGTGTCGTTTCTGAGAGAGTCCGGACTCGAGGGAGTATCACGGGAACCAGATCTTCTCCATATCCAATTTTCTCCTCATCCCTTTCCATCCCTCAAAAATAATCTACACCTTTCACTTCATCTTCATCCTGGCCATTCATTTTTTTTAATATTTCAAGTACTGACTGATCCTAAAAAAATACTTCATGATCTTTAAAAATTATTTTAGAATTTTGTAAAAATATTTCAGGGTACTGACTAGTACTAAAAATATACTTCACGATATTTTTCCAACATCCTAAAATAATTTTTCAAAATCATAAAGTATTTTTTTAGGATCAGACAGTACCTTTTTAGTACCTATCAGTACTTGAAATATTAGGAAAAATAAATGGTTAGGATGAAGATGAAGTGAAATGAATGGTGTAGATTGATTTTTGAGGGATGGGGAGGGATGAAGAGAAAATTGGATATGGAGAGGAACCGGTTCCGAGTATCACGTGGGTGAGGCATGGAATACACAGTTTTTTTTTTTTTAATGCTTCCCAATTTGCCTGACGTGAAAGGGAAGCTAAAGGAATTTTTTTTAAAAAAAAAAACGTATTTGTTCAATAATCCCCTAAGCAACTGACGTGAGAAAGACCCCACAGATGAGGAGAGAAATTTTTGTGGCTTCTCACTAACCTAAAACCGTCGGACATGAGAGAGAAGGATTGTGCTTGGGATGAAATAATTAAATAAAACTACTCCTCCTATCAGCAGCTATCACATCGCCTTGAAGAAGGGGAATAGTAGGTATTAATACTTAGTGGTACTTATACGCTAAGGGAGATGTAAAGGATGGGACAACTCAAATATTATTGAAGGGGAGATGTAGTGAGCACGTGGAGCATGGCAGGAAACACAAAAAAAAAAAAAAAAAAATCTTCAGCAGTTCCCAACGTGCCAGATATGAGAGACGATAAAGAAAATAAGACTAAACTTTCTCCGATATTTTCCAAAGTGTTGGATGTGAGAAGTGATCAAAAGAGGTAAGAGAAATTTTTCTTTTTCCTCCAAATCTCCTAAAAACGCTGGATTTAAGAGAGGGCATTCAGAATTCTGCAAGAGCTGGCGCGAGAGAGATCATCGGGAAGAAAAAAAGATAAAGAAGAAGAAGAAGAAATAATAAAACCAAAAAAATCCCTAGATATTTTAAAAGAGGGATCTAGAGAGACAAGGTTTGGGTTCTATTTAATGAGGCTCATCTCCTCCTATTTTCGCTGCTGGTGGCGTGGAGAAGAAGAGAAGAAGAAAAAGTTGTAGAAGGCATAAGGTGAGCCAAATAAAGCATCCAACGGGAAGGTGAAGGTTGAAAGAAAGAAGAGGAAACTTTGAGGATAAAGTTTCAAGCTAATAGGATACCAAGAACAAGTAAATGATTATTTATTTAAACTACCTTATAATTTTATGGTTGTAAAAGTGGCAGTACCCCTACATTTTTGGTCATGAAATAGGTTTGATTGATAGATTAAAAAAATGAATAAGGGATTCAATATAAGGCTTGAGATTTAGGAAGAAAGATAAGTATGATAGAAGAAAAATGATTGTTGAAATGAGAAGTTACTTGTCAGCCAACCTTATGAACGTGGGAAACTAATTTTTGTTAGTGTTTTTAATTTCTTCAAAGTGTTCAAAAATGGGACCTTGGTATAAGTTTGAGAGTTCTTTTTTTTTTTTTTAAAGGTTTCAGAAGGCCTATTTTTTTTAAAAAAAAAGTCAACAAAAAAATATTTTTAAAGACGAGTTATTTATATTTATATTTTGATTATTTTAAAGATACTTTAATTTTCGCGTACTCGAAGGAAAATTATACCTGATAATTTTGGTCAACTACTAGGTAGTAACCTTAATCCTCATGTGTTCTGTGTTGCTTTATATGCTTGTTATTCCATGATTGTGGACCCGTGTCTCCTGAAAAGGGATATGCGTTTGTGTGCATCCAGTGTGGTTTGGGTTTGGAACCTAACTACTATGTCTTTCCTAGCGCTATAGATCTGGGGCTTGCTTTGTTAAGCAGTCATGCGTTTGTTTCTAGGACATGTAGTCCTTCCGCAGTTAACACGGTATACTTGGTATGTTGTATTTGTGTTACTACGCGTTTGCTTACTAAATGCTTCTATTTGGTATTTTTCCTAATTATGATTACATGCATACACTGTTTATGCATTAGATATGAGATTAATGGTTACTATGAATATCAGATTTTTGTAAAGTTTCAAGGAGTACTCCATGGGCTGTATCCGGAGAGAAGGGTAATAATGCGGAGTTGGAGTAGACGGTGTTGTTGGTGGCGAAGGAAGATTTATCTTTGATTTTATTTTTGTGATGGGATAACTGCAGTGGCAGAGGCAAACTTGTACCAATGTGGGCAAGTGCACCCATAAAAAAAAACATATAGTTTGAAAGAATTTAGTAATAGCATGTATAGGTAGTGTAATCGGTTAAGGGTATGTTTGGATTGAGGGAGGGGGAGGGAGGGGGAGAGAAAAAAAAAAGGAGGGGAGAGGAAAACTTGTGGGCCCCACTATACTCAATTTTGAAAATTTTTTTCCCCCCTCTCCTTTTTTTCCCTCCCCCTCCCTCAATCCAAACATACCCTAAGACTCTAAACATTTAGCCAATGGTCACCGATTCGAACCTCCAACTTCCTTTATCAGTTTTTTTTTCCATCGTATCTATCTGTCTCTTACTCTCCATCCTCTTTTTTTCCCCATTGCAAATTGTTCGCCGTCCATCTCTATCTATCTGTCTCTCACTCTCCATCCTCTTTTTTTTCCCATCCCATCGTTCACTCTCCACCCTCGTCATTCACTAAGAAGCTAGGTCATGAGGGGTTTTTATGCCATCTCTTTTTCTTGTTTCTCTTGCTGTTTGCGGGGTGGCAAAAAGGAATAATCTGTTTCTAAGAGAACTACTATGAATCTTCTGAATTGGGTTTTGATCCAAAGAAATGTGAGTCTAAGAAATCGTGCAAGGTTAAGGAAACAAAGATTGTGCCATCTCCCAGGAAGGTTCATCGAAAATGGAAGAACAGGGAAGGGGATAGAATTGATAGGGATTTTGATTTTGTGGTGGTGCCATCCGATGGTGGTGAGTGTTTTTTTGGGTCTGATTCTGACGATTCAGAATATACTGTGGGGTGGGTGGAGCCTCATGGACCTAGCTTTAATAGCGTTGGAGAGTCAGATGGTGGTTTTTCGGTTTTGATTCCTCTCTATACAAATGGTGGCAAGCAGGTTGAGAGTTCAAATAACGAGATTTTGAGTGCCTTTAAGAAACTGCCCGATGAATTTTCTTCAAGTAAGAGTTAGACGTGGGCCTTATAACAATTTTCTGATTTTATTCTGAGGCGTTTTGTCCTCACTCATATCTCTTTATTATTGAGGAAATTCACAAGTTGATTGCCTAATTGTTCTTGATGGGTTTCATGCGATGCCCATGAAGAAATTGATCTGTGTTGTTGTGATGATTATGCAATTTGGATGTTTTCGTATGTCCTTTCAGAACCCATTAGCTATACTGCTTCACCAAAATAATTGCAGAAGCCAGGGTTTTTATAATTTCATTGTCATTTTTGTGCTTCTTGAATTTACTTGATGAGTTTCTTAAATTGAAGGACACACTACATTTCTTCTTTACCCTCCTCTTTGTTTGTTACCTACTCTTCATAGTCTTTGATTGATTGGCGATGGCTGAAGTTGTAACCAAAATCTTAACTTAGCCCATTTTTATTTTTGGCTTCAAGGAAAAGATCTCTTGCTCGTGCATTTAGCATCATTTTGATTTCTTTCAGCCAAAAGTAACCGAGGTCAAGTATGAGTCATTGATTGATAGGAAATATATGGCAATAGATGAGAGAAAAATATGAAAGTAGATTGATTAATTGAATTTTGTTTGTTAATGTGTATTTAATATTTCTACAAGAGAAAAATCTTACTTTATATGTTTTGATTAGGGTCCAAGTAGTTGGAAAATGCTTTATGGCATGGATGTCAACTTGGAGAAAGGTCTTGCACTTGTTGCTGATAACTTTGGCTTTCTACATTTGTAAGTAACTTATTAGATATCTTCATCCTAGCTTTCTATATCAGAATGTACACATCGACAAATCTAAAGGCTCTAATCTTCTTGCCATATATTAGTTGTATATGAAATTAGTTAGCTAAGAAATATTATATACTCTTGGTGCCATTTATAGGGTAGATGCTCTCACCAACCACAAGACCAGTAATGCAATTTTGATTCATAAGAAAGGTACTAGAGTTTTCGGCCTTCGTTGCAATGTAGTACATCCTGATCTTCTCTTGAGTTGTGGAAATGATCATTTTGTGAGTTCACTTCCCTTTTCATTTTCATATTATTGCTAGTGTACAATCATCTATAAGTATCTGTATGCCATGGGATTAGAATAAATTGTTCTGTTTAAATTGATTTCCTCGGAAATGCTTTTCAATTGAACCCAATTTCTGGTCCTAAATTTTATGAAGGAGTGGGCTGCCTTTTATCCTCCTTAAAAAAAAAATTGGGGGAGCTGCCCCCGAACCCCCGAATCTCACCACTAATTGTGCACCCACAAACATTAAATCCTGACTCTGCCACTAGATAACTGTATATTCTTTTGGCTTCGTAGGCACTGGTGGATGACTATATATTTAACCCTTTCGAGGACTATATTTTGTTACTTACTTTTAATTATATCAGTATTGCCTGAAATCCAACCGGGAAATACTCTGCCGTGATAAACTTTGATGCATGCTAATTAGTAATTATTAAAAGGGAATCTCTCTATCCGCCACCCAAAAGGGCGAGGTTGGTAGGGGTGTAACAATTGTGGTATCAGAGCCCGGTTTGGACAATACTGGTAAATTTTCAAAAAAAAAAAGTATGGAATTGATATAAGGTTGGTTGTCTGGGTTAGGAAAAAGATGGGTGACAACCATAGGAGGGCCTTAAGAGTGGTAGTTAGAAGATGTCATGTAATTGCTTTGGAGCTAGATACGGGAGGTGATTGTAACAGATCGTCAGTAGGACATACGGAACAACCATGGGTTTTTCCGAGGCATTCTGCGATACTAGAGGAAGAGAAAGAGGTTGAGTCTATAGGTCGTCCTATGCCTGGTCCCATCAACCTTATTATAGGTATAATATGCATCCAAACGAGAGGTTAGAGGATGCAATTCGAACTAAGTTTGTAGTGGCTAGTATTGACGCCCCCACTTTATCAGATCTTTATCTTTGTTTTCTATCTAGGGTAAATGAGTTATTTGTACAAAGGGATGCTAGAGATTTAATTTTCCCTTTTGAGTACTGGAGAAATACTATCTTATACCGCTTGCCTAGGACACCGTTTTGGTTAAGTAGGATTCATGAGATCATTGACTACAACCTGACAACCAATTTCACTGAGTTGATGGCACTAGTACACTTGTACATTCATACCCACATTGAAGGTTGGGAAGGAAGCCTTGCGGAAACAAGAACAAAGACTAGTAATATGAAATGTATCTTGGTAATTTATTTGGTAGTTGTGTGGTCGTACCCTTATTGTAAAGACAATATATGAATTATTTATGCTTTAATATTTTGAGGCTAGTACGATATTGTAAACTAATTTATGTGCAATATTAATATGATTCCCTTTTGTCTTGTGGCCGTGATTTGTAATTTGATATCAACTA
The DNA here is from genome assembly GCA_034222035.1 of Acacia crassicarpa. Taxonomy (NCBI): domain Eukaryota; kingdom Viridiplantae; phylum Streptophyta; class Magnoliopsida; order Fabales; family Fabaceae; genus Acacia; species Acacia crassicarpa. The sequence continues at coordinate 42,475,725 of JAWXYG010000001.1, read as the reverse complement.
GTGAAAATAATATTTATTTATTTTTCTATTACTTTGTAGCTAAATCTTAAATAATGGCAAGAGGGAAAGGACAAGGAAGGCCTAGGCAAGAGCCGGAGCCACAAATACCTAATCCACAAGATAATAATTTGATATGAGAAATGATGGGGTTGATCTGAGAACAAGGAAATGTGATTCATGAAATGAGAGCTCGTTAAGATCGAGATCATGAAAAAGAAGGAACTGTTGATGGCACAGAAGGCAGATTATGTTGCTAATGCTAGGGCTTTTGATAATTAAGTCAAAAAATGATTTAGATCCCCAAATCCTACTAGGACTTTGAGGTTAATCGTATTTAGACCAGAGAAATCTCAGGACGAGTGACCACCTGGGAAGTATTATAGGAATTTAAGATTTCTTTGATTTAAGGCCTTAGTAATTTAACAGATATATCTAATCTAAGAACAAAAGCACTATACAGACATGCATGGCCTAATGGAAAGAAAAGGGCCTAAAAGAAGACATGCATGGCCTAAAAGAAGAAGACAATATACACAAATATCTAAGAACAAAAGCATTATTTAACAGATATATCTAATCTAGGTATAATACAGACATGCATGGCCTAATGGAAAGAAAAGGGCCATCATTTTGTTCTCCTTTTTCCGGAGAGTCCCTTCCTCCTCCTACATCTGTTGATTTTCTATTTTTAAGATCTTTATGTTTGAATGTAAGAATTAACTTTGATTATCATTAATAGAGTATCTCCAGTAGAACATTTTGATTCATATCATTCTGATGCTAGTGAAATGTCCGTACAATATTGTGAGAAAATGGCGACTCAATCACTGATGAATTCGTTGTGGCCAACCAAGAACCATACAACAGGATTAAATACAACTTAATTCTAAATTACAACATAGCGAAGATGAACAAGGGGACTAGCATGCGTAGTAAAACCTTTAAGGACCCGTTTGTTTCATTGAATGTTGGGGAAGGAAAAGGAAAGGAAAGGAATGGAATGGAAAGGAAAGGAAGATTGGGAGGGAACTTTAAAAATGTGAGCTATTTGGTACACTAGGGAAAGGAAGTTAGTTGAGGGAAAATAATATGTTTGGTATGGAGAATTGGGTGTTTGTTAAGTGGGAAGATTAGGTGAATTTCCACAAATGCCCTTTAAAAAAAAAGGAAAAAAAGTTGAATTAGGTTGTGTGAACAGTGCGCCCATTGAACCCTACCGAAATCGCGAACACGGCGAGAGGAAAAATCGAATTGCAGTGTATGGGATATGAAATTGCAATCATGATTGGCATCCAAAGGCTACAAGAACAACGTGTGAATTGATCGGAGGATGCCGATGGAGGTTCTGCGTAACGTGAGAGAGTGGATTGAAAAAATTGATCACTTCATGTAATAACGACAGCAAACTAGCAGCGATTTGATTAAAATGAAAGTTAGATCAGTTAAAATGACGACACCAACTGCAAAAAAGTCTCGTTCTGAGGCTGAATAAGAAGAGTAACAGGTTTACAATATGTTTAACACTATATTAAATTTTTCAATAAAGAAGCAGTACAAAACATACGAATATCAGGCACAGACGGATTTCATTGCATGTAGGTATAGTGTGGGAAAGGAATAAAATAGAAGCAGATGGAAATTTCCCCAGTAAGGTGGACATGAGAGCAGCAGAATGCAAAGGCACATAACTGATGTATCTGTTCTGTTACAAGGAAAAAACCAGAAGGAAATTTGCCCAATAAAATGCTTCACCCTATGAAATAGAAGGCTGGACATGAAAGCACTATAACGCACAGTGACATAAATGAACATAGATGATACCAAAATCACAGTAGGGTGAAAGGAAATAAATTGAAAGCATTTGTCCTTCTCAAATGCTGCTTAAACATGTGAAGCAACTATAGCTAAAAGATCACCGTAATGGAGCATAAAAGAATGTACAAATAGCCTTGAATAGACAAAAGTGCAGGTCACATATGAAAGAAGATTTTCAACATCATTTAAATTGGGTGGGTCAGAACTCAAAATGAGGCAAATCCCACGTCCATAATGGAAACATTCCAAGAATAAGTTCATCAGAGGATAATACTGAAATAGCAATGAAACAACTAAATATTACGTTCGAACCAAATGTCCTAGTTCGAACGGAAGTCACAGCAACAAAACCAGTACAGCAATGGTTTAGCAGGTTTCAAAACGACAATGCAATCTACAAAAATACACCTCAGCCATGCATACAACCCAAAAACAGATAAACATAAAGTCTCCCTAATTCTTCTTCCTCCTCTTAGCTGGGGACCTTCTAGCAGGCGAGCGAGTTGAAGCTCTGGTTGAACCAGGGAGGTCCACAGGGACATACATGGGGGAAACAGACCTTGCAGGTGGATCAGCTAAGCTTGGGTCAGATGAAAATATATGTGGCAAATTTTCTGATGCAAGGACAGACCTGAAAGCGGTGGGTGGAATGAACTTCAAAGCCACTGCGTCTGATATTGGCCTGGAAGGTGCAGCAAGAGGCTGAACAGGTTCAGGCAGAGGCACAAGTGAAAGAGGTGTGACTGGTTCAAGATCATCACCAGTAGCTTCTGTTGTGGGTTGAGGCACACGTTGTTGCTCAGGGGAATGAAGGCTTAGGGATTGGTGTGGGGAGGGTGCAACTGTCTCTTCAGTTGATGGCTATTGCACATGTTGATCATGGGGGCCAGCTGACTCAGGCACTTGTGACTCATCACCTGCATTATGTGTCTCATGTGGTTCATCAGTTCCAATGGTGGGGGACTGCTTGGACACGAGAGGTGATTCATCAGGGTCCCTATGGCCATCAACAGTATGGTCCTCTACTTCAGCCTCAGCAGTGTTGGGTGGGGGAATTTCTTGTTGTTCGAACTGAACTTGATTTCCACCATGAGAAGAAGGACTCGCCTTGTCTTTAAACTCATCAGTAGGGGCCCTTTCATAGCCCTTGTAAGCAGCAAACTCCTTCAACTCTGTGGCATATAGGTGGATAAAATCCCTCAAACATGTCAAGTCAATAGCAATACTCCTTATACTGCTCTCCATCTCACCAAGCTGTGACTGAAGCTTTGAGTCCATTATGTGAAGCTGTGACTTCAGCTTTGACTCCATTATGTCAAGCTCCTCCTTCACAATTCTTCGAACTAGTACACCCATATCTGCTGAATTATGATGAACATCAGTGGGTTGTGAATAGATGGGCCAGTTGGAGCTGATGGCTCACTAGGGGATGCCTTCTTGGTATCATTTTCCTCCTCATTGTCTGATAATGAAGGCTGCTTTGCTGGAAGATAAATTCGCATTTGGCGCAAACACTGGTCATCAAATTCAGGGGTCCAGATTGGTGCTTCACCCTCATGCAAATACCACACTTTGTTCTTGTCCAAAATAAGAGACACAAGGGACAGGTATGGTAGTTCTGTGTTTTTCACCCCAAACCTCGCACCTTTAAGCATAGTGTCCACAATCCTCTTCCCCATTCAAAACGGCTTCCCCTTGATCAAACATGTCATGATGGTCTTGTCCTCAGTGCTCAAAGTAGTGTAGTACCTGCCCTTATTTACAAAGTTCCTACTATATAGGTAATGCAGCACCGTAAACCTAACAGACATTTGTGCAGGCTTGAAGAGTCCTTCATCATCCTCTGTACCCCCACCCTCAAGCAGGATTCTGTCCATCTCTTCTCCTGTGAAGGTTGTGTCTTTGGACTGTGGTTTTTTAAAGTTTAACCACTTCAGTATCGGTTTCTCCTTGATCTCTATGGTTTGCCCCCTCACGCAGGTTGACACAACTCCACTTCTAGACATTTTTAGATTAGAGTAGAAAACTTTGACAACACTATCACAGTATGGCAACGACAGCTCAAGCAGTCCCCTATAAGGCCTAAGAATGTCAATTATGCCAAAACCAAACTCACTCTCGAACGTCTCAAAGTTGATCCTGCTCATTCTACATATGCTTTTCCCAACTAACTTGATGTCATACTCTTCCAGTTTTGAGTTGTTGAAATCATACTTTGCCTCAGGAAGCTTTGTCCTTTGTTGTTTCTTGAGGTCCTTGTACAATTTGGCCCGAACATGATCAACTTCTTCATTATCCTCCTCTTGTTCTTCATCCCCATTGGATGTCTTATCTGACACGTTATCATCCCTTGCATCTTCTTCTTCATCAGAAGACTCAACCTTGTCACTGTCATCTTGTTTATCTTCCTTATCATTTGATGAGTTATCTGTCTCATGTTCATCCTCTTCATCTTCTTGTTGTTCAGACGACGTATCTGAGACATTTGCCTCCTTCTCATGTTCTTGTTCATCGGACGTGTTGCATGACACATTGTCATCCTGCTCATCCTCTTCCCCATCGGCTGAGTGGTCAGACTCATCTTCCTCCTCTTCAATAGCCAGCACTGTTTGCTTCCCCCTTTTTATCTCTTCCCGCCTCTGTTTTTTCCGTTTGGGGGAAGATTCTTTGGAAGAATGAGGGGATGCATCAGCGTTACTATCAGAAGTGGTCGTTACCCCTACGGAAGCACTAGCGGTTTGTTTCCTTTGTGATGCTCTCCGTTTTTTCTTCGCTTCCTTTGCGTCAAGGTCGAGTTTCCACTTCGCGGCTGCCTCCAATTCGTCTGCTTCTTCTTCAGACTTGTACTTCGAAGTAGCTGCTCTTCCGCAACGACGAAGCTTCACCTTCTATTCTCTGTACTTGTTCAAGTCGTCCCTGGTTATTCCCAAAGCCGAGAAGCGATCACCTGACATCTTCACCCTTGCCATTGCCTATGCACTTGAAGTGTAAGGAAACCAGAAATCTGGATGGAATAAAGGCCGAAACACACAATGGGTTTTCCTTAACCATCGACCGAGTAACTTAAACACAATGTGACCAAGAAATTGTAGTTTTGTTGATGGGGTGGAGGTTATAGAGCATTGTCAGAATAGAGCATCATAGGGGGCCGGTTAATCGTTTTGCCAATTTAAAAACCAGAGTAAGAAAATGGGGGGGGGGGGAATGCACAGAGACGAAGGCGGGGAAGAGATAAAAAAAATCGCTGTCGTTCGAACTCCCCTAAATTAAGGCTAAGGGTAGATTGGACAATTTCCTGAGTTTCGGGCATATTAATGCAACTTTACATTTGATGCGCTGTCAAGCCCACTGTTCGAACAAAATCATTTAGTTCAAACGAAAACATTGCCCAAAGCGCTTCCCATGGATAAACTGATGTCGTGGTTAGTTCGAACTAAATGGAAACGTTCAAACTAAACATATCGAACAACTTGTGCGTTCGAATGAAAAATTTGACAGTAGCCATATCAGTTGAATCTGTCAGTGCAACCTATTGACAGATGGGCACATCTGTTGGATTTATAGGATTCGTTTTTTCCTCTGTTATTTTTTTTTACAAGAAGCAGATACAGTACATTGTTGGCCTCAGTTTGTTGGTTACAAGAAGCAGGTTCAATAAGTGGTTGCCTTCATTTTTTTTTGTTACAAGAAGCAGATACAGTACATTGGACATTTCCTGAGTTTTGTTATTACAAGGTAAAGACATACAGCAAAACAACATTTTTACGGCTACAAAGGTTTTCTGAATGAAATTGTTACAAGGAACATGTACATAAACAGTGATGAACTTTTTTACATTAGCAAAAGTGTGAGTACATATCCTAAGCCAAGCATTGTCTTGTTGGCCTGCATCACAATACATTGACTGATATCACCTATAACATGATGCTACACACATACTTTATACCATGTTTAGTTTAAACTGAACCTTTGAACATGGTACAAAGTTTGCGATATTGCATATAAGACAGGTGTGTACAGAATAAAAATATAAACAAATGTTTGCGGGGTATTACATACACAAAAGACAGATGGGTGTCCAAAAAATAGTGAAACATCTGCGTTACCCCTACCCAAGCCAACAACAGCAAAAACATAAAAGCCCAGCTACGTACTCAACATACAAACACTACAATACTGTGCACAGCTGCTAGAAGCTATGCTGATTCAACAAGGAACGGATCCATGACAGCTTAAACTCTGGAGGTATTGATCCAAATGCCTTCAGACCCTTGGCAAACGCAAGGATCTTCATATGGGCAACGTTCCTCTCATTCCAAGTCAGCTCTTCAACTTGCAGTAGCTCCATGAACAAGGCATCTTCTTTGGCAGAAAGTTCAGCTTCTTTGGCAGAAAGTCCATCTTCCTTATCTTTAGTTGACATCATGTTGCCTAGCTTGTCAAACGCAGTACTCATGGTCTTGTCCAACTGTGTGACGGTATCTCGCAATGCTTCGGCTATGACTTCTGCGTTGTTCAGTTTGCGCTTCTTCTTTGGAGCTAATGATGCATCAGTTGCAGTTGTTGGAGGGGTAACATGCTCATTATTTGTTTGTGAAAACTCCGATTCATCAGGAAGATCTTGTGGTGTATCCGGAAGGTCGTCATCTTCAAGATTAACCTGTTCCTCCATTGCCCCAGGACACTCTCCTTCATCACCGATGGCCCGGTCCTTTCCCCAAACGATGCATAGAGAGTCAAAGTTGGGCAAAGGTTTTGTCCGAAGTTCCTTGTGCTTAGGATGAGCCTGGAAGGTAAGTTGAGTTTATGAACTTGAAGACACCCATGCATTATTCACTAATAAAGTTTAACAATTTCAACACAATTGTGAGATCACATACCTTTAGATACTCTTCCCAAACATCAGCATCTGCAGTGACAAGTTTTGTGTCTGGATCCCAACCAAATCCAGAGGTGTTGGGCCCGTAAATGATGTCATACGTTGTCTGCCACAGGCGCTTCAATGTCTTCAGTCGGGAGGTGATGTGGGGCGTTGCTTTTATGCCACATCCAGGGAGCTTGGCCTCCATCATGGTCTGCAAAGCATTCGCATATCCGGGCTTGAAGCCATTGTCCGCCAACCTCATACCAACAAGGCATTCGACCAAGACTCCATCCTCAACAGCACTCCAGATCTTCATCCTCGAACCACCTGCTTGCTGAGATTGATCCATCTACAAAAACACAAATTAAACAAAATATTGCAAGTAAAGGAAAGGAATAACATAACAATCAAGTCACAACAAACCACACCACAACACGCACATAGGAAAAGATAATAATTGAAATTCTGAATCATATAGCAACAGGATGTTCTTTAATAAATAAACATATGGAATTAAATTGTTCGTGCGCCTAGCAATACTCGTGTACTACATTGTCATTTATCTCTGTGCCACAAAGGCAGCAAACATCTCATTTGCAATTTGTTCCCTATAATTAGTCCACACATCAGTAGTTTCCAAAGGAACTATAGGCGTGTTCTCATCCGTTGTAGGTTCAATGTCAAAGGACTCAAGCTGCTCATCAATGGGATCTTGAACACCCTCCCGACGAATGAGATTATGGAGCAAACAGCAAGCAACGATATATCTGTTTTGCAGCTTGACTGGATAAAAAGATGGGCTCCTCAATATTGCCCACCTTAACTTTAGTATGCCAAAGCACCTTTCTATGACATTTCGGGCTGCAGAATGTCACATGTTGAAACACTCATGTGCAGTTTGCGGTTGATGTCCTTGTCGCCAATCATTCAGGTGGTACCTTTGACCTCTATAAGAAGCCAAAAAACCTTGGCAATTACTGTACCCTGCATCCACCAAGTAGTAGTTCCCTGCGAAAACAAAAAAAGTTAACGAATAGTATCATAAAATAATTTCAACCCACAAACGCACCCTTACATCGATACCTAGCGGTACTCGTAGCCCATGTGGTCTCGTTGTAGCATCTCTCAGAACCCTCCCATCCGCAGCTGAGCCTTCCCACTCTGGGAAAACAAATATGAATTGCCCATCCGGTGAGCATACCCCAAGAACATTGGTTGTTACCTCTCCTTTTCTATTTCGGTACCTCCCCTTGTGTGTTGCAGGGACTTGAACCCGTATGTGCGTACCATCCAATGCACCGAGGCACCCCTGAAATGGGAAAAAAGGGTTTCGCCCTTAAGGTCAAACCATACTTTTAATACTCAGTTAAACTTCTCAAACATGAACATCATGTACATACCTTGAACCACTTCCAACGATGATCATTTGAGTCCTCCGGAATTGGCTCTGGTTTCTTCAAAAGCAATGATTGAAGTCTAATGGTTGCATTGAGCACTAGTTTGAAGTATCTACTTATGGTTTCTCTTGACCTTCCAAACTCAAACTGAATTACTCTGTTCTTCACATGATGGGCCAATATGTGAAGGAACATAGCCACTTGCTCATCAACTAGCATATGTCTGGTCGCTCTCAATCCCCCAATTGTGTCTAACATGTGACACAATTTAACAAACGTTGCTCGGTACATCCTAATTTGGTTGAAGCAAGTGGTGTCACTACTATATATCATCGCCCTCAAGTTCGCTCTCTTGGTATGGAAATCTAGTCTAAACATCCTATCTGGTAAGTGCCTCGGTCTACCTGCTCCCACAATTACTATCATTGCCACAACCATGTTCCTCACTGCTAGTAGCAAAGCTAAGCACCTGGCCAGCAATCCAACCATTTCCCGTCTACGTGGCTCCATACCTACACAATTATCAACAACACTAGTAATCCACTACTCCTGTTTACAAACTATCACTGTTTAACATTCATAAATTGGTATCTTTCATCCCATCACCTGAATTTAAACGACTGCCTATGACCCAACATGCAACTCACTCTACTAGAAATGTCCCACATCATACGTTCGAACTGGGAAGTCTGGTTCGAACGTGATGTTCATTTGCTTTTTTTCCCCACATTTCATCATTAACAGAACAGTAGCACATTGTACACACACAAACAAGCAATTTCATTCCAAACTGTGTAGATCGTTTAAAACAGTGTGTGCGACTCATTAATATACAAGAATATAAAGACCATTCACACTCGTCTTTCTCTTTGCCCCCAACGTGCAAGCATATAATCGTGTCTGTGTAAAATTGCTTCCATTCAGGTGTGTGTGTGTCCCCCCCAGCTCGACTGAACAGCCCTTCCCAAATTTCAACTACCGGTAAATCACACATTAACCTTTCTGATGTATACTGACCTTAAATGCAGCTCTATTCTCTTTCACCGAAAACGCTACTGTTTTCCAACCTTCTTCGCCGACAGCTTTGTCCAATTCCAAGATTTTTCACCGACAGGTTCGTCCACCTCCAGCTCTCGCCTTAAATGCTTTTTGATTATAGGTACAGTGTTTTAGGGGCCTTTTTGTCCAACAATTTCACTCTCCCGGCACCATTTTAACATTCCCGCCTCTTTTTAATGGAAAGCACATTCCAACGGAGGAGGGAAAATTCAAACTCGCGGGAAAGTTACTCACTGGAAAATGGGAGAACCAAACGTGTTTTTTTCGTGGGAAATGCCTTATTTTCCCTTTCCACCACCCTCTTTCGCCGAAACAAACGGGCCCTAAGTGATGTGGGAGAGGCAGAATTAGAAAAATGTTGAAAGAAACTCACCATCCTTTGTAGTAAATGTAGAACTTACGCAACCACACATATGAATATCACCTTCTAGCTAGGGAGCATGTAGCCCGGAAGTAACAGAGGCCACATTTTCTGATGCTTGAATAGAGCTATTAGTAGGGTCTCGTTAACTGGATCTTGTTATGCCTGAACTACACTCCCTCGAATGAATCTCTGGTGAAGTTCTGTGATTCATTAAAAATGCAGCTTGTGAAAGTAATGGGAGAGAGAATGAATAGCTGCTTAGCATAAGTGCAACGTTAACCATGGTCGGTCTGTGTGCTATATTTTCTTTAACGCAGAGCAAACCAATGTGGATGCATCTTGTCATTTCCTTTCTTGACCCCTGATAATGAATGTATTATATTCGAGGCTGTCGCTTCCCTCCAATTTTTCCACGCCTGCAACAAGTTTATCATCAATGGTATACAATATGTTGGCAAGCTACAACATATATACTTAAGCTCAGAATATGTACACTCCTGAAAGAATAAGAGAAAGGGAGCTAGCTAGGTTGAAATAAATTATGTAAAGAAAGGACTTATAAAGCATAATCAATCATTGGTATTCTCCTCATGAAAGATGGGAAGTATTGTTTTCCCTTGGGCTTACAATCTCTAAAACTAATACCAGGTCAAAACTGAAAACTCTTGATTTCATTGAAAATTGGCCATGCATTGCATATTTTAATTTACTGCTTGTTAATATGAATAATGACTTCTCACTTTTAATAGATTTGAGATATACTTTGTAATATTTGAAAAATTATTAATACTAAACTAAAGAGAGAGATTTTCTTGAGATTTTAAAAGATATCAATCTAGAATATGATATAAGAGTATGATTTAAGGGATTTCAACTTAAAATATAAATATAAATTTTTTTTAAAAATAAAAATAGATATAGTTAAATGGGAAAATTCCAAATAAATACCAAATGAATTTGCAAAACCCCCAGAAGTCCGTCAAATTTGCAAAAAGACTTAGAAGTGACAAGGACTTTTGGGGGATATGCAAATTCGCGCCAAATGACCATTTTGCTCTTAGTTCTAAATAATTTAAAAAAAAAACCCTCGGTGGGCCCCACTGCCGGCGGCCACCACCCTACTGCCGGTCGAACGCCGGAGGGACGTCGCCAGTCGGCGGCCACCAGCCACCAGTGGGGGGGGTTTGGGGGTGGGGTGTTTTTGAAAAAAGCAAAACAATTCTTTGAAAGTGTGGGGGGTAGGTTTAGCCCAACCAGTTGGGCTACTTGGTTCCTTTATTATATATATACATTAAAATATATATATATATATATTCTTCTTAACATTTTTTCAACGGTGATTACCATTCTTGAAGTGAAAATTACCATTTGGCATATGGAAAATTACCATTCTTAAAGTGAGAATTACCATTGTTTCTCCAGGGTTCCCTTTTTTTTACTTCTCTAACCATGTTTTGTAAAACCCAAAAAAATTGAACTTTCACAAATCCATAAGTGAAAATTACCATTCGTGAAGTGACAATTACCATTTCTGAAGTGAGAATTACCATTGTTTCTTCAGGGTTCCCTTTTTAACTTCTCTAACCATGTTTTGTAAAACCCAAAAAAATTGAACTTTCACAAATCCACAAGTGAAAATTACCATTCGTGAAGTGAGAATTACCATTGTTTCTCCAGGGTTCTCTTTTTTTGAGGAATGGTAATTCTCACTTTAGGAATGGTAATTATCACTTCACGAATGGTAATTGTCACTTGTGGATTTGTGAAAGTTCAATTTTTTTGGGTTTTACAAAACATGGTTGGAGAAGTAAAAAAAAGGGAACCCTGGAGAAACAATGGTAATTCTCACTTCAGAAATGAATTCTCACTTCACGAATGGTAATTGTCACTTGTGGATTTGTGAAATTTCAATTTTTTTGGGTTTTACAAAACATGGTTGGAGAAGTAAAAAAAGAGAACCCTGGAGAAACAATGGTAATTCTCACTTCAAGAATGGTAATTTTCCGTATTCCGAATGGTAATTTTCACTTCAGGAATGGTAATCACCGTTGAAAAAATGTTAAGAAGAATATATATATTTTTTAATGTATATATATAATAAAGGAACCAAGTAGCCTAGGTTGGGCTACTTGGTTCTTGTGTGGGGGGTGGGGGGTTCGAATCCTACCTTCCACACTTTCAAAGAATTGTTTTGCTTTTTTTAAAAACACCCCACCCCCCAAACCCCCCCCCCCAACCGGTGGCTGGTGGCCGCCGGCAGTGGGGCCCACTGGGGTATTTTTTTTTAATTATTTAGAACTAAAGGCAAAATGGTCATTTGGCGAGAATTTGCATATCTCCCAAAAGTCCTTGTCACCTCTAAGTCTTTTTGCAAATTCGACGGACTTTTGGGGGTTTTACAAATTCATTTGGTATTTATTTGAAATTTTCCCTAGCTAAATTTAGGTTATCAATAATAATAACAAGTTTTCTTAAAGTAAGAAAAAGAAACTATCAACTTTGTCTTATTTTATTTACTCTCTTTTGTTTATTCTATTTGATTTTTACTCAAAAAAAAAAAAACCCTGAGCGCTGCCGTTTTGAAAATGATGGGAAAGGGTTAAACTGTCAAGACATAAAACCTACAGTGAAAGAAGGCGGCAGAGGCGGGAGGCAATAGAAAAAGAAAAAAAGAGGAACAGAGGCGGACTGAAGCGAGAGGACAGAGTGCGCCGCGGCAACCCACAATCTCCATATCTGCACCTCCAGACCTTCGACCTTCTTCTTTCTCTCTCTCCGGCGCCGTTATTCACCACCACAGGCCGCCGGCGAGCATCATCCCCAGCCACCGCCACGGACTGAACTAAAAAAGGAGAGGGAGGTGAGCGGCAAGTTTGGAAACCAGAGAGAGCTTGGGAGGACGGAAGAGATAGGAGGAGGAGACCATAATCGTCAGCGTATCCTCCTCTCCACCACACGACCACCACACCTTCCTCCATTGCAGTCGACACCAACCTCGAAGTTGCAGAACCTCAGAACCAGCGCCGTAGAAGAAGCTCGACTTGGAAGCTTGGAGAGTGTGCTGCGACGGAAGCTCAGGGGAGAGTGAGAGAGTTGATTCGAATGAGCCAGAGGTTGTGTCAAATCAGAGGGCGCCATTCACTGTTCCGGTCTCCTTCCTTAGCTCGCCGTCAACCGAATCAGACGGAGCATTTGTGTTCTTAACTTTACTACTCTATTTTTATTCCCCTTTCCTTTGATTTTCATTATGGTCCTCAATATGAACTTCACTTCACTGCTGTGATGTGATAGATTTGATTAAAGCCATGTCTGTGTAGTGTGTGTGGCTTGTTTGTTTTGATTGATAGGAGGTATAAACTTAGGGTGGATTAGACTTTATTTTTAGTTAAATTTGATATTAATTTTGGTTACTTAATTTTCTTTAACTTTATTTATTTAGTGATTAATCATCATTAAATATAAATTTGAGCATTAGGATTTACCTGACATAGAGAATTTTAATTAAGCCTGAGATTAAGTAATATAAGATTAGATTACGATTTAATTTGTTATTAGGATAGACATACTCCATATAATTGTCGAAGAATGTATTCGAATTTTGTTGCAATTATGTTAAACATAATGTACATTTAAGAGAATGGTCATAAGTGGACTGACAGACACTTATAAGTTATAACTATTTATAAAATTTACAAAATTGATATTAATGTTAATTAAATTATTTAAATCAAGATTTATGAAACTAATAAGGGATTAGTGACTCTAGGTTGCTCATTTGATACTTATGGTAGTTTGTTTACTTTAATATTATTTATAATTTATTTTCTCTTAATTAAATTCAATTTGAGTTACTTAACTTAAATGAAAGTGTAAAATTAATGATTAACTGAAGTTTAGATACTAAGTCCTCGTGAAAATAATATTTTACTTATTTTTTATTACTTGATAGGTTTGTTTACTTGCAGAGTCTTAGGCAATATATTTTACCCTATCAATAAACAAGGTAAATATAATTGAATGTGGATATCAATAAGTCTCTTATCATAAGTTTTGATTTTAGGTCAATAATGTATACTTAAATTCTACTACTATTGCTTTGAGTTTGATTAATGGAGAATAATTTTCCCATACCAAAATCTGGTATTTTATGATTCATCTCTTCATTTAATAGAATATTCCTTATTTTAAGATCACATGTACAATGAATAATAAATAATCTTGAATCCTTCTGAAGATGAAGATGAAGATAGAGAAGGCCACAAGCAATCCCTCCTATATATGAATTTGCATCACATTTCGCAGCTTAGATGAGCTCGTTGGTTTGGATCTACAATAATTTCAAGCCCAGTTAGAGTTTCATTCTTTTGAAACTAAGAAATATGCATTAACATTTCATAAAAGAGAAATATTTAAAGTAATATACACACAAATATACATGATTCTTATTAATTTAAAGTAGAACTTATTATACTTACCAAATAGCAGGTAATCAAGAGGAAGGATATCATAGAAAGGAGAGAGTTCTCATACCTAATATTGCAGCTGGGTTTGATAGCCCTGCCACCTGTCTTGTTGGCCCTACAAGATGAAACTTCTGAGATAGCCAACGATAAGCGGTTGAAACAATTTTGGTGCGTGAGACAAATTAAATCAGGAGTGCACTGAACTACACCAAATACAGTTTGGAAGTCTGTAGCAGATCTATCTGCTGCAGAAAACTTACGAAGTGAATCTCCATTGCCTATTTGCCTCCTTCTGATTCGGACATGACTTCTGGACAAGAATTGAAGCATTCTTGAGGCAACTACGGCATTCGTCTGATTTAATATCTCCTCTACATAACCCAATCACGTAACCCTATGAGGAGTTCGGCCATGAGACAAATTGTAGAATCCATAACTCATTTTCTGTGTTGAAAGTTATTTCTGAAACAAGGATATTAAAGTTGCTTTGGTACGTGCTTGCATTTGTATAGTTAGCCCTATTGAAACAATAGCTATATCTCAAGAATGGAAGCTGCTGGGCGGTGAGAATAGTAATGAAAGAAAGAAGAACCAAAGAAATGGCAGACATTGCGAATAATATGAATTGACAAGAGGATGAAGTGATGAACTTAATTAAAAGGAACTTAAATGGACAAAGTTTCCATTCGCTTCTCTTTTAGACTTGGTTATTCAGCATTTATGATATGAAAAGTTTATAATGGAAACTAGGCAAGCACTCGTCAATTTTCAGCTTTAAGAGAATATTGAATGCGCCTGAAGTAGTTGTTGTGGAGAAATGATTGCAAATGTGAACAACATGAATGCAAGTTGTATTAAGTACTACTCCCTCCCTCCACTCTTAAATAGAGGTGTTTTTTTTTTTTTTTTAAATTATAAGATTAAAGAAGTAAAATAAGTTAATTAATCATATTATATATTGTATATCATTAGATTATATATTAGGAAAAATAGTTTAAGAAATAATAAATATAAATATTTTAAAATAATTTAGTTAGTTTTCTTAGTATCTTTAAAAAAATGAAATCTATCTTATTTAAGATCGAAGAAAGTAATAAAAAGTGATGATCAGAATATCAATAATATCATTCACACGGAAAATCAAACAAAACCATGTTTGGCATTAAAGTTCCCGTTTTTTTATTAAACCTAAAGCAAGCCAAATTGGAATTAATTAAATGAAAAGAAATAAAATTCAAATAAAGATAGAGATTCTTAAACTTACAACAACTAGAATCAAAGGCAACTTAATTAGACTTGTTAATCCCTTATCAGCCTCTTAAACCCCATTTTAATCTAATTAATTAGTGTCAATGTCAATTTTGTATATTCCAAGCCGAAAATTGTCAATTTTGTTAGTGTAAAGTATCAGTAACTATAAATGCCTTCAATCTACTTAATACAACCCCCCTGCCCCAAAAAAAAAAACACTTCTTGCTCAATCTCCACTTGAGGAACCAAACCCTAGCAGCCCTAAGGTCCAAAGTGCTCTCAAGAAGTCCTGAATGACAGTAAAGATGAAGTGGGAGGGTATATTTGGTCAGTTTCTGGTTTTTTGGGTCATATTGTAAGTTCTTTTCAGTTTTCGGTTTGGTGACTTGAATTCTTTTTTGGTTATAACCAAATAACTGAATTTTGCATAGGAAGGTGGGTTATATGTTGGAGTATTTAATTTGACAATTAATATTCCGTTATTTCTATTTATGACCCACATTATTGCTGGTTTTGTAACCGTCCATTAATACTGTAACGGCCCAATTAATACGCAATAAGTGCGTATTCAAATTGTTTCCTTTTTGTGACTCTGTGATGGCCGGAGTGGAAACACGCGTTGAAACCTCTGTCTTGTCCCTTGAACCTGCTCTGACCTTTGAGAAGCACACCATCTGCAGATTCAGAGAGAAGGGTCAGAAGGACAAAGACTCGGTGCTCGTTCCTGGTTGCTGGCTTGGATCTGTTCCTGTCTGAAGACTCGAAGTTCGTCCCTACTAGCTTCTGGAGACAAATCAATGGTGGGAGGTATTTGTGATCTCTACTTCTTTTCCGCTTTGATCTTATGCTATTCAGTTGTTCAGCATGATAAGATCGCCTAAATTTCTAACATTTGTATCAGAGCTGATATTCCTCTGCCTTGATTTTTGACCGATGAAATCTTATTTTCTTCAACTGGTTGGAGAGATTTGATGCATATATTCAATCTGGGTTTTTCTTTTCTGGATGTCATTTGAATATATGCATGCTTATTTCATCAGGAGAGAGGCGATCAATTTTGTTTTTCAATGATTGCTGACATTGTTTTCATCGTCTCTCTATTCATATTTCTTGAAGCTTTGATTTCTTTTGGTTTGAATCCTTGTTTAGATCTGAGATTTTTTCATTTAAAACTAAATGTTCTTAATCTCAGTATGGGTTTCTTGGATTCTTTTGAGTTTCTTAACATCACTTTTATGGGAAAAATCCAAAAACTCTTTGGTTTTGATCTGTGATTTTCCCTTTTTGATGGAGATCTGAGCTCTTGTTCATGTTTATTTTTCGATCTGAATTTTGCTTGATTATCCATGAACGCTGCCATCGGAATCTGGATTTTTCGATTGTGTGATTATATTGAGCATATTGTTCTGAATAATTATTAATTTTTGGTGATTATTTTCGGTCATTGTTGCATGAAAATCACCATCCTTTGAACTTCCTGATTGCCTGAGAATCGCCGTGAAATATCGACCACAACGGCATAAGGATCGCCGGAAAACTGGATCTGGAGCACTCTATTTCCGACGGCTGTTTCAGATCACGGTGGCATCTCATATCATAGCAGCCGCAGATCCTTCCTGTCGCATTCAGATTTGGCGATTGGAGTTGCCGGTAAATCCGCCTGGAGTTGCCAAAAAAGGTGATCTGCATTTGCAGATCGAGCAACAAGAACCGGGTCAGCGACTGGAACCGGGTTGAGATCTGGGTATTAGGGATCCGATTATGGGGAAGATGACACTTGTGTAACTTTGAAAGATTTTATATTTTCATATTGTGCCCTTTTGGATTTAAATTTAAATCTGAAATTTTATTTTAAAATTGGATTTTCATGTGATCATAAACTACATATTGTGTTACTTGCATGAATTATTTATTATTTAATTATTCATGCAATGTTGTGTTAAATAATATGTAAATATCCAATTTTATTTTAATATTGCTTATAGTTTAATGCAATAGTATATAGTAATGTTAAGTGATCCTTATGTTTTTAATTAATTAGAGAGTAGCCATAGCATCTTTAATTAATTGAAAATGTAAATAGAGTTGTATGATCACATAATGACATTAGTTGTAATAAATCATATGTAATATATTAAGATTTTATCCCACAAGAATATTTTATTATATGTTTTGTATGATTAATTAGGATAAAATGTCAAATTATATTCTTAATTTACCCACAGGTATTAAGAATAAGGACATAATTTGATAGTTTTATCATACAGTTATGTATACATCTAATTGGATACCTTAGACCATTGGGCCAATTGTTCATATGAGTTGAGCAATTCTTCAGGGCATTCAACCTTTTTTTTTTTTTTAAATTTCCTTCTTGGAAAATTATTAGACCCTATTGCAATTTTTAATCACCTTGGCCATATTTATTTTCTTGGCAACCTGTTTTATGTGAAATGTACTTTATTACATTAAATTGATTTGTTTAAATTGAGAAAAGTTAATTTTGGCAACTTTCACATTTTGGAAACTTTTTGAAAACATTATTATCATTAATTTGAGTTGTTTAATTGTCTAAATATTTGAAAAAATTTACTTTAGACAATTTTATATATATATATATATATATTTCAAATTGTTGAAACCAAATTTGAGGTGAATTATGCCAAAATTAATTCTTTAAACATTATTTGGATACATAAAACAGTGGGAGGATTTTTCTTTTAATCTGATTATTTGGTCACTTTTTGTATCAAATTAATCAATTAATCTCTCCATTAAGATGTGCATATATTAGATTTAGTTTTGGATGTACAAAATAGTGGGAGAATTTGTCTAAGATGATTATTTACTCACATTTTGTTGATTAAATTAATCAATTAAATTCTCATTAATGATTTGTGCATATTTGGGACCTAAATGCACAAGATTAATTTTGGTGATTAATATTGGTAATATTAATTTAATCAAAGTGGGAGGATTGTATTTAGTCATTCATGTTGATTAAATTAATTGGTTAAGTCCTCCATAAAGCTGTGCATATACAGATTTTAAGTGCATATTATTGATATTTGTGATGAACAAAATACATCACATAAAGATTTGAAGACGTCCATTGTAATTAAAACTATGGTTATAATTATCCTTTTTAATTAGGATGGAATGGAACGACTTTATATCTTCTAAGTAGCCCACAGGTATTAGGGGATATAATTGCATTCTAGTTTCATCAATTCGAGATAAATTCATGCTATGCTAATGTCTTTGCCCACAGGTAGACTTTAGTAATACGAATTTATATGTATATGATTAATTGAGATAGAATATCAAATTATATTCTTAATGTACCTGCAAGAATTAAGAATAAAGAAAATAATTTGATGGTTTTATCATAAAGTTATATATGGATCTAATTGAATTATAACTTTAGCCCAAAGGCAAGTTGTATGTCAATAGATTCATGTTTCTTAAACATGATTTACATTGGTAAATCATGATATGATTTGTTAGCCTCAAATTTTAGTTATAAGCATGTATGTTCAATACTATGCAGTCATACAACCTGTAAATCATTAATATTATTTACATGCTTAAATACAAACGAATCAACAATTTGGAAGCGGCTGGTTACCATGATTCAGGTTATGCTGGCTGCATTGACTTAAGAAAGTCCGCTTTAGGATATATTTTATGCTAGCCAATAGAGCTGTATCATGGAGTAGTAAAAAGCAATCTATAATTGCTACTTCCACTATGTAAGTTGAGTTTGTATCTTGTTTTGAGGCTACCTCACATGGTGTATGAATGAAGAGTTTCATTTTTGGGCTTAGAATTATGGATCCAATTTCTAGGCCATTAAGGTTATATTGTGACAATTCAGTTGCTGTTTTTATGGCTAAGAACAATAAAGGTGGTAGTCGAATCAAGCATATCTACATTGAGTGTATAGCCATAAAAGTGCGTGTTAAAAATAAAACAGTGGTTATTGAACACATGAGCACTGAATTGATCATTGCTGATCCTTTAACTAAAGGCATGCCTACATTGAAATTTCAGGATCATGCAGAAAGAATGGGACTTGGTTCCTTTATCTGATTTTCGTTGTAAGAACGATATTATTTATGAAACTCTATTTTCGATATTTTCTTATTCAGTATTGCGCACATATTCATTTTGAGAAATATCATTAAAGTTTGGACCTAGAATAAATGTAGGGTTTATTCATTAAGTTACTTGGGCTTGGGAAACATGATGCACTGTGATACATGGAAGATATTACTCGCTTTAAGAGGACCTATTGCTATGATCCATGCATTTTGTTTTTCAGTGGTATATACTAAAGTATGTGTGCCAAATGGGAGAATGTTGGAATATTTAATTTGACAATTAATATTCCGTTATTTCTATTTATGACCCATATTATTGCTGGTTTTGTAACCGTCCATTAATACTGTAACGGCTCAATTAATACGCAATAAGTGCGTATTCAAATTGTTTCCTTTTTGTGACTCTGTGATGGCCGGAGTGGAAACACGCGCTGAAACCTCTGTCTGGTCCCTAAACCTGCTCTGACCTTTGAGAAGCACACCATCTGCAGATTCAGAGAGAAGGGTCAGAAGGACAAAGACTCGGTGCTCGTTCCTGGTTGCTGGCTTGGATCTGTTCCTGTCTGGAGACTCGAAGTTCGTCCCTACTAGCTTCTGGAGACAAATCAATGGTAGGAGGTATTTGTGATCTCTACTTCTTTTCCGCTTTGATCTTATGTTATTCGATTGTTCAGCATGATAAGATCGCCTAAATTTCTAACATTATATTCGTATTGTTGGTCCAAGTGGGCTACTGCCTACTACTACAGTTTAAAGAAAAGGGGCTGAACATTTCAAAGCCGATGGAAAAATAATCCTAATTAAATCGCTAACTAATAGTCTCAACCAACATAATCCTTATATGGTTACAATCGAGTGAGTTTAAGGGTAATATGGTTAGAGGAGATGGATCGGGTTGAGATGTGTAAGTGGGCTCAGATAAGGGAAAACGGGCCTCACCCAAGACAACATCTCTGAAAATATATATGCGTCCTGTCTTTATCATATATATATATATACACACACATATTTATTTATTTATGGCCTGTATGAATATTTTAATACAAATAACCAAGATGATTAGAGCTATATCCTATAAAACCACAAAATGAGAATTGAGGTTCAAGCTTATTTTTGGTGTAGCGATGCAAATTGGGTTTAGCGTGCACAGCCAAAAAATTTTCAAAAATTTGTATCTGGGCTTAGTTTGAAAAATGGTTTCAAATGAACTCAAATTATTAAGAGAAGATGATGGGATTCTTTTTTCTTTGATATAAAGATGATGGGATTCGGTTAGAAGACATGCAGGTATGGAAAAAGCATAGGTCCAGTCAACATGTGGTACATTCACATGAGACAAAAGATTGAGACAGATTTCTACTATAGAACTCTACAGTCCCATGGGTGTGTGTGTGGAGAAAAATATTACGATGATCTAATGAATAATATACTATTGAATATATCTTTGTAGTCATTGTGATTTATCCATTAGAATATATTGCATTAAATATTATAGAGTTTTTTTTTTAATAATGATTTACTTTTTTATCAAATTTAAATTTTTATTTTTAATTATCAATATATATATATATATAATTCTATATTCAGATTCATGTCATTTTCCATCTCAACCGATTTTTTAAAACTTATTTCAAACAAGAGCCCCTCTGAAAAAAAAAAAAAAATCATTTCTGCTACTGCTATTCTAAATACAAATTACATCTATGGTATGAATTTTATGTTATCTCCGTTTACAAAAACCTATCCATTAAAATGTTACCCTATGCGGCCTTATTCGATGGTGGATACCAGTGGATGAAAATAGCTTTGAAAGAGGACCAAACTCGCCTCCCCAGTCACACGGAAAATAGCAGATTTTGCGATTAAGTAATTCTTCAACCAGTGCTCTAAATTAGAGAAAAGTTCATCCTTGGTTTTAATTGTAAATAACCATAAAAGGCGAGAATAATCATCTACAAAGCTAACATAATAACGAAAACCATCAATATAATAGAAAGGATTGGAGATCGACCCTATACATCACAAAATACTAAATCTAAAGGAGCAATGGAACGATATGGTGAAAGAGGTGATGGGAGCCGATGACTTTTAGAAAGATGGCAAGCCAAGTACTGAGAGGAGAATGATAATGAAGACACTAGTATGGCTAATACGGAAATTGACCAGAGAGGGAAAAAACTGAAGAAAAAGGTGTACTCAATTACTTAGCCTTTTCAGTATATACAGTAGCTCCTATATATAGGAGTAAACAATTACAATGAAACTAAATAAGTAACTAATATATATAGCGCCAGTATTCCTTGCGAACACTGGGCTCCAAGCGCCCTGCCCTTGGATTGTGGGTGAGCCCAACCCCTTTCCTAAAATTTTTATATCAAAAAAAAAAATAAGTAACTAAAGCTTTACAACTGAACTAGTAGTTACAAATAAACAAATTAAATTATGTAACTAACTCTGTTAATGGCGTTGGAAGAAATGACTTGTTGGACTGTGTGGAGGGCAGGATGTCCGAAACGACTGTGCCACTGTTGAAAGGAAGTATGAACACCAAGGCAAGCTGAGATGGGTTGCAGAGGTGGACGAAGACCTTGCATAGGATATAGTCTATTGTTGCTGCGACCTTGAAGGAGGATGGCTTTGGTGTTGGCGTCCTTCACAAAAAAAGAAAAAAAGAATTGGCCGCATGAAACTAAAAAAAGACATTATTATCAAGACAAATTTGATAAATAAACTAATTTTTTTTTTTTTTGGAGATGTGAGGGACATGAAGAAGTTGAGAGAGAAGATATTTGCCACTACAGGTGGATAGGTGACCCAATCACTAGTGTTGTATGTTAAGAAGTGCACAGTCTCCCACATAAATGAACTCATGACCTTGATAGGAATCAGATCGGAGATTGAGAATAAGATTAGCAATCATATGGTTTATGGCACCCGTATCACGGTACCAAATCCTGTCATCTTCAGAGGGAAAAGTAGAGTAAGTAGTAGAAAAAAGCTTGTCGTCCCTGTAAGGTGGGGTCATGGCGTGAAGACACTGTACGATTGTGTGTCCTGGTTCGCAACATAAAGCAAAAATGTTGCTTTTGTCACTGTAGTAGGACGTATGTTGGCAACCACGATTAATGGATTGTCCTCCTCTGCTAAAAGAACCACGATATGGTTGATTCTGCCTAATGGTGAAGCTAAGATTTAAAATTTGTGGGTGTATAATTAGTGGTTGCCCCCAAAATTTTTTTTAATGAATATCAACAGAATCTCCTTTTGAACTATCAATTGGCAACATAACAGGGACAGAAGGTAGACGGAAGGTGCTCATATTTTATAACATAATCATTCCATGATGTACACTGGTAGTCCAGACAAACTATACTTTTTTTTTAACAGTATTTTTTTAAATAAAACGTCATTAGCTCAATTGGAGTATAAACATCGCTATCCATACTCTTCATGTTTTAGGATCACCACTGTTGCAATTGTCGAGCATAATTAGAAGGCATGCATTCATTCATCCATATCTGAAGTTTCTAAAGAAAAATCAATACTAAAAGACAAATTGCATTCACCTGCACACGCAATCATCAGAACATGTAGAATTAGAAGAGCAACTGGTGCACCTTGCGCCATCATCTGAATCACTACGCTTCTTCTTCACGAGGTATACATTTGATATCAACGTTAAGGCTAACAAACAGGATGGTTGTAAATGTCATTGAATAAGCAGGCCCCTGAGTAATTGGAACTCCTAATAATACCACCAAGAGTGAAAATCAAATTACCAAATAACTAACATTATAGCTGAGGCATGGAAAACGATTACTTCAGAGTTCAGAATATATGTAAAAGGAAAAAGATGGAAAAGAGGGAAAAGAGGAGGAAAAGAAATTGACTCCTACAACGTAGGCAAATCAGTTATTGGTCACTAAAAGAAAAGAAAATCACATAGCATTCCAGTAATTCATAAACTCACACAAATTTCCCAAACAACAAATCATGATCCCGTCAATGACATTAGAAGAGTAATCATTTCGTATTCCCCATTTTTCCCATACACTTGCTAATAAAGTTATTGGTTTCACCTAGATGCACATTCGAACTTGAAACGCAATAGAGACAGTGTAAGAAATACCAAATTACCTCCAAGTGTTTGTACTCTTTCTCCGGCGTTCCAGCCTTAAAGCTGGCAAGCGCTTTATTACAGAACTTGAGCTGATCGGCGATGAGAGAAATTGGTGGGGGTGAATCGGAGGAGGGATTCTGTTAGGAACCAAATCTATTGAACTCAATACCACTCCAAACCAGTAAAAAATACTGATATAAATGGCAGAAATGAATTACAATAGCCTCGAGAAAAGTATGAAGATACCCTCCAGCCAAAAGAAAACCACGCTTAGGCAGAGCCTGATCCCTCTCCTAAACAACTTACAAAATATTCGCTGCTTTTCCCCCTGTTCCTAACAGCTAATATATGCCAACAAAACAACTTTCACAGTGCCCCAAAACCACCCTACATGATAGCTAGGATCCTAAGTTTACTCAAAAATAGAAGGTCAACCCTGCAATCTTAAAAAGCACCTTGCTCCCTTGTTTGTGCTAGGTGAGTCTTTCTAGGTCTTCTTGCCTATGTTTGACCAGCAAATGGAGTTCTTACAGATTCCAGGGTTTGTGGGAAGAAACAAGTTCATCCAGTGCGTGGGGGACGGACGGGAAAAATCGTGAAGAGAGGGCATGGGGGACGGACGGGAAAATCGCACGGGAGCCATAGGGGGTGGGGGTTCTTTCATTTATTTAATTTATTTAAAAAACAAAATCCTTAAAGTTTGTGACCGCACGTGCGGTCACTTGCCCAGACGTGCCTCTGCCCCTGATTCTGCCATAATATCCTCTGTCTCCAAACCGTCCACCACATCTTCTGTTTGAGAAAGAGTGGCAACCCCTCGTCCTCTGTTAGGTGTTGGCAGAAGGCAATCGGAAGTTGTTCTGTCATAGAACACAAGTGTCGAGCCCAATGAGGCTAGGATACCTTAATATTGGATCAAAGGACCCTTCGCAGATGCTTAGTGAGTAAGTTACCTACAAAGAGGAGATGACTCGATGATATCTATAGAGAAGACACCAACGAGAGGTCTCAGATCACTGTGCTACATGGTGGCGGCGTTTCGCCAGAGGGGTGGTGTGTGTGCACAGTGAGGCTGAATAGTAAATAATGTAATAGAGAATGTAGAGAGTGCACCTGGCGGGTAACCTCCTATTTATAGGGATTAACTGGGGTTTCTCTCCCAATCGCAGTGAATCCGTTACTCCAGCAGGGTGTACCTCCCACGTTCTGCAAATGCCTACTCCAGTACCTGTACGGTTTTGAATCATAGATACAATGAGGGGGTGACTCACCCATTATTCAGCTGCAAAGGGTTCCGTGGTCTTCTTGGGCCGCATATCTATCAGGCCCAATATATGGGTCCATAACAGAAGTGGTAACAGTATTGGCAGTGATTAGAGTAATGGGAGTACCATGGATGGGTTTATTTTTGGTGGGCTTCATAGGTTAGAAGATAGTTGAGAGATTCTTCAGGAGTGAGTGTTTCTTTGTTCCTTGTTTCATTTTTCACAATTCTTTCCAATGAAGACATTAATGTCTACCATTTCCCAGGCTCTTGTTTCATCCCTTTCTCATCTTCTCATAATCTCTGTCCAGCACCCAAACACTGTTTATTTATTTGTACCTTAGGCAAGTGAACCCAACAATAAGAAGAAGATTTTTCCTAAGATGCCCACTCCTTTCCTCAGCTTTGTGCCTTGCAATAATCTTGCTAACTGACAAATTCCTATTTTATCATATATTTTCATAACTTATTATGATAATTGGGCTTAAAGTGCTTTTATTAAGATAATTTAAGATTAATAGTGGTTGCACGAAATTAATGCTTAAATGGGCATAATTGTCACATTTTATCCTTTTTCCTTAGTGATTGATTTTTGGGACAAATGATATTACATTATGGGTAAATCATATGTCCTGTGACAGGATATAACATTGTGTCCAGTGAATAGGTACGACGCCGTTTAGTCCAGTGAAGAAGCCCATCAAACACTGTAGCGCACTCACAACTTTTGTCCACTCACGAAACTCACTCTCTAGTCTCTTCCTCACTGCTCTGATTAATGCATCGGAAAACAGGGGAGTTGGTGCAAGCCGGAGGTCGAAGGTGAGTCTTCGGGAAGTTATGAATTAGATGCTGGAAGCGTGGAAGTAGATACCTGATGTTTCCAATGAATGTTCTCCACCTCCTTAATCGCAAGCTTCTTCTAAAGAGAATGCAAGCGATGGGCGCTATCCACCAGTCGTGCAGAGTTCATGTGCTCCTGGTTCATGCTGGGCGAATGCTGCTGTTGATTTGTTGGTAAAGCAAGTCTCTACATGCTGATCTGGCTCTCGAGGGGTGCTTATGAAAGATAAAATGTAGTTAATGCATTTGGATTCTCAATTGTATCAAAAAAAAAAAAAGACAGATCGAAAAAGAGAGTTAAGAACTGAAACTTGCAGAGAGCAAGAGGAAGCATTTTCTTTGAATCTACATGCAAGCTTGATCTGCGTTTGAATATTATTTACTGTTGCATGTGAAGAATTGCTATGGTTTGTTTTTGCAAGGAAACAAAATGAAAACCGAGGGAGTCGATTGTTGGAGGAAGAAGGAAACATTGGAAACCCAGAAACTAAGGTGAGTTCTTTGAATCTCTTTCCCTCCAAGCTGCAGAAAAACTAAAAAACTGAATTTTCAGCAGCAGCAACACGTGCAAGAGAGAACATCCTTCATTTCCTTCTTTTGTTGGAATATTTAATTCAGTATTCAATATTCCGTTTTTTCTATTTATGACCCACATTATTGCCGGTGTTGTAACCGTCCATTAATACTGTAACGGCCCAATTAATACACAGTTAATACGCAATAAGTGCATATTCAATTCGTTTCCTTTTGTAGCTCTATGATGGCCAGAGGGGAAACGCACGGTGAAAACTCGGTCTGGTCCCCTGAACCTGCTCTGACCTTTGGGAAGCACACCATCTGCAGTTTCAGAGAGAAGGGTCAGAAGGACAAAGACTTGGTGGTCGTTCCTGGTTGCTGGCTTGGATAGTTCCTGTCTGGAGACTCGAAGTTCGTCCCTACTCGCTTCTGGAGACAAATCAATGGCGGGAGGTATTTGTGTTCTCTGCTTCTTTTTCCGCATTGATCTTATGCTATTTGGTTGTTCAGCATGATAAGATCGCCTAAATTTCTAACATTTGGTATCAGAGCTAGTCTCTATGCCTCTGCCTTGATTTTTCACCGATGATAATTCTGTCCATTTATTAGTTTTCATGAGACATTAGAGATGTTTTCAATCTGGATTTTTTGGAAATATTGTTTCTAATATTTTGTTCTCTGGAATCGATAATTATGTAGATCATTTTTTATTTAAAATTTCAAATATGTTCATTCTGAGAGCAGGTGATTCTAATTCTTGAAATTCTAAAGGACCCATATTAATCTGTAAAGCAAACCTATAAACTAGATGATGGTTGAATCATTCATGAATTGTGTTTGTGATATCAGTTTCATTATGCTTAGTTTTGCCTTTGATCATTTTCAATTTGAGCTTCATTATTTTTGATCTGGGTATTGCTTTGCATATTGTTCTCTCTGAAACTCATGTTGTGATAGAACCTTCGATTTTTCATTTGATTATATGCATCTCGAAGGTTTGCTTATGTGATCGATTCTAGTTGAGCTCGATTGTTGTTTTTTATCTGGGTTACAAGTTTTAATGCCTTTTGGATCTGGATTGAAGCTTAGCTAACTGCATTTTCAGAGCTTAATTTTGCCGACAGAACCTTTGGTTTTATTCGATTAAATGTGTATCGAATGTATGAATTCTAATTTGATAATTGATTAATCATGAACTGATCAAGTTTCTTAACGTCGGCCTACTACGTCGGTGTTGGTGTTTCATCGATGAACACAGACGAAGAGAGAAACGTGATTTTGGTTTGTTTTCAAAACACAAATGATTTGTTTTGATTTGGAGTAGATCTCGTCAGATTGTACGAAATCTATGTTTAGAAGTTTTTTCCTGTGATTTTCGCCGTTAAAAACCGTCAGATTTGAGCCCTAAAACCGTCGGAAACCGTCACTAGAAATCGCGGGTCGTGGCAACAGGTACCGGGTTGAAACCGGGTCGCGGGTCGGGTAGGGTTTGTAAAACGGGTGAAGGAGATGACCTTGAACGACGACGTTTTGGCTCTTAATGAAACGGTGCGTTTCATTTATAAGGAAGATGGGTCGGACGCTGTTTTGGGCTGAGAACGTTGGGGCAGACGCGTTTGGGTTGATTGTTTTTTTTGGGCCTGGCGTATTTTTGGTTTTTAGAAATAAAAAAAAATGGAAGGAGCTGATTTCAATTAAAACTCAGAAGTTACCTCAGCTGGATTCAAACACTGGACCTCTAGGCGCGTGAGCGCCTTAAGTGCTAGCACTCTGCTAGCTGCGCCATGCAGACTCCAGTGTTAAATTTTAGCGTTTATTTAATTTAAATATTTCTCCATCGAAAATCAATTTTAAAAAAAAAACGCAAAGGTGGTCTCAGTAGGATTCGAGGCCAAGACCAGTGGGCGCAAGAGTGGCTTAAAAGCTAGCGTTCTACCAGCTGAGCCATGGGCTCCTATGTGTCTTTTGCTGAGCATTTATTTTATTTAAATAATTCCTTTTCAGCAAAAACCAAAATTTCAAAAATGTTGTAAGTGGGATTCGAACCCACATTCTTTGGGTCCAAAAGCTTATTTAGGCTTTCTGGACCATCTAGCAAAGGTGACACTTGATAATATGTTTAAAAAATTTTATTATTATTATTATTATTATTATTTTACATATTATGCCCTTTTTGGATTTAAATTTAATTTTAAATCTGATATTTTATTTTAAAAATTGGATTTTCATGTAACTTTGAACTACATATTGTGTTACTTGCATGAATTATTTATTATTTTATTATTCATGCAATGTTGTGTTATATAATATGTAAATATCCAATTTTATTTTAATATTGCTTATAGTTTCTTGCAATATTATATATTAATGTTATGTGATCTATATGTTTTAATTGATTAGAGAGTAGTCACAGCATTTTTAATTGGTTGAAATTATATATTGAGTCGTATGATCACATAGTAACATTAGTTGTAATAAATCATATGTTGTAGAATAAAATTTTATCCCACAGGAATATTTTATTATATGCTTTGTATGATTAATTAGAATAAAATGTCAAATTATATTCTTAATTTACTCACAGGTATTAAGAATAGGGAAATAACTTGATAGTTTTATCATACAGTTATGTATAAATTTAATTGAATTAGAACTTTAGCCCACAGGCAAGTTGTATGTCGGTAGATTTATAAATTTTAGCATGATTTACATTGGTAAAACATGATTTAGTTTATTAGTCTCAATTCTTGTTTTTTAAGCATGTATTTCTTAATTATGCAGCAAAACAACCTGCAAATTTCTCTGATATGAAAAATGAAATTCCCGATCTGAGGGGTGACAACTATAAGGTTTGGAGAGAAAGAGTTCTTCTCCAATTGGGGTGGATGGATATTGATTATGCTATTAGGAAAGACGAACCACCCTCCATCACTGCAACCAGCACTCCAGATCAGGTTGATCTTTATGAAAAGTGGGAGCGATCTAATCGTTTCTCAGTAATGTTCATAAAGACTCATATCTCTGCTGGCATTCGTGGTTCTGTTGAACAACATGACAAAATTAGGCCACTTCTGAAGGCGATCGATGATCAATTTCAGATTTCAGATAAGGCACTGGTCAGCACCCTAATTATGAAGTTTTCATCCCTAAGACTTACTACAGTGAAAGGTGTGCGTGAGCACATCATGCAAATGAGGGACATTGCAGCTCAACTAAAGCAATTTGAGGTTGACATGTTTGACTCCTTTCTCGTCCACTACATCTTGAACACTCTTTCACAACCATATGGACCCTTCAAGATATCCTACAACACACATAAGGATAAATGGTCAATTAATGAACTTTTGACCATGTGTTTTCAGGAGGAGGGAAGGCTGCAAATGGAAATGGGAGAGAGATCTTTTATGACGACTGAGAAAAAGGGTCAGACTCAAGCCAAAAAGAAGGGGAAAGTGAAAAACACCACCCCCAAAGGGGAAAGAAAAGGCACCACCCCAAGGAGGAATTAAGAAGGAATCCAAGTGTTTCTTCTGTAAAAAGAAGGGACACATGAAGAAGGACTGCTCTAGATTCAAACAATGGCTTGAGAAGAAAGGTATGTCATTCTCACTTGTCTGTTATGAATCTAATATGATTGATGACATTAATGGCACTTGGTGGGTTGACTCTGGTTCATCAATCCATGTTTCGAATACCTTGCAGGGTATGCAAAACCTAAGGAAGCCGTTGGGAAGTGAACAATTCATCTACTCTGGTGGAAGGATTCGTTCACATGTGGAGGCTGTAGGGACTTGCAGTTTAGTTTTGAGTAGTGGCTATGTTTTAAATTTGGAAAAGACTTTTTATGTACCAAGTTTCACTAGGAACTTGATTTCTGTTTCAAGACTTGTACATTTGGATTATTCTTTTATGTTTTATGAGACATCTTTGGATATGTTTTATAAATCAAATAAAGTTGGGAATGGTACATTGTCTAACGATCTTTTTCATATTTACTTACAACATGATACTACTTATGATGCCATGCATGTTTCTGTTGGTTCGAAACGTAGTGTTATGAATGAGGATTCTTCTATGTTGTGGCACCGGAGATTGGGACATATCTCCATTCAAAGAACTGAAAGATTGGTGAAGGAATGGGTACTTAGTACTCTCGATTTTATTGATTTTGAGACTTGTGTAGACTGCATAAAGGGAAAGCAGACTAACAAGTCAAAGAAAGGTGCTAAGAGGAGTTCTGAATTGTTAGAAATCATACATACAGACATTTGTAGTCCTAAAATGGACGCGTATGGTCAGAAATATTTCATCTCCTTTATTGATGATTACTCACGATACATGTATCTCTACATGCTTCATAACAAGCACGAAGCATTGGATGCCTTTAAGGTATTTAAATCTGAAGTAGAGAAACAATGTGGAAAACAAATTAAGATCGTGAGATCAGATAGAGGTGGTGAATATTATGGTAGATACACTGAAGATGGACAAGCACCTGGTCCATTTACGAAGTTTCTTCAAGAACATGGGATTGTTGCCCAATACACCATGCCTGGTTCTCCAGACCAGAATGGCGTAGCAGAAAGAAGAAACCGAACATTATTGGACATGGTGAGAAGTATGCTTAGTAGTTCTAAGCTACTATCCACACTTAAGACGGTAGTGTACATATTAAACCAAGTTCCAACCAAGGCTGTTCCAAAGACGCCATTTGAGTTATTCAAAGATTGGAAACCGAGTTTGCGACATGTACGCGTTTGGGGATGCCCGTCCGAAGTTAGAATCTATAACCTACAAGAAAAGAAGCTGGATCTAAGGACCATTAGTGGCTATTTTATTGGATATGCCGAAAGGTCTAAGGGTTACAGGTTTTACTGTCCATCTCATACCACTAGGTTTGTGGAATCAATGAATGCCAAATTTCTTGAGAATGACTTGATTAGTGGGAGCGATCGATTCAGAAACCTAGTTTCTGAAGAAGATCATTTAGATATCCAACATTCTACTTCAAGTTTGCGATTGGTTGTTAATAATGCTCCTTCAGCTCAACCGAGTATTGTACAACCAGTCATACAAGATCCACAACCAGCTGACATTGATCCAGTAGATCAAGTTGTTGATGAGGAACAACCAGAAATTGCTAAACAACCAATTGAACAACAAGTTCCTCAAGAAGAAAATGAAACGACATTAAGGAGATCTACTAGACCGCGAAGATCAGTGATACCTAATGAATACGTTGTGTATCTGTAAGAATCTGACTATAATGTAGGAGCTGAAAATGATCTTGTAACGTTTTCACAAGCCATGAACTGTAGAGATTCGGTGTCATGGCATGATGCTATGAAGGATGAGATGAATTCTATGGCATCCAATAGAGTCTGGGATCTTGTTGAGTTGCCTAATGGGGTGAAGGCCATTAGGTGTAAATGGGTCTTCAAAACTAAGAGAGATTCATTAGGCAACCTTGAAAAACATAAAGCAAGACTCGTAGCCAAAGGATTCACTCAAAGAGAAGGAATCGATTACAAGGAGACATTTTCTCCTGTATCTAAGAAAGATTCTCTTCGCATCATTCTAGCATTAGTTGCACATTTTGACATGGAGTTGCAACAAATGGATGTGAAAACAACTTTTCTCAATGGAGAACTAGAGGAAGAGGTTTACATGAAACAACTAGAAGGATTTTCCTCTAGTGATGGTGAGCATTTGGTTTGCAAGCTCAGAAAATCCATATATGGATTGAAACAAGCTTCCCGGCAATGGTATTTAAATTTTCACGACGTTATCTCTTCATTTGGTTTTGTAGAGAACGTTGTGGATGAATGTATATACCAGAAGGTCAGTGGGAGTAAAATTTGTTTCCTTATTCTATATGTGGATGACATTTTGCTTGCAACCACTGACAATGGCTTATTGCATGAAGTGAAACAATTCCTCTCTAAAAGCTTTGAAATTAAGGATATGGGAGTTGCATCTTATGTCATTGGCATTAAGATACAAAGAGACAGACAAAGAGGTGTTCTTGGTCTGTCTCAAGAGACCTATATCAACAAAGTTTTGGAAAGATTTAGGATGAGGCATTGTTCACCAAGTCCAGCTCCCATTGTGAAAGGTGACAGGTTCAGTTTGAACCAGTGTCCAAAGAATGATTTTGAGAGGGAACAAATGAAAAACATCCCTTATGGTTCAGCTGTAGGAAGCCTTATGTATGCTCAGGTCTGTACCAGGCCTGACATTGCATTTGTTGTTGGAATGTTAGGGAGATATCAGAGTAATCCAGGTATAGATCACTGGAAGGCTGTGAAGAAGGTGTTGAGATACCTTCAAGGGACTAAGGATTACGTGCTTAAATACAAACGGACTGACAATCTAGAAGTGACTGGTTATTCCGATTCAGACTATGCTGGCTGCATTGATTCGAGGAAGTCCACTACTGGATATATTTTCATGCTAGCCGGTGGAGCTGTGTCATGGAGTAGCAAGAAGCAGTCTTTGATTGCTACTTCTACGATGGAAGCTGAGTTTGTGTCTTGTTTTGAGGCTACTTCTCATGGTGTTTGGATGAAGGGGTTCATCCGTGGGCTTAGAATCATGAATACAATTGCTAGGCCACTGAAGATATATTATGACAATTCAGCTGCTGTGTTTATGGCTTAGAACAACAGAAGTGGTAGTCGAAGCAAACACATCGACATTAAGTATCTAGCCATAAGAGAACGTGTTAAGCATCAAATAGTGGTTGTTGAACACATTAGCACCGATTTGATGATTGCAGATCCTTTAACTAAAGGCATGCCACCGATGAGGTTTAGGGATCATGTGGAAAGAATGGGAATTAGTACCCTTCTTTGAATTTCATTTTGAATGATTTTCTTTCGTTGTAGGAACGTTATTATTTTATGGAACCCTATTTGAGATGTTTTTCTCATTTCAGTTTGTGTACACATTTATTTGTTTCATTTGAGAAACATCATTAAGTTTGGACCTAGAATAAACGTAGGGTTTATTCATTAAGCTACTTGGGCTTGGGAAACATGATGCACTGTGATATATGGAAGATATTACTCGCTTTAAGAGGACCTACCGCCATGATCCATGCATTTTGTTTTTCAGTGGTATATACTGAAGTATGTGGGCCAAGTGGGAGAATGTTGGAATATTTAATTCAGTATTCAATATTCTGTTTTTTCTATTTATGATCCACATTATTGCCGGTTTTGTAATCGTCCATTAATACTGTAACGGCCCAATTAATACACAGTTAATACGCAATAAGTGCGTATTCAATTCGTTTCCTTTTGTAGCTCTGTGATGGCCAGAGGGGAAACGCACGGTGAAAACTCGGTTTGGTCCCCTGAACCTGCTCTGACCTTTGGGAAGCACACCATCTGCAATTTTAGAGAGAAGGGTCAGAAGGACAAAGACTCGGTGGTCGTTCCTGGTTGCTGGCTTGGATAGTTCCTGTCTGGAGACTCGAAGTTCGTCCCTACTCACTTCTGGAGACAAATCAATGGCGGGAGGTATTTGTGATCTCTGCTTCTTTTTCCGCATTGATCTTATGCTATTTGGTTGTTCAGCATGATAAGATCGCCTAAATTTCTAACATCTTCAACTTGTAGCCTTTGTTGACTTTTCAAATTATATTACAATTGCAATTACACACATTATTTTATTATTATTTGCTTTACATCTTGTAGCTACTACTTGGTTCTCATTTGTTCTAGTCTGGCGGTAATGGGAAGAAAGAAATATCAATTTGCTTTAACTCATGCTTCCATTTCCGCATCCGCATGACAACTCAGGCTTCCACTTGATTCTTGATTATTCTACCCTGGTGGTGAAAGAGAGAACACCAATTAATTCTCCAGTGGATTGCAGCAACTAGAGAAATCGAGTATCCATTTGGCATCAGTGGAGGTGGAGGAACTCTGATCTAGTATTTTTTAAAATTTTGTGAAGCCCATTAATCCTGAACGTATTATTATATAAGTCTGGAAAAACTATGTCAACCAGCAGGATCTGTGTTTTTTCATATACTCTCCTGTTCATGAGGATCCTCCTTCAATTCGGCGGCGGTGACAAAGACCACCTGAAGGAGTCCTAAGAAATAGTAGAGGAGAGTGGATTGTTGGTCATATAAAGGAGATTGGTCTTTGTGTTGCTTACTCAGCTGAAGAGTGGACAATCTTTGATAGTTTGAAGCTTGCATGGGACTTTCGAACAGATCAAGGTCATGTTATGCAAAGAGTGGCAGGTTAATTTGTGTCATATCCCACGAGAAATCAACCGACTTGCTGATGCTTTGGCCAAACTTGGAATTTCGAGGACAACTATTATGGGAAATTGCCCAGCTCATTTGAAGACATGGCTCGATCATGATGCTTTGGGTTTATTAACGTGATAAGCAGGATGGTACTGGGGAAGAACTGGAGAAATACTTGGAGCAGAGCCGAAATGCCATCAGATGAGCTGTCGAGCAGAGCCTAAACGCCATGAGTTGCACGAACTGAGATCACATGATATCGGAGTAGTTGTAGGTGGTGTATTTACCGTCGGAGAACTTGGGGCGGCCGGTCAAGGCGGCGTTGTGGGTTTTGGCTCGGTGTATAATTTATATGTGATGGGGAAAATGGATAATTAAAGGGAGGCAGAGGAAAGAAAGTGTAAAACGGCGCCGTATATGCTTCACTGGACCAAAGTTTATATCGACATATGATTCACCCTTACATTATTGTGAATTGTATTGCAATTTATTTGGGAGAAATTAGAATTCCAAAGCTGAAAGAAGATAATTGCAGTCAAGAACCTAAATAACTTACACCTAGAGACCTAAATTGAAGAAAATTCAGAAAAGGACCAGATGAGATGAAACACAAGCGTGTCATGTTGCTGAACTTGGATTCTGTCCCAATCCTGGATCTCGAATGCAATGAAGGGCCGGGTAATAATGGACCCGTAGTTAGCTAATGGGCCCACAGAGAGAGAGAGAGAGAGAGAGAGAGAGAGATGTGGTGTGGGCATCTGTGCAGAGGGTTTTTAGGCAGATATAGAGCATTCTGAGGAGAGGAATGGGGTCTTGTCTCTCGAATAAAAAGCATTAGGAATTGTATTCTCTTTGCTTTTCAGATAGAGCATTATAATCTATATTTATTAAAAGTTGTCTTCAAACTGCACATGGTCCTGTAAAGTTCTGCATAACATTTAATTATAAGTGCGTTCATTATAAACTCATCATTCTTCAATAATATAAATTTATCCTTACATGCAGGCAAGATGAAGTATAAATCCAATCTGAAGTCTCTATTCACAGTATGGAAATTAGACTAATGCTGAAAGAGACTTAATTATTCTTTCGTACCACTTCTTTGGTCCGTAATTAATATACATAAAACCTATATATTTAATTTGGAGCGATTAAAGAAGTACTTCTGACCAACTGAAAGCACTAAATCAGTAACTAAGCGGAGACAAATTCAAAAATAGTATAATCTCTGAATTTCGAACAACTATTTTTGATAGAGTTCAGAAGTTTTCAAGTTTGAGGGGGGAAAATCTGCATCAATATGTGTATTTGGTCAAATCAATTGAAAGTCACCTCCAAGAGGATGTGTATTTAGCGAGGAGATTGGTCTGTAATGGGGACCTCATTTCTTGACGCTTGAACATAGTTTCTTCTTCCTTCACTTGATCTTGTAGCCTCCGAACTAGAATCCTTCAAAATTGAACTGGTGCTATTCATTAAAAATGCAGGTTTCGATGGGACTGGGAGAGACAAAGAGTGGCTGCTCAGCATTACTCCAACTGAAGCCATAGTTGGCCTGTCAACCGCATTTTCCTGAACACATAGCAATCCAACGTGAATGCATCTCATTATTTCATTTCCTGAATCATCATTGATTAACAAAGGATCTATTATATTTGAGCCATTCCCTTGCCTCCAGTTTTGCCATGCCTGCAAGAATACACATCTTAATTACTAAGTCAATTTTAATTAGTTAAGAATTTGCAATTCGTGAATTTCAAAACACCAAGGACTTACAAATTCTAGTAGACCGTAGAAATTTTCATTGAAGAAGCTATTGTTTTTCTTCCCACTTATAATCTCTAGAACTAGCACCCCAAAACTATACACATCCGATTTCATTGAGCATTGCCCATGTATTACATACTCTGGAGCCATGTATCCGCTGTATGTCAATATGAACAAGTTTAATTAAAGAAAAAATATGTGTTTCTACTCATAGTGTAGTAATCTCAAGTTTCTCTTTTATTTTCATAAGTTAATTATGGTGTAAGATATCATACTCACTAAGTTCCAACAATTCTATTTGTGTTACTTTGAGTTTGATCTGCACTAAATAACCTTGCCATCCCAAAATCTGATATCTTGGGATTCAACTGTCCATCTAAAAGAATGTTACTTGCTTTGAGATCACGATGAATGACTCGAAGTCGAGAATCCTCATGAAGATAAAGAAGGCCACGAGCTACTCCAACTATAATTTGGTGACGCGTTGCCCAATTCAAATGAGCACTATGACCTGAATCTACAACCCCACACATATGATCTTAGAATTCCATATAGCAAATATTTTGCAGTAAAAGAAACTATCTACAAGTTTGAATCTCCTCTTATTTTAAATTAATAAAGTTTTTATAACTCGTTTTGAAAGAAATATAGAAGCATCTATAACTTACCAAATAATAAGAAGTCAAGACTTTTATTGGGAAGATATTCATACACGACTAGTCTTTCTCCTCTTTCCAAACAAAAGCCAAGGAGTCGAACTAAATTGCGATGCTGAAGCTTAGCTACCAACATTACTTCATTCTTAAATTCTCTATCTCCCTGTCCAGAATCCTGGGATAACCTTTTAACTGCAACTTCTTCTCCATTATAAAGCTCACCCTGTATTTATCAAAGCAGGAAGCTATCTTAATTAGCATCTCCAAAGTGGTGAACTTAATTTATCTCATACTCACATTTTTAATTACTATACCTTGTAAACTGCTCCAAATCCACCTTGTCCAAGTTTATTTGAATCAGAGAAATTATTTGTTGCGAGTTTGATGGTGTCAAAGTCAAATTGTATTATCTCACTATGTTTAATTTCGCCATCGAGTTGATCAGCTTCTGCGAAGGAATCTTCAAAAAAATTTCGTCATTAAAATAACTTCCGTTTGAAATAGTAGTATATAAGAATTGTTGGTTGGAGCGTTAGTTTGACTTACTTTGAATTGCTTCTTTAGGTTTCTTCATTGTAAAGAAAATGAAGATGGAAATGAGCAATAAGATGACTACGACAATCGGTATAATTATCACAATGATGTTTCTTGATTTAAAATTATTCCCTGTAAAAGCCAAACATTATCATGCTGATTTAGATATTCCTTGACTAAATACAGTAGAACCACCACACAATGAATTTTGAAACTTTGCAATGTTACACCGAAAATAGTAACCTTAATTAGAGTTGACTTCTTT
Organism: Acacia crassicarpa; assembly: GCA_034222035.1. Taxonomy (NCBI): domain Eukaryota; kingdom Viridiplantae; phylum Streptophyta; class Magnoliopsida; order Fabales; family Fabaceae; genus Acacia; species Acacia crassicarpa. The sequence goes on along the minus strand of JAWXYG010000001.1, from coordinate 42,438,178 downwards.
TGTCAATTAACACTTCTCTTTATCGTTCACGGAAAAGTCCGATGGAAAACACATTCAAATTTTCCGTTACCTTGATGTCCGCACTTGGGTTTTCAAGTTTTGACTACGCACTATATATAATTATTTTATGTTGGACCAACTGGATTTCACTAACTGCAGACATAGAAATCTGGGTCCATAAACAATTGAAAATACTAAAACTATGAATTCTTTGCTAGTAAATTATATTAGCCTGAGGAAATGATAAACAAAGGACTCTATATTTAATAAAATGGTTTATGTGTTTGTTGGGGTTTGTAATATTTTGAACAATTAATTAAAACTTTTTTCCTTGCGACAATAAATTAAATTAGATAAACCAAACCATGCGTCAAATCTTTGAATTATATATATCATATCACTACATGATTCAGCGGATTTTTGACTCTATATATATATATATATATATATTACGATTCATTACTTTTCCTCAAGAGAAAGATAATTCACCTCTTTTTTAACGTTGAGTAGGGGTGAACATAGGTTAGATTAGGCTTTAACTAAGTAGGTGTGACGGATATCCAAAGTCTAAGTATGAGCCTAAGCTTGTATGTAGGCTTTTTTTAGGCCTGAGTCAAAGTCTAAGTCTTTAAAAGACCTGAAACCTATTTAAAAGCCTACTTAAAATGTAGGAATTTAAATAGCCTTAAAGCCTATGCATCCAAGTTCATATATAATTTATCAAAGCCTATTTAAATGCTTACCTCATGTCTTAAAAGTTTAAGGATTCATTCTCATACTTAATAAAAGAGTTTATAAGAGAAAGAAAAGAACATCTAGTGAAAACAATTGTCTGACCAAAAACAATTGTTTGACCAAGTAAAAATAAGAAAAATCAATTATATATTAATTAAGAAGATATATTTTTTAAATTCAACCAAATATCACAAAGCGGCATGTAAAACTACATGTTACCGCTTGTTTTTCTTCTAGAAAATGAAACAAACTCCTCCTATTGAGATCATTTTCAATTGAACATCACTAAAATAAACTTACTGCAATTATTATGTTACGTCAAATGACATAAATCAAGGAAAAGGTAGTGGGCTAGCATTTCCATCTCGAGCGATCAAATAAAAGAGAAGCAAATGTAATTAATTTATGAATAAAAATATTAAACTCGTTGGTAAATGATGAAATGTGAAAGTTAGAGTTAGGATTAAGTTATTAATTTTATAAATAATTTACAAAATTAATTTAAATTTAATTGTATATAACTATACATTAAAAAAACTAAATAGGCCATGCAGTAGGTCAAAACATGAGCTATCTAATTACTAAATAAATTATGTGAGGTTTAAAGTAAATTAAGTCGTAGGCCCCTAATAGCACCTAGCATATTTCCACAGCTAGTTTTAAGACATGCAAATTTTACAAAATACTAGATTTTTTTTTTTTGGTTATATATATATATATATATATATAACAAGTATAGCATGTAAGGAACAACTAATTAAGATGGTATATGTAGTTATTTTTTAATGAATCTCCTTTTAATTCTAATATCTTAAAAAACCAATATTAATTAAGGCCACGCGTCTAAATTCGTTGAACATCAGATTAGATATACTAAAATTCTGCTATGCAAAATGATGTCTAATCTGTTCTCCTTGTCCAGAGGTCTATATTATTTTATATTTGTACTCTCTGGTCAAAACAAATAATTGACCAACAAGTTGACAGTAGATTAGGTACCTTCTGGTGAATTCTGAGCAACCGGTTCATAGAAAGGATAGTTCTCAAACCTAACATTGCAGTTGAGCATGAGAATCATAGCACCCACCTTATCGCTACAACACGGATTTGAAATATTTGCAATCGCCCTCGACAAGCACTCTGAGCAATTTTGGTGAGACAAATCAGGAGTACACTGAACTGTACCGTATATAGTTTGAGATTGTAGACCCGATTTGTTTGCTGCAGCATATTTACGAAGTGAATCTCCAGCTGCAGCTTTAACTCTTAGATCTTCCAATAACTCCTTTGCCTCTTGGTTGTACTTTACCGGATCTGCTGGTTTATTCCCACCAGTCCAAGAATAGAGCCAAAAATCAGGTTTGTCCAGGACCCCAAGTATTGATCTGTTCGAGTATCGAACAAAGCATTCATCATAGCCTCCCATGGCCTCCATTTGATTTGGACACGCATCCTGGGCAAGAACTGAGGCGTTCTTAAGGCAAGTACGGCAGCTGTTTGGTTCAGTATCTCCTCTACATAACCCAATGGCGCTGACTCTATCAGGATTTTGGCCCCAAGACATATTGTAGAAGCCATAGTCGATTTCTGCGTTGGAAGTGAGATCTGAGAGAACGATGTTGAGGTTGGTCTGGTAGGTGCTTGAATTTGTATACTTACCTTCCTCTGGGAAACAAGAGTTATAGTGGAAGATCGGAATCTGGGCTGTGAGAATGGGAAGATGAGTCTGGGCTGTGAGAATGGGAAGATGAGAAAGGAACGAAATCAGAACTAGAAAAACGATAGGCATTGCAAATCAGACTGTTTTGGCAAAATAAAGAGCGTTCAAGCTATGATAATAACCTTGGATAACGAACAGACCGGTGGGGGGAAGAATTCAAGAAAGTCCTATTTATAAATTTCTTTTAATTAAATCACATATATCAAAGAAAGACAGTTAAATCATTGATTATGGGATAACTTTTCAACTTTACCATCATTTATGAATTGATATCTTTCAATTCTTTCTTCTCCTTCTATTTTCATTAGTATAATTAATATGATTAAAATTATCACAATTTCATTTACCATCTTGAAACTAAACTTATAAATAAGACCAAATTTTTTTGTTAAAAATGACTTATAAATAAGACCAGAGTGGTATATGCGTATCAAGTCCCGGTCTAACTAAGGTGGTCCAAACGCGCAATTAAACAAGCTTTTTGACTTTTGTAAGCACAATTAAACAAGTCTTTTCACTTAGATGCGTGATTTTCTAATGCCAACTCAAACAACCACAAGAAGTTTTGTTCGCCGTCTGGCTTCAACTACTCAAAGACAGGTCTCTTATTTATTCATGGAACACGAGAGTTTGAAGTCTAACCATGTGGTCCAAACGCGCGATTAAACAAGCTCTTTGACTTTTGTACGCACAATGAAACAAGTCTTTTGACTAAGGTGCGTGATTTTCTAACACCAACTCAAACAGCCATAAGAAGTTTTGTTTGCCATCTGGCTTCAACTACTCAAAGACAAGTCTCTTATTTATTCATGCTGCACGAGAGTTTGAAGTCTAACCATGTGGTCCAAATGCGCAATCAAACAAGTCTTTAGACTAAGGTGCGTGATTTTCTAGTACCAACTCAAACAACCAAAAAAAGTTTTGTTTGCCATCTGGCTTCAACTACTCAAAGACAGGTCTCTCATTTATCCATGTTGCACGAGAGTTTAAAATCTAACCACGCACTAGTGCAAAAAAGGATTTTAAGACTGGACAAAAGAGGCTGTAAGACCGAATGGGCGACCGGTCTTGTTCCAGCCGGTATTAAAAGTCTACATATAAGACCGGACACGGACCGGTCTTAAAGAAAATCTTTTAGACTGGACATTTAAAACATTGGGTCTTAAAAAGTTGTACTAAATGAACCTGAAATAGTTTTTGTTCGGTCCTAAAACTCAACTTTTAAGACTGACCAAAAAGTAGGCCGCTCTTAAAATATTGGCATTTTAAGACCGGACAAAACACATACGGTCTAAAAAATAGCAGCTTCTAAAACCAAACGACTAATTATACACGGTCTTAAAAGACTGACTTTCAAGACTGGATGATAATTACCTCCGGTCTTAAATATTTACATTTAAGACCGGACGTCTAAATATAACATAACGGTCTTAAAAAATTCAACTTTTAAGACCGGCTTAATATGACCTTTAAGACCAGACATATAATTACATTCGGTCTTAACAGTTAAACATATAAGACCAGCTTATTTATTTCCAGTCTAAATTTTCCCGAATTTTTCCCTGCTGTTGTTCCTGCTACTATATATATATATATATATATACACAAATCCACTACTCAATCTAGCACATGAACAATTATTTGAATAAATTGAATTGGAAAAATGATACAAATATTTATTTACCATGAGTTATTTGGCCTCTTAATTAATGATTATACTATGTCTACAACACCTAAATTAATTCATACAATAAGATAACTTACTTACAAATACAATAAGTTACAAATACAACATACATGCGCCCAAAATAATATTCACCATGCCTTCATCTGATTCCCACCCAACAACGTAACATCCTCTTTTATAACATGCCATTTGGATCAAATCCTGCCACAAAAATAAAATAAGGAATAAACTTCATTGTCAAAGACATTTTATGAACATAGAAGGAATAAATGTTATAGTTAAAGACTTAAAGTTTTCAAAGAAATCTGCATATATATGAATATTACCTTATAAATTGACTCTTTTATAAAGTGATATCTTCCCAGATCCCTTCTTGATGATCACTTCTTATGCCGGGTTCATTATCCGCTTCATCTTCTTCGTTCATGTCCGGTAGACCCCTTGAAAAAGGAGTACTCTCAGGAATACCATAATTTGAATTCATTTCCTCATCAATATCAATGACCCTCTTTCCTTGGAGAGCTACATACCACATTTTATTTTCTTGATCGGTGATATAAAACACTTGTTTCGCCTGGTGTGCCATAATAAAAGGTTCATCTCCAAAACTTCTACCATTGACATCGACTAATGTAAATCCTAGCCGATCGATCCGAACACCATTATTGACATGAACCCACTTGCATTTGAAAATGGGAAATCTAATTTTCACATAGTCCACCTCCCATATCTCTTTAATAACCCCATAATATGGCATGACTGCCAATAAAGGGCTCTTGTCTTTCGAACTGGAGAAGTGCATAGATTCAGCCTCTAACATAACACCACTGTTTTGGATTGTGCTCCTATCATCTAGGGACTTCGTGTAAAATGTATAACCATTGATCACATACGAATTCCAACTTATGACATCAACCTCAGGACCACATGCTAACCATTTGAGGATATCAGAAACACATTCCTCCCCTCGACCTTTTGTTTGAACCAGTGTGCAAAAGTTCTGTTATGCTCCCTAATCAACCTCTGTTCAGTCATTCGATGATTTTCTTTCCTCACAGCTTCTTTATGTGTAGCTATGCTGGCTTGAACTTCATCAACATTATTCAAGATGTATAAGTGGACTTGTGACAATTCATCAGGATCCACAGTCTTTATTGAAGCCCCTCACCTACCCCCTTCAGCATGCTAACGTTTTGGAAGCCCAATATGTTTTACTTTGGCCAAATAATTTTGACAAAATTCCATGGCTTCTTCAGAAACATATTTCTGAACAATCGAGGCTTCTGGACGGTATGCATTCTTCACGTACCCTTTAAGGAATTTCATAGATCTTTCAATTGGGTATATCCACCGTAAATGGATAGGGCCGCACAACTTTATCTCCCTCACTAGATGAACAATTAGATGAACCATGATGTCAAAAAATTTAGGAACAAAAAGCTTCTTAAAGTGGCACAAGATAAGATATCCTTCATTCTCCAATTCATCCAACTTTTCAATGTCAAAAACTTTACCACAAACCGTATTGAAGAAGACACAAAGTCTAGTCAAAACGACCCGAAGATCATATTCGGCGATGCCTCGAATAGCTATTGGGAGTAGCTGTTGCATCAAGACATGACAATCATGTGATTTTTGGCCTACTAATTTCAAGTCCTTCATCGATACAAGCCGTTTCAAATTTGAAGAATACCCCGATGGAACTTTTGTGCCATGTAAACACTTACAAAAACTTCATTTCTCATCCTTAGACAAAGTATGAGAAGCCAGGGGACAATAAGTTCTCTTTCCATATGGCCTTGGATGTAACTCTTCACGTATTCCCATTGCTTGCAAATCCAATCTTGCCTTCACACCATCCTTGGAACTGCCTTGTATGTTGAGAAGCGTGCCAACAATACTATCACATATGACATCAATACAGTGTCTCACATCAAGATTGCGCTAATAGGGAAGATCGAAGAATACAGATCTCTTTTTCCATGTATTTGTATCTTTTCTACTCTTAGTTGTCTTGCCGAAGATGACATTGATATTTTTCACCTTCTCATAAACTTGCTCCCCAATCAATGGCACTGGAGCATCTTCATATTCTTGGCCACCAAAGAAGGCTTTCTTTAATCGACGATATGGGTGGCCCCGTCTAAGAAATCTCCTATGTCCAAGATAAACCGTCTTTCTTCCATGTTGGAGTTGATGGTGGCATGTGCCTTCTTCACAAACCGGACATGCTTTATGGCCCTTTACACTATACCCTGACAAGTTACCATATGCTGGGAAGTCGTTTATAGTACAGAATATCATGGCTCGCAATTTGAAGACCTCATTCTTGAAAGAGTCAAAAACATCAAGACCTTCCTCCCATAACTCCTTCAAGTCTTCGATCAAGGGTTGAAGGTAAACATCAATGTCATTTCCGGGTTGTTTTGGTCCCGAAATCAACATAGACAACATGATGTACTTTTGTTTCATGCATAACATAGAAGATAAGTTGTAAATAATGAGGAGTACAGGCCATGAACTATGTACGCTGCTAAAGCTTCCATATGGATTCATGCCATCCGTGGTAAGGGCAAGCCTAAGGTTGCTAGGTTCTTCGCCGAAGTTGGGAAATAATTGATCGATTTTCTTCCATTGAGAACAATCGGCTGGATGACGAAGCTTTCCATCAAAAATCCTCTTATCTGCATGCCACCGCAAATTTTTTGCATCATTTTCATTCGCAAACAATCGCTTGAACCTTGGTGTGATTGGAAGATACCACAACACATTTGCAGGCCCCTTATTTGACTTGTACCTTGGGGTTTCACATATCGGACAATTCTGCTTCTCTTCAAACTCTTTTCTATCAATACGCAGTCATTCAGACATGCATGGATCTTTTTGTACTCTATCCCCAGTGGACAAAGTATTTTCTTAGCATCATAGTATCGATGCGGCAACACATTATCATCTAGAAGCATGTCCTTAAAAGCCTCAAGCATTTTAGAAAAACTCTTGTCGTTCCATCCATGATGTGACTTCAAGCTTACTAATTTCAATACAGCGTTTAACAATTGGTATCTTTGACACCCAGGGTATAGCGGGGTCTCCGCATCACTGCACATATTACCATATGCATGTGATTGTTGAAAGGCCTCTTCTCCTACATCACGAATAATGTCCTCTATGCGATCATCCATATCCGTGTCATTATCATCAAAAGCCACTTCCCCATGTTGAGACCCACTTGGTATTTTTTTCACCATGTCATACCCATACTGTATAAGTCTTACAAAATCCATGACAAATTAAATGTGTGCGTATAACTTCAGGACTTAGTCGCCTATCATTCAAACATTTTACACAAAGGCAATAAAATTTCCCACTATCATCACTTCCATTTTGTTTAGCAAATTCAATAAAGTCCCTCACCCCATTCTAATATTCAACGCTCGTCCGTAAAGCATTTATCCAACAACGATTCATAGTAGAATTCCTATGGACGGAAAGATTTAGCATACGTAAAATAAGGCACAAGTAAATGCATAGCGAAGAATCACTTTTGGCTGTCTTGCATATCACAATGAATCCAAAATAAAATATCACGAAGCAAAATAAATGCATGACGAGGAAATTAAATGCTTCGCATGAAGGTCTTGAGGACTCACCTGTAGCTCAAATGCGAAATAAGAGTCCCTAATCTCCCGCCACGAACGTTGATGTTGGAGATAGTAAGAGTACCCTAAAAACATTTGTTGGTCAGTTGGGTAGGTCTCATGTGCAAATATAATCTTCAAAATAGAATATTCATTAACAATAGAGAAACCCACAATAGCATTTCATCGTTTTCGTTCAACCCATGAAAAACCCAGAACGATAAGTAGGAAAACCATGAATTTATATAACCGAAACAGCTCTTACAGCTTGGTCTATATACGTTTAGCTGAGGAACCAGAAAGTGATTGTCGAGAGAGCAACGCGAAGCACCGACGGAGCAACACACAAACACTGGAGACAGAACCTCCTCAGTAATCACTTTCGGCGCGACAAGAGAAATTCAGAGAGGGAAATTTAATTTTCCACGCGACAGAGACATGTGTTTGTATTTGGAATTTTTTTAGACCGATTAATTATAAAGCATCTAGTCCTAAATATTTTTAATAAATTTTTAAGTATGAATTTTAAGACCAAATTATTATCCAGTCCGGTCCTAAATATTTAAGACCGTAGTTTTATAATACTCCAGACCTAAGTTTTTATTATTCATTCGTAGATTTTATTAAGACTGGTTAATTATTAGTAGATGGTCCTAAATATATAACTTTATCTGAAAACTAAGAAAATAAATTCCCAGTTATTTTTTTCAAGAAAAAAGTATTGGTTTTGGCGAGCGCAGAAAATTATCAATGCTATTAATAATTACTTGAACAAAAAATTAAAAAGAGACAAGCTTATAGTTCTTAATTAATGCTATTATTAATTACTTGAAAAAAAAATTAAAAAGAGACAAGCTTATGGTTCTTAATTAATGCTATTTTTAATTACTTGAATATTGCCGTACACATTGCAATAAAAAAAATATTATCAAAGCTTATTATCCTTCAAAGCCCAGGCAATATCGGCTTGAGCAGCATTAATTTCCCGCCGGATATTAGCAAGTTCCCGCCTTATTCGTATCAGGTCGTTAGAGGAAAGAGGACGAGGGTTAGCGGTCGGCGCACTTGGGCCAACTGGTTGGAGAGGTGGAGCAGGAACCTCTTTATGGTCGGAAGGCTAGAGGGGGGGTGCGGCAATGTCTTCATCATCGGAAATAACAATTGGTCCAACAACCCGAGACTCTTCTGTTTCCATCGAACGCACTCTCGATGGAGGAGGTGCACCGTATAACGATCAACAGAAGGCATGAGCATCACGAGTAAGAGCACCGCTACGAGCGGTTATCTTGTATCTAACCATGGTTTGAGCAGTATGTTGGCGCAAAGAGGTATGAGGCGTTTATTAATAAAGGCAGAGCTAGAGGTAGTTTGGAGTTACGAGGTAGTGCGGAGTTAATAAGGAGTGTTAAGGACAGAGAGGTAAAGAGCAGACGAATGGTCTACACTTTACGAGCGAGTTAAAAACTTGTGTGTATATGATCAACATTAAAAACTTGCATATTAAAAAATCTAACAATATACAGTTAAAGATCAGACCAACAAAACAAAAAGATCATTTACCTTATTCGAATAAAAACAAACACAGTGACAATTCTTTTCAAGGTTGGACCGTCGTTGTCCTCGGTGTTACCTCGCATGATTAGAAACAAAGTGTCCTTTTCAATATCTCCCATCTTTTTCCGACAAAAAGAAAAGGGACAAAGAAAAGGGAAACCGATAATCTAAATCAGGAGAGGTAACATCGACTATAATGAAGGACCTAGCTTGATCAGAACGCCAGAATCTCGGTTGCCTTGAACCCTAATTAATTTGTCCGAAAAGCGAGTCAATACTTTATTTAAAGGAAGGCTATTAGGAGCGGACGGTAAAAGGAGATACGGTCCTAAAAGTCTCGAATACTTTTAGGACCGTCATTTTACACTATACGGTCCTAAAAGTCTCACCAATATTTAGTGGAATACTTTTAGGACCGGAATTTTATAATATACGGAATTTTAAAATATGCAGTCCTAAAAGTGTCATGTTATTTAGTGCATACTTTTAGGACCGGAAGTTTAAAATATGCGGTCCTAAAAGTCTCATATTATTTAGACGAATACTTTTAGGACCGGAAGTTTAAAATATACGGTCCTAAAAGTCTCATATTATTTAGACCGAATAATTTTAGGACCTGAAGTTTAAAATATGCGGTCCTAAAAGTCTCATATTATTTAACCGAAAATTTTTAGGACCGGAAGTTTACCCATATACGGTCCTAAAGTCGCGAACTCTTGCTTATTTACAGCATACTGAACCTCAAATTTCAAGCACTAAATAGCTATATCCACCATCCAATTTCAGATACCCAAAATGGACATAAGAAAATTGTTCGAAAAATTAAACAAATTTATCTATTGAATTTTACATTGCTTGTGTATTATTTACAAATTGTTTGAAAAAATAATCAAATTTACAGAAGATTATTGTTGCTATAGAATATTTACAAATGAATGACATCATTAATTATTGTCCCTGATCACTTAAGATCAGGTCATACAGATATTGACAAAACAAATTGCGTATGTGCTCGAGTTCAGCATCCGAAAAGGGGGCAGGGTTGTGAAACATCTGTAACAATAAAGACAGAAACTGAATTAACTTGCGTGCATATTTCATATGTAACATTAAGCCAGAAACTGAATTAACTTGCATGCATAATATGTAACATCAAATATTTACCTTTGAAAATAATTTAATATTTCCTTCAGTGATAATATCATACATGTGTTTCATGACATATTGGCCACATAGGTTGGCCTCTGTTGGTTGCCAACGAGTCTAAAAAGAACAAGAAATATATATAAGTAATATATATCTACTGACCAAGTTCACAAGGCAGTGTGCCAAGTGTACAAATATTGTACCAACCTCTGGTCTGAGCCATTTAGGCACTTTGGCCTGAGGAGGATGCCTTTGGAGTGTGTTGATGTGGAAGTTCCTCATGGCATTATCATCAAAAATGCATATTTATCAATGTTCATTAAAAATTCACAGCAGAGATTTCTGACAAGAGAATCAAAATGACATGCTTACTCGTTGATGGTCTGCGTCAACGTAGGCACTGGCGGGCTGTGAGTGGAGCATAAGAAGATAACTTTATTTTCTTCCATGCACATGATGACCAACTGCCAGTGGCGGCTGAAAATTCACAGCAATAAATCTCACTCAGTGATATATATATGTAGCAAAATTAAGTGAATTGTAGACAAGATTTGTGATATGTACCTGTGAAAGAATGACAAAAAGTACACCTTTCTTCTCACATTACACAACCTCCTTGAGATGTACTCTTGTCTTTCCTTGATGGTTGTTTGACTTGAATACTATGGGCACAAGAATCCAAAATCTTCGCTCCTGAGAATTAGTATATGTATGTGTGTCTAAACGATGCATTTAAATTATGTACTCATAGAAGAACATACTTACTTCATCCAAATTAGAATAATTGCATCACTAAGCTCCTGTCTAGGAAGCACCAGGGAGTCAATATCAATGGTGTCAACTTGGACTGGTAGGGGATGAGGGACGCCTACTATTTCATTGACAGGCCACGATTTATCTTTAAAACCTCCACTTTTCACCATATCGGTTATTTTTTCGCGGCCAATCAACTTATCAGTAGGGGATTCGTCTTGAGGAGGGGATTGATCAGCTTGAGGAGGGGATGGAGCTCGACGAGGGGATGGAACTTGAGGATGAGGGGTTGAAGCTTCAGCAGGAGTACAGACATGTACAAGCTTCACTGGCCAAGAGATGAAGGTTCCCTTGACATCACTCACAATCTTCAGCTCATTAGTTGGGAGAGGGAGAGGTGCATCAATGATCATCTTTTCAACTGACACTCTGACTTCATCATCAGACATTTGTTGGTGGTGTACAATTGATCCCAATAAGTTGTGGACAGTCCCTTTTGCAACCAATAGTAGTCTATCATGATGATCAGGATCATCCACATAAAGGTCACAAAGTTGCTATGACTGTCCAACAATGCAGCTCCCTCGAGTGCTCTGCTGCACAGTTGCAGGTGAGTGTGTGAAGGGAACACTGGTCTTTGGACGTGAGCTCAAAAGCAGCTTCACCTGATTCAGTTCCTCCCTCAACTGGCTCATATCAGATTGATACTTTGCTTTTTTAGCCGCTGCTTCCTTATTTAATCTGGCCACTGTCTGTTCCATCTCCTCCAGGGTAATCACCTCTTTCCTATGGCGTTTGGCGGATGAACCAAAGAATGCCTTCAGGCCTACCCGTCCTCCAACCCCCCTTACACGCCCACCGTGGTCCGGTTTTCCGGTAGCAACAGTGAGAACATCACTCCTACCGGACGACATGAAAGATCTTTATGCTTCTTTCTTCTTAAGATCTTCTTGTAAGGTACAGATAATGAGAAGCTTAGTAATGAAACATGTTTAGTAACTAAAAAATTACAATAATAATGATACTTACAATTTTTTCAGCAACTACACGAGTTTGTTCACTCGTGTAGGTGCCACTTGGCTTTTGCCGAATGTGCAACCACAGGTCCTCGCGACGTATTGGAGATGGCGGACCATGTACCGCAGAAGGATTGGATTCTGCTTCATCTTCCAATCTCTTCCGCTTGGCCGCTATCAATTCTTGTTCAGCCTTTTCATATCCGCCGCGAGAAGCCCTATGCGGGCAATCATTCTTTCTCCCTATCTCCTGTGCTTTTCCCCTTCTTTGCTGTGAATACGAATTGAAAACAACTATTAATTATGAATTGTAGCCATCTTACTAACAGAAATTAGAGAACTTCTGCATGCTTGACATGAACCTCAAACACTAGTCAAATTCACTTGATCAAGTTTCAACATTATATTTTATTTATGAAAGATGTAGATAGGTTAAGAAACAAAAGAGAATTATGCTTACAAAGGAGCTATGTTTTGTACTACTATGTAGATAGAATAACAAGAAACAAAAGAGAATTATGTTGACAGAATAATACAAACTTGATCCTTTTTAAGGCATTCAGTGGGATCATCAGTCCACATTAGATTGTAACAATTGGATATATAAAGTTTCCCCCTTTTAAGACTATTCATTTCCTCATTTACAAAACAAACCATTACATAATTACCTCCTTAGTATTTTACCTTTTTAGGGTTTACATATCAGACTTGCATAGACAAAGGCAGGAAATGTATACCTCTATTCACACACCAAACAATTTAACTAATAGGATTAGATGAACAAATATAAGCTCACAGGTTATATAAGCAAACAAAACTAAATATAGACTCACTAGAGCTTCAGGAGTGGTCCGCAGAAGAACAAATTGTAGCCAAATTCGTTCATCAATGAATGTGTCCTGTTCCCAAGGCTGTTTGGCAGGCGGAACCTCGGCAAAAATATACGTGTTAGCGAGAGAGGTCTTAAACTTCCTCTACCGATCAGCACAATAAGACAATGTCTTGTCTTTCAACTCCTCAGAGTTAGGACAGTGTATGTAAGTCGAATAGTGTCCCAAATAGGTTGCTTTACTTTGTCAAAGTCAACACTTTTCCACTCATCTATCAAGATGCTAACCTTGCTGCGTGCAAGATAGCCGACAAAACTATTATATTTGCTTTTATTAGGACCGAAAGGTCGCAACTTTTCATCAAACTGAATCACGAGCCTTGACCTAGAAGTTCGACTTAGAGATACATCCATCATTCGTGTGCCTCTTCTACCACGGCATGCAGGGCGGTTAAGAGACACATTGTCAGATGGAGAGGGTTCGAGACAGTAAGAGAGGAATGCCTGAGCAAATGAGAGAGTAACAGAGGCTAATGGTACGTGGGCGAGGAAGAGTGGTAATGCAACAGCAAGAGTGGCTTCACAACAAGAAGAGGGGTTTCAGAGTTCGGACAACGTAAGTCTTAAGGTAACGTTTCGCGCGAAGATATATTTGATGGTTTATTTTTAAGACTGGATGAAAAAAAAAAAGGACGGCCTTAAAGGTTAAGTTTAACACCATCCTTTGTTAAACTCCGGTCTGAAAAGTAATAAACTTTTTAACACCGGGCATGATCATTTCTCTGGTCTTAAAAGTATAATCTTTAAGACATCCTGTTATAAACATCTGGTCTTAAAAGTTTTTATTTAATTTTTTCTTATTATTTTGGACCGCAGAAAATATAAGTCGGCGTGTTCTAGATTTCTCTATAAAGAAATTTGATATTTCAATTTTTTCAATAACATTTTTAAAACCGTTTGTTTTGTAAGCGGTCTGAATAATATATTTAAGACCTACTAGTAAAAGATTCGGTCTAAAAAGTTCTTTATATTTACAAAACTGCCACCGGTCATACCTTTAAAGTTCATTATATTTACAAAACTGCCACCGGTCATACCTTTAAGACTGGGCCGTCGATAATCCGCTCTAAATGAGGCGGTCTTAAAAGCCTTTTTTGCATTAGTGAGTTCTTTATATTTACAAAACTGCCACCAGTCATACCTTTAAAGTTCTTTATATTTATGAAACTGCCACTGGTCATACCTTTAAGACCGAACGTCGATAGTCCGCTCTAAATGAGGCGGCATTAAAAGCCTTTTTTGCACTAGTGACGCAATTATATGTCTGTAAACAATTAGTTTTCATTAAAACAGTGGTGGAACTAGAAAATTATTTTAGCATGGGCCAAAAATAAATATATTGAACTATTTACTAAATAAAATCGTATAACATTAAAAATACAAATAAATAATAATGGACAATTAAAAATCAAAAGATAACCTAGTAAATAAAAATTCTATGACCATTGGAAGGAGACTCATTAGAAGGTGCATCAATTTCAGAAATTATTTTCTTAGAAATATCACTTTCTGAAGTTATTTTCTTCTTAAAGAAGACATCTATACTTTTCTGTTTACCCTTACTCATTTTTTTCAACCTACAAAAAATTTGGTGACTCAGAATATATATTGATGTCAGTGTCAATTAATATATTGTGTTACTAAACATTAATTCTTCTAATACTACTCAATCCACAAAACTAACACTTAAATGCGCATCCACTTACCTCAAAACAAAATAATTGGAGAAAATAAAAGAAATAAAGTATGAACCCAAAAACTATTTTTAAAAAAAACATACAAATCTAATTCCATTTCAGCTAAGCAAATAATATATTATAATCTATTTTTAAAAGAGAATTTCATTATGAAAACATAAGACAATCAAATAATAAATCCAAACCGATTAAAATTAGTCATTAATCATCCTCTATATATATATATAGTTATCTATTGTCAAAACTCAAGACTTTCCCGAAATCATAATCCCAAACTTTTCATTAATCAACACAATATTACCTTCATTAGAAAGATAAAAATACTTATAATAACTTTCATAAAAGGAGTGAGGTGAAAAGAAGTGATTTTGATTATCTATTTGGTTTTTAAAATGAAGATGAACAACACCAAATATAAGATGATACTAATATTTTCAATCGATATCTCAAACAAAAATTTTACTTTCCTCTCACATCCCAAAAAAAGAATATAATTATAGAAAATATAAGAAATTAGCTGGGGTCAAATTAATGACCAAAATAAAATATTATATAATACATATATATAAATACATAAGATAAAAAAAAGACCAACTAGGGCCAAAGCCTCAGCTCGCCATAAGGTGGCTCCGCCATTGCATTAAAAGACTAAAGATCTAATAGGCATACAAAAGCCTTAGCATTTGTTTAGCTACATGCATGTTATATAACAAGAGTTTTTTTTTAAAAAAAAATTATTCATTAGAAATGTTTTTAATACTGGAACCAAAATTGGGTTTAGCACGTGTGTTCACACTAGTTGTGGAATTAAACTAGTTAACTCAGAATTTTTTTTTTCCGGGGTATTAAAACGGGGCATCAGCCCAAGAACTTCAGTTCCTCAGCAGTACAAGCCGTGGGTAAGAATACCCCACTTCATCCCTATACAGATGTAACTGCACAGCTACTGGAGGATCAACAAAAATGACGCTAACCTCCTCTAATTCTAAGCTAATATTTGCCAACACATCAGCACAAAAGTTCCCTTTTCTATAAACATGTACAAATTTAACCTGAATGAAATTTTCCAGCAACTTGGAAATAGCAGACAGCAAACTCGAACTCACCTCTTCCTCAAACTGCATACCATTCAGCAACTCCACCATAGCAAAAGAGTCACACTCCACCAGTACTTTCTGGAATTTATGACAGCAAGCCAGCTCCAAACCTGTTAAAATTGCCCAAACTCCGCCCTCAATGCTGTGCAGTGACCCAGTTTCTTTGCAAAACCACACACCCACTTCCCATGACAATCTCTAATCAGCCCACCACAACCAGCCAACATCATACTACCTTTAGACACTCCATCTGTGTTCAATTTTACCCACCCCTCGCACGGCACAGACCAGCTGATCTGCTGTAATACTTTTGAACCCATAACCCTACCAAACTCCAACCTAGCTGCTGTAATTTCCTTTACATACCTTCTCACAATTTCCCCCAGATCATCAGGCATAGTGAAACCAACTTCAAAAAGAGTTCTATTCCGCCAACCCCATAACATCCAGCATCCAACCCCAAACTCCATACTCCAGTTACCTACTGCTCTTCCCAAATTCCACTCAAACCAGGCCCGCCCTTGTAGCGTGAGAAACTCAGGTTGGAAGGTGCCATGACATAAATCATTCCATAGGTTTCTAGCCACACTGCAGTCTCTAATCACATGCATTAAGGTTTCATCTTGCCCATTGCATCTGCAGCATTCAGGATTACCTTTTAACAGTCGATACCTATGCACTCCAGTCAACAGCCTCTCGTGTATGGCTAACCACAAAAACGTTTGGATTCTTCTAGGGCCTTTCCATTTCCAAACTTTGTGCCACACCACTTCATACCTCCCTTGCTCCTCTCTCAACATCCTGTACATATCAGCCACTATGTACTTATTACAGATAGTTCTACCCCACTTTATGGAGTCCTCTCCATGCACTTCATTAGGAGGGGCAACCGCCATAATTAGACCCTTCCCTTCCCGATTTACCATAGTATCAATTCTCACCAAGTCCCACTGTCCCTCAGGATTCACCAACTCGCCAACCAGCAGACCCTCCTCCCCAACAGCTGGTTGTCTAATGCACTTGCTTAACAATTTACCCCCATCCTCTAACCACACATCCGACCAGAATTTTATCCTCTTCCCATTACCAACCTCCCATCTCATATTGCCTACTCCTTTCGGCCATAGTCTTACAAGGTGTTTCCATAACTCAGAGTCTGACTTCATACATATGGCTTCACAAGACAGATCCTTATTCCTCTTATACTTGCCAGACAACACCTTCGAGCATAGACTATGCGGCCTTATAATTGTGTTCCAAGCAATTCTCCCTAGGAGAGCATCATTCATTATATCCAGCTTCTTCAACCCAAAACCTCCCTGCCTTTTATCGCTACAAAGCACTTGCCAGCTAACTGTTGGAAATTATGCCCTAGGGGCAAGTCAATGTTCTCCATTAAGTTATCACTTCATTCACATGTTTATGGTGATAACTGTATCCCAGGATATATCTTATAGATTATCCTAAATGTCCCTGGTCGGTTATCTACGCGGGAGCGAAGATGAGTTAAGACCAGTATGACTTTGATGAGGTATGGAGATATGAATCCAAGTCATGGGCACTTGTAAGAGTAAGAGGTGCTGGACCGACCCACTATGAGAAAGCTGCATGGATTAAGTCATAAGCTTATCTCATGTATAACCGCGTCACAACGCCCTATGACCTGAGATCATCATGGATTCCTACATGATGAGTCACTGGTCTTTGACCTAGTCAAAAGTCACCTTTGACAGGGTGATGATAAAGGCTGGGATCGGGATCACTGGTTTTCATGCGGAGGAATGTGAATGGTCAAGATGGAATTTGTCCCTCACATTTGTAGAGAGATAATACTGGGCCCCTCGATGAGTGAGTCTAAGAAATATATGGCCATACTGTGATGGAAAAGAGTTTCCATTTCACTTATTAGACTGCTCGAGAATCGAGAAAGTAATGGTCAAGAAAAGGAAGTTGACGTTATCCATGCCTCATCCTTGACCGAATTATCGCGTGACAAAAGGGACGTGACATGATTGTACGATAGGTAGTATCGTGTCATCGATCCCATGTGAATTGGGTAGTCGCAATGTCTTGCTAGAGGCTGCTTGCGACTTGTGGGCTGATACAATCTTGACCCACTGCCAATCTCATATGGGCCTGCAGGGTCGCACACAAGAATAATCCAACACGGGTAAAAATGTCCAAATTCATTAAATCTCAGATTAATCTGAGATTAAATGAATACTGAATTTAATCCAGGATAATATATATATATATATATATATATTAAATTTGAAAATAATATAATAATATTATTTAATGGAGATTATAATATTATTATATGATATTTATTTTATATTTAATTTATCGGATAAATTAAATATCTAAAACAAATAGAGATATTATATCTCATTTCTTGGATCTATTCATTAAATTTCCTGCATCTCAAATCATTCACCCTTCCGCCACCTTTTTGCTCCAACGGAGTTTTGATCTCGTTGAAATCTCCTGCCAGGAGCCACGGCTCCTCCATCTCCATCACCAAATTATGCAAAACATCCCAAATACTACTCCTTTTTTGTTCATTTGGGCTGGCGTATACTGCTGTAAAAACCAATTCCGTCTGATCCAATCCCAATTTGCAGTGTATAAACTGCTCATTTTTCACTATGATGTCCACTCTCAAACAATCTAGCTCCCATAAATGCCAAATACCTCCGGAAAAACCTTCCGCCTCCACTCTAATGGAATGTCCAAAGCCCCAACTCCTTATAACTTTAGTAGCTTGACTGCCACTAATTCTAGGTTCCAGGATAACCACCAAATCTAGTCTATATCTCTGCTTAACATCTTTGATGACAGCTACAATGTCTTTTCTCGCTGCTCCCTTCACATTCCACACTAAGATCTTCATCATTAACAAACTTAAAGAGAAAACCCCCATAAACACACCCCAATTACTGCAAATCAGCAAGCCCCGGTTTGGGAGCTCCTGTGCATCATCAGGTGGCTTAGCAATCACCCCATCCCAACACACATCGTCCATAGTCAGATCCTCTTTGTTTTTACCCCACCTATTTGGATCACCCGAATTCAAATTCTCCTTATCAACTAGCTCCACATCACTTTGCCGAGATACATCCAGACTACAATTTGGATCAAGTAAGCATCCACTGTCACCTCTATCCTTTCTCCTCATTATATTTGTAACCCCCTTCATCTCTTTAATTAGTTTCCCTCCACTACCCATTCTTTGCACAATATCGCTCTTCTAACCTCCATTCCCTTGCCCTTTAAGCTCCTTCTTTCGACCTTCCTCCTGCACTTCCTTTTGACCACCACCAGTCGATGTACCCTCTCCAGCCCTCTCAGTCCTGTACTGTTGCTTCTCAGCTCCAGCCTCCTCACTCAAAACAGCAAACCGCGACCCACTAGGGGGCTTTTGGGGCAACTCAGTAGCTCTCCTCGGCCTCCTTGGCCTTTGCATAGTTTGCCAAAGGTCTCTTCCTCCCTCACCTATAGTTGCAGGTTGTTGTTCGCCCTCCCTTTGCTCAACCTCCATACTCCTTTCACCCTTTTTCCTCTGAAAATCCTCACAGCCCTCTTTAGTGTGACCAAAACAGCCACATTTATGGCATAGCAACCCCATACTTTCATAGACTATACCAATCCTTTGCCCTTCCACATCAAATTTCGGCACAAGAGGCTTCGTTAAGTCCAATTCTACACACATACACGCAAATTTGCCCCTACTCCTTTGCGTTGTATGGACATCCAATTTGATTGCTCTACCAATCACATTTCCCAAATTTAGGAGGAATTTCTTATCGAATAAAGGGGCTGGTAGGTCAGGGAAGCGGACCCACGCAACTACAAAATCAACTGTGGCATTTTTTGGGTTAAACTCAAGCCTCCATCTGGCGACATTTAGGTAAGCATCATTAATCACCCAAGGTCCACTAGTTAATGCCTCCATGTAATCATCTATGTGTTCAAATGTAAGTATCTCAGATTAGCGATGAACAAATGTAATTTTAGATGATCGTGATTTTTTATATGTTAGACTCGTCAAAAGTGACATTAGTTAATTGTGATTTCAATTTAGATATTTTTTAATAGGTAACTTTAAGAATTTTGATTATATTTAAATTTCATTCATCAAAATCACTTATATATATATGTATAATTACGTACCGAAAAAGGTATGAATTAAATAAATCCAATTAATTTTTCATGATTATATTTAATAATAATGGTCATTAAATATTTAATAACAATTATTAATGATGAACAACTTTTTTTCTTTTTAGCTTGAGGGTCCACAATAAAAAAAATAACCAATAATTGTGTAATGATAAAACTAGGATCCTTCTCTTTTTTTTCAAAGAGTTTTTAATTGGTTTCCAAGTGATCTAAACACCATGCAAATGCATAAAACAAGGGAAAATTGATTTTTGGCTTTTCAAATTAATAACGAAAAGTGTATTACAATACAATTAAATGCTACATTATAATTTTTGATATTTTTTGTTAAAATAGTGAATGAGTGAATGAAATTGGATTTAAAAATATGAATGATGCAGTTTAGGATCAACCTAGATCATTTTCCCAATGAGCAATCTGTAGGTTTTTCTTTAGGTTGAATTTAAGTGATGAAAAATGTAATAGAATGAAACTAAACTAACTAAATATAAGATGAAAATGACTCTAAAACCTATATGAGAATGAAACTAATCTAGATGTGGATGCAAATTTGGGGGGTTTTTATGATGAGAGAATAATTAAAATCCTAAGAAAAGAAATTAACTAACTATTAAGAAAATCTAATAAGAAAAGACACAAAAGGTTTACTTCAGGTACAGTGAAAGGGACAACTTAATAATTACATGGAGTTAACTTTCTTAGCTCAAATTAATTAATTAAGGACTTATAAAGTATAATCAATCATTGGCATTCGTCTTATGAAAGATGGGGAGTATTGTTTTTCCTTCCGCTTACAATCTCTAAAATTTATGTCATGTCAAAACTAAAAATGCCTAATTTCATTGAAAACACATTGTATATTCTGGTGCAATATATCCGTTGCTTGTTAATTAATATGAATGATGACTTTTCATTTTTAATAGATTTGAGATATATCTTGATATATTTAAAAAATCTTCAATACTAAATAAATTTTTTTTTTGGAGATTTTAAAAGATATTAATCTGAAACATGATTTAAGGGATTTCAACTTAAAATATAAATATTTCGGGCAAAAAAAAAACTTAAAATATAAATATAAATTTTTTTTAAAAATAAAAATAGATATAGTTAAATTTAGGTTATCAATAATAATAACAAGTTTTCTTCAACTAAGAAAAAGAAAATATCAACTTTGTCTTATTTTATTTACTCTCTTTTGTTTATTCTATTTGATTTTTACTTATCCCAAAAAAAAAAAAAACTCAGCGCTGCCGTTTTGAAAATGATTGGGAAAGGGTTAAACTAGCAAGACTTGAAAGCTATAGCCAAAGAAGGAGGCAGAGCCAGGAGGCAAGCAATAGAAAAGTAAAAAAGAGGAACAGAGGCGAACTGGAGTGAGAGGACAAAGTGCGCCACGGCAACCCACAATCTCCATAATTGAACCTCTAGACCTTCGACCTTCTTCTTCCTCTCTCTCTGGCGATGTTATTCACCACCACAGGCCGCCGGCGAGCATCATCGCCAGCCAGCGCCACGGACTGAACTAAAAAAGGAGAGGGAGGTGAGCGGCAAGTTTGGAAACCAGAGAGAGCTTGGGAGGACGGAAGAGATAGAAGGAGGAGACCATCACCGTCAGCGTCTCCTCGTCTCCACTAAAGCCGGGAAATCGGGCCGGACCCGTCAGGCCGGCCCTTTTAAGCCCTGGCCCTGTAGGGCTCAGGCTTGAAAAATATGCCTGAAATTTGAATTTGGCCCTGTAGGGCCTTAGGCTTAATCGGACCGGCCCTGCAGGGCCTCAGGCTGGCCCTGTAGACCCTGTTACTATAGCATTTTCATTTAAAAAAGAAAAATTAGTCAAAGAGTACCAAGAAGAAGAGGCTAGGAGGCACATATATAAATACATAATAACTATACTATGATTTTATGATTTGGTATATTATTTGTTGCAGATAATGATTATGGATGTGTTCATGATGTGGGAGAAGAAATTCATGACATTTTTACTCCTGAAGCACAGCCTTCTGCTCAAAGTGAAGCACAATCAAATATTTATGAAACTGATGAGAGTGATGAAGAAGGTGACAATTGACAATGATAGTGGTATGCTTTTATATTTTATGTGAGTTATCTAATGTTGCTTAATTTAATGCTTCTTAAGTTTTATGTAAGTCAATTGTGGACAATGGTTTGTTTTTTATTACGAATTAATCAATGTGTTTATTTGTTGGATAATTTGTATTGTTTAGATATTAATGTTGATAATATTTATTTGATAGATTAAAACTTTAATGGTTACAATTTACTAATTATATTTCTTTGGAAAAAACCCAGGAAAAAAAAATAATTAAAATTGGAATAGTAATTTCCAGGCCCTGTAGGGCCACCCCTGACCCTGGTACTATCGGACTGGGCTTTGAAAAACAAATGTCTTCCTTATCTCAGGCCCTGTAGCGCCTAAGCCCTGTAGGGCCAGGCCGGCCCTGATTCCCAGCTCTAGTCTCCACCACACGACCACCATACCTTCCTCCATTGCCGTCGACACCAAGCTCGAAGTTGCAGAACCTCAAAACCAGCGCCGTAGAAGAAGCTCAACCTTGGAAGCTTGGAGAGTGTGCTGCGACGGAAGCTCAGAGGAGGGTGAGAGAGTTGATTCGAATGAGCCAGAGGTTGTGTCCAGTGGCGGAACTAGAAATTTTTTTTAGCCCGGGCCAAAAAAATAAACATATTGAACTACTCCCTTTAGTTCTTATTATAAGACACAAACTAACAAGTATATTTAGTCCTTTTAATAAAGCACTTTCTTGTTTCTAAATAACATTAAATATTTTTATGTATACTCATAATTATAGAGGTAGTGAGTGAGAGTACTCTTTTTGGAGCAAAAAAAGAGTAATAATTAATATGATATTAAAGTTTAGTATAATTAATATAGGTAATATTGAAAATTACTTAAATTTTAGGACAAATTTAATGACTTTAACTATTTTTATTGACTTGTGAGAATTGTTAGTCGGTTCCTTAAATAAGGACCAGAGGGAGTATTTATTAAATAATATCAAATAATCTTGAAAATACAAATAAATAATAACTGATAATTATAAATCAAAACAATATGTAAGGTGATACTAACATTTTCAGTATCTCAAACAAAAATTTTACTTTCTTTCCACAGCCCAATGAGTAATGAAACAAACATTATCTTTATAGAGAAGATAAAAATTAGTTGGGGCCAAATTTGTGACCAAATAAAATATCATATAATAATTACATATATATTCTCACAAATTTTCCCTAGCATAACGTGTACTCTTAGGAGATGATATTGCATGGTTATTTTCAAGTCACCACTTTTGACAATTACATATATCTTTCTCCTTTGACTACTTGGAGCAACCTTAACCACACACGTGTCTTCACTTAATTTTCTTTAAATTGTATTTGGACACTTGGTAGTTTAGGTGTCCCTTATAATTAATTCACTAAGCATATGTGTCCCCTTCTAGAAATCCTTTAATTAATAAGGGAACATGTGGAGTCATTCTAGATATGTCTTTAATAATCATGTGATAAGGCTTTTTGTTTCTTCCATTTTCCTCCTTCTCATGGGCCACTTTCAAAAATTGAAGGGGCATAATATGCTCTTTTATTCCTCTCTTAAATGCATGCCCATATGTCTCTTAATAGCATCATCAATAAAGTCATCATTTTAAAGTCAAAGATATTTCTCTAATAGTCACTTTAATCTTGCTATGTGTACATGCCATTTTCAAAGGCATAAATGCTTGTTGCTAATAATCTCTCTACTTGCCATGTGTCCATATTCTTGAATTTTCCCTTATCTTCTTATGCCATCTCATAATAATTGTCCCTTATTAGCCAATTAAATGGAAACAAATATCATTTGCCATGGATTTAATGAAAATTCCATAAATTCCAATAACATGATACTAATTAACTTTATACAATAATTTACATGAAAATGGGGCTATTACAAAGTATCCATAAAAAATTCCAAAATCTCAAGATCAAAATTCAGGATATTACAGGCTCAAGCTCATTACGCTGCTGGTTATGGTATACTTGAGTTTTACGCACCATTCAAACATTATCATAATACTATTGACTCATCTGTATCTGATGCTTCTTCCAAATTACCTGCTTCTGGCTTTGTAGCTGCTAATTCTATGACATATGTGCCTTCAACCTCTACTGCTATTCCTAAATCAGATCATGTTCCTTCACCTATGGCTCAAGCTTTCCTTGTCACACCAACTACTGTCAATGATTCAGCATGTTACCCTAATTCTGGTGCCATATCGCACATTACTCATGATGACTCATGCTTTACACCTAACTCAATTCGTTATGGTACAGGCACGGTTCAGGTTGGAAATAGTAAATTGTCTCCAATTCAGTCTATTGGTAAAACCTTTCTTGCCAACACTACTTCTCAATTTTCTTTGAATAAAGTTCTTTATGTGCCTAAAATGAAGAAAAATCTGTTGTCCATGGCTCAGTTTACTTGTGAGAATAATGTTTTGGTTGAATTTTTTCCTCACTGATGTTATATTAAGGATTTGAGGACTGGATAACACTTGATGTTTGGAATTGAACATAATGGCATGTATCCTCTACTGGCACGTGTGACTTCCACTAATGGTTTTGGTTCTTTCAAAAGTGCTTTACTCAATGGTTCTACTGGTCTGGTTGTTTCAAAAAGAGTTCTGCCTCTTCACCTCTTGATTACCAAAAGACTCATGTCTACAATGTTTCAACTAGCTCTCTAGTTCTTTGGCATCAATGCTCAGGACATCCTTCTTTTGACGCTGTTAAAAATGTTCTTACTTGTAATTCCATTTCTTTTACTCCTTTACAATAAAAAGAGTTCTGCCTCTTCACCTCTTGATTACCAAAAGACTCATGTCTACAATGTTTCAACTAGCTCTCTAGTTCTTTGGCATCAATGCTCAGGACATCCTTCTTTTGACGCTGTTAAAAATGTTCTTACTTGTAATTTCATTTCTTTTACTCCTTTACAAAATAAGAGGCTTTGTTCTACTTGTCAATATGAAAAGAGTCACAAGCTTCCTTTTCATTCTTCATCTACTGTATATCGCATACCTCTCCAATTAATACTCATGGATGTTTGGGTTCTAGCTCCAATTCAGTCTTATGGTTCAATTTTTTACCTTGATCATAAAATTAAAGCCCAATGGAGAGAAAGAAGTTCATTTTAGTGTGTTTGGGAAGACGTCATCTATAAATGGACTTTCTAGAAAAAAAGCTCCTTCTCACGTAAGCTTATGAAAGATTAAAAAAAGAGGGAGGAAAGAGGGACCAGTTTCTCGTTATGCCTGTTTGACTATTGAGTATTCAGAAAAAAGAGGGACTTCACATGGGGGAGGGAAGAAAGGAGGAAAGAGGGAAAAAAATATGAAAAGAAAATTCAAAAAAATATAAATATGAAAGGAAACAAAAATAAATAAAAATAAGAAAGAATTATATGCATATAAATACTTGAATAGTACTTTTGTATAAGCGTCATCACTCTCTAGAATTCAGTTGACAATTGAGATCTAAAAATCATAACGAGCTCCTCAATTATTCTCATTTATGATTGAGTGTTTTCATTTAAAAAAATCTTTTAATAATAATTTAAATTTTTATCTTTAATTATCATAATATATATAACTAATATATGTGTGTGGGGGGGGATGGTGGGGATATTCAATAATATTTATGTCATTTTCAGTCATTTTTTTTATCTCAACTAATTTTTCAAATAATAATTCAAACAATAGCCTATTTAGAAGAAAATGTCACTTCTACAATTTATCAATCCACAAGTAAATCACATTTACAATCTAATTTTTATTTTATTTTATATCGTAAAAGTCATATTAAAATTAAATCTTTTCTACCAACTATTTCAAACATGCGGTGAATTCATATGTCTATTATATTCATATGGTCTTTAACTATAAAACGTGTGGTCCCAAATGCCAATGCAAATGAATAATTCCTTAAAGTTGAGTTGACTTTTTCCCCTGTTTCGTTTGGCTATTAACGCTTAAATTTTGACAATTAGACTGCTGGTTTTGGTGGTCACAGAACACTTTTCTTTTCGTAAATGGACCCTTTTGACATTTGATGAGATGCCGTTTCAAAATAACAAAATGTAACTGACAGGGACAAAGTTCAAGACTTGTATTCCAAGACATATGCAAATCTTTCCACACAAACCATTACTTCATGACCACTTATATTAGCCTTTTTATTTTGTTAAAAAAATTTTATAGCCTTTTTACATTAAAATTTGGGGATTTTTCACTTAGCTCCTGTTTGAAGCATTTTTATTTAAGTCAATCCATAAAATATTCTGAAATTTTACTGTACCTTTAGATCAAAATAAAATTAAGTTTTGTTAGTAAAACGACAGTTAATGCCCCCTTTTTTTTTCCATCAAACAATCTACAAGATATAAAAAAAGACATTTGCAAGATAGTAAAACGATAAAAAGAGAAATCAGGGAATTAAAAAGAAAATTTTGGCTATTCACAAGAAAAATATAAGAATTTACAAGACAAATAAAATAATTTACAAGATAAAAAAGAGAATTCAAAAAATAAAGTAAGGATTTCATTGTCTTTTCACCAAAAAAATTTAATTTCATTTTGACTTAATAAGGAAATACAATAAAATTTCAGAATTTTTTAGGGTTTGTTTGATACGAGGGATTTGAAGGAGAAGGAGGGGAAAAAAAAATCATCCTCTAAATCATCTGAAATTCACTAATAAAGTGGTTAAACATAGCTAGGGATATTAGAAAATAATAATAGGAAGTATTGAGATCAAACAAGAAGGTTTTACAAATTCGTCAGATTTGAATTTCAAACTCTGCGATGAAAACTCGAGTTTGTCACTGTGCACTTATACCAAAACTTGAGTTTCCATATCAAAACTCGAGTTTCCTCCATCCAGAGAGGAAAGTCGCGATTTGAGCTTTGAAACACATTTTTGAACAGGAATTCTATTCCAAACTCGAGTTTTGGACTTTTAACATGAAATATGGATTTTAGTCCAAAACATCAAAACTGGAGTTTTTACCCAAAATTGGAGGTTTCAAATCATCGAAAAAACTAGCAAAGCTCTTGGCTTGGCCAAATCTCAAGTTTTCAAATCAAAACTCGAGTTTTCATTTAAGTATAATAACTTGAGAAAACTATGCCAAGTCAAAACTGGAGTTTTCCATGAAAACTGACGGTTTCAAAAACTGCGTAAAACTTGAAATCTCTCTGCTAGGGCGAAACTCGAGTTTCCATATCAAAACTCGAGTTTGCACAAAACTTGTGAAAACTTAGAAATCTCATGGCAAACTGAAAACTAGCGGTTTCATATCAAAACTGGAGTTTTCACACGCTTAAAATGTTGGAGACTCTCTATATGACCAAAACTCGAGTTTCCAAATGAAAACTGGAGTTTTATCTTTTCCAGAAAATATTGACACTATTGCAAAAAAACATTTTAAGACCGCCTCATTTAGACCGAACTATCGACACCCCGGTCTTAAAGGTATGACTGGTGGCAATTTTATAAAGGGTGAAGGAGCGTTTTTGCCAATCAACTATTATGCCAGGAGCGATTTTGCCAACTATCTTTTAATGGGCCCAAATATGCCAAATAACAATTAAATATGACAAAAAAATACAAATCCGTTTAATGAACAGGACACCGTCTGTTGCCATGCCACGCGGGATTTTATAGAGCGCCACGTGGGATTTCTGATGCCAGCTCATTCACCTATGTGGAAATGTGAAAGAGCGTTTTTGCCAATAAACTATTACGCCAGGAGCGATTTTGCCAATTAACTTTTAATGGGCCCAAAAATGCCAAAGAACAATTAAACATGTCAAAAAACTACAACGCCGTTTAAGGAACAGTGACGTCCGTCTATTTGCACGCCACGCGGGATTTAGGTGCTCTCCACGTGGGATTTTGGCTCACTTATGTGGAAATTTCATTGCCCAGGTGGCTTTTGTGTTTTTCTTTCTTTTTTTTTTTGGTTGAATCCCTATATTTTTACCCAAACCGAACTTGCTTGACAGACGAACCCTTTCACAGAGGTATCCTTCGACACCCGAGAGCGAGGTACTTTAAAATAAATTATACTGGTTCCTCGCAAGGTTTTTTTTTTTAAAAAAAATAAGTAAACAAAAAGAAAATTACAAAAAATTCTAAAAAAATAATATGTGTGTGTGTGTGTGTGTGTGTGTGAGATACTGAAGCAGTGCTGACCTCGAGGTACTGTGGCTTTTTTTTGTATAATAATTATTACGTACTATTTATTTATTTTTTAAAAATTACATTGACAGCAAAACCTCGCGAGGTCAGCATCAGTACCTCACGAGGTACTATGGCGATTTTTTAATTTTTTGTTTTATCATAACTATAATTATGAATTTATCTTTTAAAAAATTATATTACCAGTACCTCATGAGGTATTGTAGGATTTTTTTTCCTTCTTTTATTTTAATTATAATTATCAACAATTTTTTTTTAAAAAAATTATACTGAGCAGTACCTCGCGAGGTACCGTAGGTTTTTTAAATTTTTTGCTTTTTTTTTTTTAATTTTATAATAATTATTTTTATTGATTTATTTTTTAAAACTATACAAAGGAGTACCTCGCCAGCGACCTCCCAAGGTAATATGATTATTTTTAATTTGTTTATTTTTTAATTATACTTACTAGCACCTTGCAAGGTACTGATGCTGACCTTGCTTTTTATTTTTTTTTGTAATAATTATTTTTATTTATTTTTTAAAATAAATGATATTGAAAAAATTAAAAAAAAAATGCGTAATTACCTTGAGAGGTACTTAGACTACCTCACAAGGTAGTTTAAAATGAAAAATCAAATAAATAAATAAATAAAATAATCCAAACAGAAAAATAAGAAAGGGAAAATTCATTTAAGGGCTCTTTTTGGAGAAAAAAATCCTAAAAAGGGCCCCAACATTTAGGTGCTCGCTCTCGGGTGTCGAAGGATACCTCTGTGGAAGGGTTCGTCTGTCAAGCAAGTTCGGTTTGGGTAAAAATATAGGGATTCAACGAAAAAAAAAAAGAAAGAAAAACACAAAAGCCACCTGGGCAATGAAATTTCCACATAAGTGAGCCAAAATCCCACGTGGAGAGCACCTAAATCCCGCGTGGCGTGCAAACAGACGGACGTCACTGTTCCTTAAACGGCGTTGTAGTTTTTTGCATATTTAATTGTTCTTTGGCATTTTTGGGCCCATTAAAAGTTAATTGGCAAAATCGCTCCTGGTGTAATAGTTTATTGGCAAAAACGATCCTTCACATTTCCACATAGGAAACTGAGCTGGCATCAGAAATCCCACGTGGCGCTCTTCAAAATCCCGCGTGGCATGGCAACAGACGGTGTCACTGTTCATTAAACGGATTTGTATTTTTTTGTCATATTTAATTGTTATTTGGCATATTTGGGATCATTAAAAGATAGTTGGCAAAATCGCTCCTGACGTAATAGTTTATTGGCAAAAACTTCACCCTTTTATAAATATAAAGAACTTCTTGGACCGGATCATTTTTTCATAGGCCTTAAATATATTATTAAGACTGACAAAAAAAAAAAGAACAACCGGTTTTAAAAACGTTATTAACAAAATTGAAATTTTAATACATTATTAGAGAAATCTCATACAGCCCAACTTATATTTTCTGCAGTCCAAAAAAATAAGGAAAAATTTAAATATATTGTCTAAAACTTTTAAGATCGAATATATATAAAAAGATAGTCTTAAAGGGTATACTTAGGGTATACTTTTACGACCGGACGTAAATGGTGCCCGGTACTAAATATTGAAATTTTTTTTTCTAAGACTGGACATTAATAAAGGACGGTCTTAAATTGTAACCTTTAAGACCGTCGTTTACTTCATCCGGTCTTAAAACTAAAGCGCCAAATATACTTTTCTTCGTGCGAAACCTTACCTTACGACTTAACGTTGTTCTCTCTGAACTCTGAAACCCCTGTTGTTGTTGCGAAATCCCTCTTCCTGTTGCATTACCTTTCTTCCTCGCTCACCGCCACCATCTTTTGTTACTCTCTCACTCTCTCAGGCGTTCCTCTTTCGCACCACCACTCTCAACCTCTCTTCCTTTCTCGAAAATTAACGGAGAAAATGGTTCTTCTCCAGTTCGTTCAACGCCAGTTACTGGTATGAGTCAGAACGAACCCTTTTCATTTCACAATAAGCCTCGTAACTGCCCTGCACGCCGTGGTAGAAGTGGCACACGAATGAAAGACGTATCCGTAAGTCATACCTCTGGGTTAAACTCGAGATTCAGTTTGATGAAAAGTTGGCTCCTTTCGGTCCTAATAATGGCAAATATAATAGTTTTGTCGGCTATCTAACACACAGCAA
The DNA here is from genome assembly GCA_034222035.1 of Acacia crassicarpa. Taxonomy (NCBI): domain Eukaryota; kingdom Viridiplantae; phylum Streptophyta; class Magnoliopsida; order Fabales; family Fabaceae; genus Acacia; species Acacia crassicarpa. The sequence continues at coordinate 42,407,633 of JAWXYG010000001.1, read as the reverse complement.
GGCTAGCATCTTGACAGATGAGTGGAGAAATGTGGACCTTCGCAATGTAAAGGAACCTATTTGGGACACTATCCGACTTACATACACTGTCCCTGACTGCCTAAAGTTGAAAGATAAGACATTGTCTTATTGTGCTGATCGGTGGGGGGAGTTTAAGACCTTTCTAGCTAACACATATACTTTTGCCGAGGTTAGGCCTGACCATAATCCTTGGAACAAGTACACATTTATTGATGAACAAACTTGGCAACAATTTGTTTAGCTGTGGACCACTCCTAAAGCTTTTATGAGTTTATATTTAGTTTTGTTTGCTTATTAACTTGTGCGGATATGTGAATATTATTGTATGTGTTCATCTAATCCTGTTAGTTAGATGGTTTAGTGTGTGAATAGAAATATATATTTCCATCCTTTGTCCTACATAAGAGGAGCATGTCTTAGTTGTATGCAAGTCTGATATGTTAACCGTGCAAAGGTAAAATACTAAGTAGGTAATTAGGGAAATAATAATAGCATAAGAGTCAAACCATTATTATAGTCTTAGCTAGTTCTTTTATAGTAGGTAGTAGTTAGACATTGCTATTAGTTAGTTAGTATGTTAACTGTGTAAAGGAGGAAATGAGTAGTCTTAAAAGGGGGAAACTTTATATACCCAATTGTTACTATCTAATGAGGGCTGCTAATCCCACTGGATGCCTTAAAAAGGATCAAGTTTGTATTATTCTGTAATCATAATTCTCTTTTACTTCTTAACCTATCTACCTAACAGTACAAAACATAGCTCCAATTTCTTCTATAATTCTACATCTTCCTTAAATAAAATGTTGAAACTTGATGAAGTGAATTGACTAGTGTTTGAGGTTCATATCAAGCAGAATTTCTCTAATTTCTGTTAGTGAGATGCTGGAATTCATAATTAATAGTTGTTTTCAATTCTGATTCACAGGAAAGAAGGGAACAAGCACAGGAGATAGGGAGAAAGAATGATTGACCGCATAGGGCTTCTCGCGGCGGATATGAAAAGGCTGAAAAAGAATTGATGGCGGCCAAGTGGAAGAGATTAGAAGATGAAGCAGAATCCAATCCTTCTACGGTACATCTGTTAACCTTCTCATTGCCCTCTGCAAAGGTACCCATCCTCATTGTCCTCCCAAAAGATATGCTGATTGTACCTATCCTATCTCCTTGTTTGTGTCCTACTAGCAACTGTACCTCGTTTCCTCTTCCTTGTGACCACCCTTGAGTCCATCTTTACCCCTATTACTCTTTACCAACCCTTAACTTATCTTGGTTGGTCTACAGCGATGAAAGACAAAATGATGGCCTTTGAGACGACTGGTACCTAGACTCTTATTGATATACCATTAGGGAAGAAGGTCATTGGTTGTAAATGGGTGTTTGTTGTTAAGACTAAGGCTGATGGTTCCTTAGATTGGTTGAAAGCTCGGCTTGTTGCCAAAGGGTATGCTCAAACGTATGACATTGATTATTCTGAGATTTCTCCCCTGTGGCTAGGCTCACTTCCATTTGTCTCCTTGTCTCTCTAGCTACCATCTATCATTGGGATTTGCATCATTTGGATGTTAAGAATGTGTTTTTGAATAGTGATCTTCTTAAGGAAGTTTATATGGAGCAACCACCTGGGTTTATTGCTTAGGGGGAGCATTGGAAAGATGCTATTTCTGAAAGTCATTGTATGGTCTAAAGCAAAGTCCCCATGCCTTGTTTGATAGGTTTTGTGATGTAGTCAAGAAATTTGGTTTAAACCAAAGTGTGATCATTCTGTGTTCTACCAATAGTCCGATGCAGGCATGATCCTTCTAGTAGTGTATGTCGATGATATTGTGATCACTAGGAGTAACATCTCTCGAATTTCAGAGCTTAAGATCTTTCTTAACTCCCACTTTCAAACAAAAGACTTAGGTCCATTAAAGTACTTCATTGGTATTGAAGTCTTGAGAAGCAAGAAAGGCATCTTTTTGACTCAGAAGAAGTATGTTCTTGATTTGCTAAAGGAGACTGGAAAGCTTGGAGTTATAGCAAGTAGCATTCCTATGATTCTGAATCCATTCCCAGATCTTAATGATAGCATGTTTGATGAACTTCCTGATGACTTGAAGAAGAAAATTGACCCAGAGAAACTAAAGCCATTTTCATATCCTAAGAGATATAGAAGACTCATTGGGAAGCTGAATTATCTAACAATAACTCGCCCTGATATAAACTTCTTGGTTAGTGTACTTAGCTAGTTCATCGCATTCCCAAAAGTAGCACAGTAGGAAGCCTTAGAGCATATCTTGCACCATTCGAAAGGTTTCCTAGGTCATGGCATTCTCTATATAGATTATGGGCACACTAAAGTCAAGTGTTTATGTGATGCGGATCATGCAGGATCTAAGGACACAAGATGATCCACTACAAGTTACTGTGTGTATTTATTAGTGGAAACTTGATATCTTGGAGAAGTAAGGAGCAAAGTGTTGTGTCAAAATCAAATGCAGAAGTATAATCCAGAGCCATGTCACAATCAGTGCAAGAAATTGTGTAGGTATTTCAACTCATGAAGGAAATTGCCATCACCATGGCATTACCTATGAAACTGTGGCCTGACAACAAAGTAGTAATCCATATAGCATCGAACTCTGTGTTCCATGAACGTACGAAGCATATTGAAATTGACTGTCACTTTATTTATGACAAGATCAAAGAGAATGTTGTATCTACAAGGCATGTGCGATCAAATGACCAAATAACATAACTTTTAACGAAAGCCTTAAATAGGACACGGGTTGAGTATCTTTGTAACTAAGCTATACATAGTGTATAATGTACATAATATCGCATAACGGCATTTTCGTCCAGTTATTTCTTCTTCTTTTTTTCGCCAACGTCTAGTTACTTCTTTTTTAAAGCAGAAAATATATTCACTAGCCACGGGGCTAAATCCTACCAGCTTCTTAGCACTATTATTATTATTATTATTACTAATACTACTACTACGAGATACAAGCTTCTTAACTTTAAATGCATTAACTGTTGCCTCTTTTTTTTTAACTCCAACTCAAAAATATTAACTTATTAAAGTGATTAAGTAGTGCATTTTATTGGATGTAACCAAGGGATGCCACATAGTTTTTTTGGATGGTTTTTTAGATAGTTTTCAATTCAGAAGAAGACATTTCACGCAAATGGAAACAGATGACCACGCAGTGTGCCACATTGAGCTCTAAATCTAAACTATCTTGATTGGGATTAGATATTCAGATTTATTGTGATTTTTTTATATATATATTTTAGTATTTTTGTTTTTAACTTTTGTATATGTAAATTTTAAAATGAAGATAATCATCTAATTATCCCTCTAAAAAAAGGAATATCTAAAATTGGATGCCTCTTCTAACAAGTTGTTGGTTGATATGGAAAATGCTCTAATAAAAAAAATAAAAGTTCAAAAATCATGGAAAACACTTTTGTTTTGTTTTTTTTGTTTTTTTGTTTTTTTTTTTTTGCTAGGCACAGGTATCCTCCTATTGAAGGTAATTATTTTTGCGGGACTGTTAGACACTAAATTTGGGCATATCTCCCTATGGAAATTTGAACATTGATTCGTCACGTTGTGAGAAATTAGTCACTTTCATTAATTAGACTTAATTCATATGGGTATGGGAAGCACACTTATTAGAAGGGCTTTAATCTTTGACACTCTTAGACCCAGCGATTGATTACGCTAAAGTTTAAAGCAAGGTTCTGAAAATCGGACTGATAACTGAACCAGTGGGGGTACTGGATCAAGAGTCAGGGGGTCAGATCGGAGTCGGACCAGTATTAATTAAAAATATATAATTTAATTAAAAATATTTTGTTAAACTCATATTTTAAACAATATATTTTGTTAATTATTTTTTATTGACTACTCCCATACAACTGTAAACATATGCAATATTATATATATATATATATATATATATATATATATATATATATTAAAAAAAAAAAAACAGACATCAATTCACCCCCTCACGGGCTTCCTTCCTTCCATTACTTTCTTCTTCTTTTTTTTAAAACCTTCCTGTACTTTCTGACTGATGTAACTTGGGCCATACTTTTTTTTTTTTTTTGAAAAAAGACATCAGTTCACATGCTACGAAGAATAGGATAGGTATGAAATTATGAATTGCAGCCTTACCCTCTCTTCCTAAATTTGTTCACACAATTGACACCATGATCATATCTCTTTCTCCTCCTTTCTCTTTTTTTGTCGTCTTCAATTTAGGTGACGTTTTGGAAAAAATAATCAAGAATTTTGTGGCTCGGTCAACTCGGCCGGTTGACTCTTGATCAATTTGAGACCCCAGTTCTACCCCTAACTCGGACCGATTTTCAGGTCGGTTCGTCAATTTCCGGTCCAAACCAGCCGGTCCGTTCTAGGTTTCTAGGTTTGAAAACATTGTTTAAAGTGATTAGGGATATTTTGGGTTCTTAGCGGGGAAAAAAATATTGGACATTACTCTTTGGGTATTCATGGATCAGATTGAATTGGAGATTGGCCCAAACTATCCAAGTTCAAATTCTTAACCCAATCCAATACTAGCCTCACAAAAAAAGTCGGTAGGTTGAGTGTTGAGACGCTATGTGGTGAAGATACTGACCGGAGACAATTCCGGAACCGGAGGGGACGACTGAAGTGATCCAAACGCATCGGTTTAAGTTTAGCCCCGGCATCAATGTTGTCCTTTTTTGTTAATATTTAAATTCTTCATTCGACGTAGGCATTGTCCGATTTGGATGCTTTGCTGCTTCAATATTAATAGCACATGCACCTTCTCGCCTCTTTGTCCACTAAATGGTCTTTTTCATGAGAGTGTATCCCCTTTGAATCCATTAAATGTTGTTCAGTTTTCAAAACTATACTTTGTAGTTGCTTATCTTACTATGAGATACTACTTTGCCGTGGGGTTATGACTTCCATATATGGTGTAACATTCTGCATTCATACCATGCTCGTAAGGTGTTTGATGATATGCCTTCTTTTTATTTTGTTGTATTTTATGTGATTGTAGTTTTACGACTTAATATTAATCAGTTCATAGGTCGTCGTGCCTCGTACTCTGTCCTATCTGTTCTCTTTGGAAATGGCCTTGATCGTGTCGTCATCAAAGGAAATAGCACCTGCTGGCCATTTAATCTTCTTTCCAGGTTAGCCTTATACTCCATCTTCCTTAGACATTGATAATTGTCCAAATGATCAATTTTTCATACAATTTTAGTTGTTGAATCAATTTAACCATGGGTTGATATGGTTCTGTGAGATGGAAATCTTCACTTGACCCATGCTCGAAACGTGTTTGATGATATGTCTTCTTCATAATTAGTTGCATTTTGCCGATTGCAGTTTTACACTTAATATTCAATTAGTTTACAAATGTTATGGCCCATACTGTGTCCTACTACTTTCTTGTTTTTATGGTAGAAATGGTTTTTGATCTTTTCAACATTAATGGAAATTGCACCTGACGGCCATTTAAATTGCCCAATTTTACATTCCCATTTAAATTGTGATCGCTGAAGCGTCGTTAAAAGTCTAGATTTTGTGAATGTAAATCTCAAAAGTGAGCAGGACCAGTACAAAGAAATAGAGGCAAGAGCCCTCATAGAATCTATCATTGACGTTACCATTAAAATCTATTCATTTACAAGGGACGTATAGCATATCACACTACCAAGCATAATTAGTTTCGTACTATCTTGGAAAATTATTACTCTTAGACATTTCATGATTTAGGGATGCCATAGAATTATAGGTAGATTGACCTGTACTGGATTCCCATGATACCAAGTTCAGATTCAAATCAGTATCCGTGTGAAATGCTGGTTCTTGTGGCAATGGCAATTCGGCTAAAAGGCTACTTAGATATGAAACAATCCTTGCCATTGTGGGCCTATTTTCTGGGTTCTCTTGAACGCATAATAGACCTATTTGGATGCATTTGATCACTTCACTCTGAGAAATTGAATCTTTTATTTCTGGGTCCACTATCTCAAGCGGTATCTGATTCCTCCAATGTTTCCAAGCCTGAAACAATATCAGTAGTTACATTTATGATTGAACCATTGGTTTCTGATTTTCTGTTTTTGGCTTTATGTTTGCTACAAAACTCAGAATGGTGATATGCACATCATCGCCAAAGTGTAAAAGAAATTATTGGACTTTGTACTTACCTGATTCACGAGGTCATCAAGATCTTGTGTTTCAATAGGACGAGCATTCCTTCTTGCACTAACTATCTCAAGAACTATTACACCAAAACTGAATACATCAGACTTTTCAGAAAATTGGCCATGCATTGCATATTCCGGAGACATATATCCACTGTTAAAAACAACAATACTTGTTAGAACTACCTAAGATTGAACAAATTGTTGAGCATATTTGGAACAGGGAAAGTATGAAATCATGGAAGTGATGAGATAAACAAAAAAGAGTAAGAACACTCACTATGTACCAACAATTCTATTGGTATTAATTTGATCTTGATCTATAGCAATGATTCTTGCCATGCCAAAGTCTGAAATTTTTGGATTCATGTTGTCATCTAATAATACATTGCTTGGTTTAAGGTCACGATGTATAATTTTGAGCCGAGAATGCTCATGTAAGTAATGAATTCCTCGTGCAATGCCTCCAATGATCTTATAACGCTCATACCAATTCAGCACCTTCTCCTTTTTGGGATCTATGAAACAATCACAAGTCACTGAAGTTAGTACAAAGGTAAACTCAGGTGAACTCTGTTTATATATATATATATATATATATATATTAAGGAAGTCTGTTTTTCTATGGCAGGTACTATCATAGTCATAATCATGTAAGAAATATTGCATTTTAACTTGCTAATGCTAAACTTGAAATTATAGTCGGGATAGGGACAGAATTACTTCACCAAAAAGAAAGTGGTCGAGACTTTTATTAGGTACATATTCATAAATGAGCATTTTTTCTCGTCCTTCTAGGCAAAATCCTAATAAAGCCACCAAATTCCTGTGCTGTAACTTGGCAATTAGCAAGATTTCGGTTCTAAACTCCGTAGCACCTTGCCCAGAGCTTCTTGAAAGCTTTTTAACAGCTATTTCTCGGCCATCCAGAAGAGTTCCCTAAAAAAATTGTTATACCGTTTGTTAGAAACATTGAATATAAATATATATTTGAAATAATCACATTTAGTCACCTTGTAAACTTCTCCAAAACCACCTCTGCCAATTTTTTTCTCATGTGAAAACCTGTTCGTGGCAGCTTCAATTGTGGCCAAGTTGAATTGCAAGGACTCCAAAGTAGCCAGTTCTTCCCCAACTGCACAATTGAATTTTAAGCTAAGAATACGTGAATGGATAATTTCATTCATTTTCATAACTATAAATACTTACAATTTTCCTTTAAAATATTCCTCTGTTTTCGCCTTGCTCTTCGCCGCAGCAAAAAGCTGACAAAACCCAACAGAACTACTGAAGCCCCAACAAGGACAACAATCAAGATAACTGCTCCTGATGAAGGTTTCTTCTTGCCTGCATATTGAAAGGGGGAAATATAATTAATAGATTGTTCATTCTCTGACAATTCTAGAGTAAACAATAGAGTAACAATATTCCTGCGTATATTAAGTTTGGGATGATCCTGCCAATTTCCTTTGCAAAAGTCAAAATGAAGGTCTAGAAACTTTTCTTTCTTTTTATGTAAATGAGCCTAATGTTTTAGGTGGGATTTAGCAACCTTCCACCAAGAAAAGAGTTTACATGCTACTCCCTCTTATTCTTATTCTTAATATAAGACTTATTTATCTAAGGGTTAAGTTATAGATTGGCTAACAAAGTTTTACTTTTAGAGTATATAGTACAAATAAGTGTTAAAGGGGGCAAACGTACCTATCAACAATTAAAAATAGATAACTAACACAAAGACGTTATAATCAGCCTAACGGCCATTTGGTGTGATGTCAGGGGCGATGAATGAGAGATAAAGCAGTCGTTAGATTGAAGTTAACAGGATTATGCTATTTGCCCCATTTTAAATTGTTCTTTGGTATTTTTACTCTTTTTTTTTTTCCATTTTCAATTGTTGATTGATACTTTTGCTCCTTTAAAACTTATTTGTGTTAGGTGCTCCTAGCGTAAAACTTTGTTAGCCAATCTACACCTTAGCTCTTTACCTATTTTGATTAAATTAAGATAGTTAGTTAAATTAGTTAGTATAATATGTTTCTTTTCTAAAACACTATAATCCTTAATTCCCTCCATCTTCTCTTATTTAATTATTGTTGGGGAAATATCATTAGGAGTGAATTAGAAAAAGATTGACAAATATAAAAAATAAGTCTGATATTTATTATCAAAATTAACTCCATGATGAGATCATAAATTAGGGGCGGGAGGAAGTACTAAACTATAAGGCCTGTGGCTCTATGTGAGTGCTTCTAAATGCATAAAAGCTCCCCCCACCCACACACCTGAGAAAGCATTACTATTTATTTTCCAATCTTTTAAGGGGTTGTTTGGTATGCAGGATTTGGAGGGGAGAAGAGGAGAGGGAAGGGGAAATTTTCATTAGTTAGATTTAAGAAAAATTGAAACATGAGATTATATATTATATATAATAAAGAGAATATGTAAAATAAAAGACGAAAAATAATTTATTAAAATTTTTTACCCCTACATCTCTTATTTTTTAAAAAATTAAACCATAAAAATTCCTGCCCTCCTTCCAAGCAGCCCCTCAAACTCTCTGATGCGATCACATTTTGTTCTAGTAATCAAAAGCTATGTTGGATCTAAAACATTAAGAATAATTTTCTCATCCCAGCATATCACATACTCACACACACAAACGAATTTTGACTTCAAATATTGAAGACAATGTACAAAAAAATTGATAAATAACAGCTGGAAAAACCATGTATAAAACCGGCGAATAAGATGACCTGTTATCCCGAAATATTTTCAAACTATACTATAAAAGAAAAAAAAATGGCTAAAGTATACTTTTAATATTTTAAGTTTACATTAAGTATACTTTTGGTCTCATAACTTCAAAAAATATATTTTTGGTCCTAAGATTTTAACACTGTTAGTTTTGCTAACGGAAAATGCAAACTCAAGTGATAATGATGTAAATTTAAGTAATGATTTTGTAATTGAATACTATTAGGCTTAAATTTAAAATATGGATAAATTGAAGAATATATAAAATTTGTGTAATTAAATGTTATTAGTGCCAGCCTTAGAAGCTAGCCTTCCCCCTTGTCCAGGGTTCGAGTCCTGCCTCCCCCTCCCCCCACTGGCTGTATCAAAAAAAAAAAGTTATTAGTTATCACTTGAGTTTGCGGCATCAGCGTTTACCGTGAGCAACATTAACGATGTTAGAATTTTAGGACCAAAAGTATATTTTATGAAGTTAAGAGACCAAAAGTAAACATGTAAAACTTAAATGACTAAAAGTATACTTTAACGAGAGAGAGAGTTTTGAAAATTTATTTATTAATTTTAATTGGAATTGTCACCTGAAGAATTCGACAAGGAACTGGATGAATTGTAAAATGGATACGATTCATATCGGATAACACATGACGCAAGCAGAGCTCTGGCCCCTCCGGCCCCGTTACAACACGTCGGAACAGTCCCGATGGCGTTTTTCAGGCAAGTCTCACACTGAGCCGACTGTATCTCCGTCGTGCACTGCCCCATCCCATACAGAGTCTGGTTGCCGTCAAACCTTGCTTCCCCGGTGGCGAACTTAATCGGTGTCTGAGAATTCGCTGTTTGGACTGCTATATTGTTCAACAAGCTGAACAACGTTTGATTGAACCCGTTCAAGTCGTTGCCGGAGATGTTCTTCCCGTCGACCAAGTTCCTCCCGGGAACGATACTGTAATACCTGAAGAACCTAGATTTTTTTTTTTTTTTTTTACGATACGGGTGTTTAACATGAAAAAAGAAAAGAAATATTAGTTTCAAAATAAAATATTCAGAACCATTTCTGATGACCAGGGGGTGATCACTGCAGCTTTGGTGCTACGCCCCTGCTGCTCCTTAATTTTGGTGTCCTTTCCATAATTTTTTTTATTTATTCTGTTGATCACTAGATTCTACAATAAATGAATGACATTTTGATGTCTTACAAAAAAAATGTATTTTTTTTTTCATTTTTTATTATTTTTCAAAGATATTAAGATGTTACTAATTTTACTTAGAATCTAATTGAAAAAAAAAAATAGAAAAAACATTTGGGAATGGTGCTAAAATTAAGCGGCAGCAGGGACGCAACACCAAAGGCACAGAAAACATCCCCTGCAGGCCATTTCTGATACACGTACTTCATTATTCTCTATGATCAAGTCAATTTTTAGAACATGGTTTCCTTAGTTACCTGCCTGTGTAACGCAGCATGCACTCTTCATACCAGATGATGGCCTCCGTCTGGTTAGGGCAACGCTGCCTGATCTCTGCGGCCGCGGCGGTGACACACTGTTGACAACTGCTGGTGTTGAGGTCTAGCCGGCAGTTGAAAAGTCCGTTGACCGGATCGATCTGACTGGCTGTCCCGTAGCCCATGACGGTGTAATATCCCTTCGCCTGAGTGGTGTTGGTGACGAGGGAATTAAGAAGAGCATTGAGATTGCCGCGAAAGCTGCTATTAGAAGCGTAGGTGCCATTTTCTGTGCAGTAATAACCAAGCTAGGTTGGAGCTGATAGTGTTTCCAAGCTCAGAAACCCACACAGGTATATTAGTGTGTAGAAGATTGCACAGTTTTTAAGGGTAGCTGCCATTATTAACTCTCTATGAGGATTACCAGGTTCTGCGTTTTTTTTCCAGAAATCTGGTTGCGACAGTAAGATGGTGTGGAAGGAGAAAAAAGAAGAGTTGTTTTTGTTTTTTCAAAGTTTGACACGGCAATGATTTTTGGAGAAGCTGGATGTCATGAGGAAGAATTGCTGAGCCATAGGTGATTATCCATTTTATTGTTACTTTTTTCCCACGTGAGTGGAAAAATAATGTCGCCAACCCAACACGTACACCTTCTCCGCCGCAAGAATTGACATTATTAATTAATCCTCTTTCTAGTTAGTTACATTCTTTTATGGTGCCCAAAAGAATATTAGGTATACCTTCATTATTCACATAAAGATATATACTTTATTAACATTAAAAAATTGCATATTTTTTTAATATCTTTCAAAAATTCGTAAAAATAAGTTAGATATAATAATCCATTTATACATTTAAAAAACAGGGAAAAATATATACAATTTTAATATAAATTCATAAGTGTCAATCTAATATATTCTATTTCTTTTTTGAAAGATATGTGCATGATTTAACAAAACATAATATAAATATATACTTGCATTTAAAAAGATTGATTGCATAAAGGGAAGATTGCTTGCATGTACGGGAACTTGGTTTGCACAAAGTGTAATTTGCACGTCAGTGTCGCTTCAAATCTGTATAAAGAACTCACAAATCACATATATGAACAAATCATTTGAATTTTTGAAAACAAGAAGAGAGATAAGGATCAGTATGGGCAGTGGCAAGATTGAAGAATTGAAGAAAAGATGAGGATGAGTCCGCGGAACACATAGAAAGACGATTGCGAAAATATTTAAGTAGACAATGAAATTCAGTCACAACAGGATGAGAGCTTCAAGCAAAGACAGAGTCTTGGAGAAGCACAAAGGAGACAACAAGCAAGGAGAAGATCTGATAGAGTAGACGACCACTGAGAAGCTTTGGCTTTCAAGTATGCAAGAACACAAGCACGAAGAAGCTTTTGAGTTTGTGAATCATGAACAAGATGAACAAGAAGAACATGAGCAGCAACCAACAATGAAGGGAAGAGGCGGTGGGTGAGTAGCAACAGACGATGTTTGGAAAATGGACAATATGCGGCGATTTAAGGGAAAGGAAGAGGATATGTGAACGTATGTGGGGTGTGACAATGTGGTATGAGCATTTTAGCCATTTCATTTTAATTCAAATGTGCCCTCAAGGACCCAGGTCCTAAAAAAGAACTTAGGTCCTTTTAGGCAAAAAGTTTTTGTCAAACCGGGATAAATAAGCAATCTCCCCTTTTATATTTATTTTCTTTAGTTACATCTAGACGACTTCAAACTCAATCTCTGCGTATACTTTATCTTTTCCTAATCAGTTGAGTTAGTTTTCAATGGCCAATTAATTCATTTATTTATGTTTTTAATCTTGTTCTCTCAAATTAAAGGGAGTCGAAGTCAAACTTGGATGATACAAAGAGAACTAAGATTTTCTTTTTCCTTTTTTCTTTTTTACCAATTGAGAGAACGAAGATCTGAACTATTATATCATTATGAATTTAAAGAAAACTCTGAAATATTCTAACGGGTGACAACTGACAATTAAGAGTGCATCCTTTTTTCTTTTCTTTTTTTTTTTTGGTTGATGTAGAACGCTGCTTTGTTGGACCAATAAATTTTTTTTTTTTGGCCATGTTTGACCAACAATTGAATTTAGAAAAATATATAATGTACTGCATAAAAATTTGATGCTCATATGAAACTGAGATACAAATATTTAGTATAGCAAAAATAATAAAAATAAAAATAATTATGAATTCAACATACAGACGTATTAAAAATAACTTTTATTATTTTATTTTTACAGCAAAGGAGTTATTATATTATCATTTTGATTACTAGAATAAGGAAATTTTATTTTTAAAATTTAGACTGTGTTTGACGATGAAAAAATAGCTAAAGAAATCATCCAGCTAGTCCAAAAAGAGTTTTAAAAAATAGTTCTTATTAAATGCTCATTGCTGTAATGAAATCAGTACTTTTAAAATATAATTTGAATTGTCAAAATTTAAATTTTTTAGTCTATGTCTTTAAAATAATAAATGTGTTTAATGTTTCTGCTTTTATTATAAAAACATTTTTTCTTCCACTCTTACATAAAAGTGAGTGGGTCTCAATAATATTTTCTCTTTCTTCTCTTTACAATAGGGTCTACCCACTTTTACGTGAGTGTGACAGAAAAAATATTTCTGCAGTAAAAACAGAAACATTAAACACATAATAAATGTATTTTTTGAAAAATCATAGTTATCAGTGACATTATCGTTTTTTTAAATTTTACATATATCAAAATAAAAATATTTAAAATATAAAAATTAAATAAATTTGGACAATCCAAAATTTAATCTAGATAGTCTAGATTGGAGATAAGCATACACCATGCCCATCAAGATGATAAGCACAAATTGTACCCCTAAAAGGAAAATTGGATACCAACTGAATAGGACTGTTGGCTTTTGTTATAAGGCCTTCAATTAAGGGGCTTACCTCCGCACATGGTGTCAATTTTACCGATACATCAAGACTTACCCTTGACTATCACTCTTAAGAGTTATAAAATATATATATATATATATATATAAAAGATCAAATCAGGCCTGATTGAACTTAAATTTATAAACATTAATTTTTATTAATGAGGAATTATATTTCTAATGTCTAATTCAATGCCGTCATTAGTCATTACCAACCTTTCATAAACGTAACAACCATCCAGGTCATCATAACTTGTTGCAAAAGCAACTCATCGCAAGGATTTGATCTAAAGAAAGTCAAATTAAAACTTGGACTTTCCTTATAAAAAAAACTCGGACTTTCTTGACAAGAAAACGACGTGAATATTATTACTAGAACAAATGACCTGTCCAGTCACTGCACCTAACGTTTTTTCCTGTCAACCCAAAGCTACGTCGTTTGGTTTGTCAACAAGCTTACTATGATGCCTTTTTCTTAAGAAAATAACTTTTGCCACGATTTGCTGCTTCTCGCCTCACTTTCAACCGTTTGCATTGTGCTAAGCATTACACGGCACCTCTTGAAGAAACATTCTTCCTCCCCACAACGCAGTGACGGAGCCAGGATTTAAAGTTTGTGGGTGCACAATTAGTGGGGAGGTTTGGGGGTTCGGTGACAGCGCCCCCGATTATTATATTTTTTTTAAAGGAAAGTTTTAAATATATTAAGATTGTATCGTTGACATTTTCTGGAAGAAAAAAAGTTTAATAAGATTAGAGAACATGTTGCAACCTATAAGTTAGTTCATCTCAATACTTCCTCTATCGAAACCTATAAAATTGTATCTTTTTTCATACCAGGACACTAAGCAACTAAAGCTATGATTCCCAATTCCAAAACAACTCGACCATAAGAAATCAAAGAATGAAGAATTATAATAACTAGAAGGTGGGGAATCAAACCAAAATGTTGGCTTCGTCTTCAATTCATCATAAAAGAAAATCACAAGGTGGGGTATTAGTATTACCTTCAGATATTCATTGACATCAGCCTTCATCTGCTTGGCCTTGAGTGCTGCATCAACCTCTGAAAAGATTCGAGGGTATAAAGTTATTTCTTGAAGCAAATCAATCTACAAAAGAAAGCAGAAAGTAATTCCTGTGCATGCCTCTTTTCACGGGTAAATTGAGCACACACAATGCTGGCAAGTGTTTATTGTTTTACAACATAGATCCTGCCATACCCTTTCCGGTATACAACAGATGACAAATCTCTATTAGTGTGTCTGCTGGAATAGAAATACCCTTTCCGGTCCTTGATATAAGATACCTAAATAAAAGACATTTTTCATATTGCCCCAAGTGTTATGGAAGTTGATTAAGTTAGTTAATATAGCAAATATTTTATAAAATGACCTAGGCTTAATTTTCTCTTCCTGAGATTGAACCCCATATTATATTCTTGTGTTCACTTCGCCTTCACAATTTCAATTAAAACAGTTGAGCCCTAATTGATCCTTCATATCCCATGTTGATATAGCTCTTGCTATGAAAAAGATGCAGCTCAAGATCATGCACATCTGAACGGAACTGTATCTGATTTGCAAAATGATAAAAGCAGTCTAATTCTATTCTTCTGAGGCCACAAAAGTAAGTTCAATTGTTTTCCACAGCTTTAGAATTTTCTCATAACTAACACTTGTGATGAAGGAACAAGCCCGTATTAACCATTAACTAAAAGAAGATATAAAGATTCTGGAAAATAAATCTTTCTAAATGATCAATACCTTTAACCCTTTGTTCATAAGCAGCTCGGTCACGCATCATTAAAGCTGCAGCTTCTCCATTGAGGGGGGTCAAATGGGTTGGGATACAAAAGAAGTTGCGGTAGAAACACCTCAAGTACATTAACAAGATCTGGAAGAAAACAAGGTTTGACATTTGACAAGGAACAACAATCTTTAAGTGGAAAATTAAAATGTAGTCACACTTTTCTCAGAAAACCTATTGAAGATCAATGCCAAACATGGGGCTCCAGGTTTGATTGATAACATCCAGACAAACTGAACCTGACCTGAAATTAATGTTATCCAAAACAATCAGACATGAACTAATATACTCGTAAAATAAAGAAACAGATAATCTGCTTAGCAGAGTTTCAGAATATTGAATTTAGACACACTCACATCTCATCAACATTTGGGTGGTAGATCTTATTGACAAATCCTATGGAGGGTGATTTATAGGGATAAGCATCAGGCAGTTCAACTCTTACTTTCCAAACACCATCATGATAAGGACCTGGCAGAAGCAATGACAAGGATTAAATTATGATAAAAAAAAGTGCATGAGACAAGAAAAATCAATTTACCCAAATTCTAAAAGGCTGGATTCAGTTCAATATAGAGGATTAGAATAGAACATTAAGCAAAGAGCTAATCAGAAGTTGCTACGGTATACAAAGAAGATAACCATCCGAATCCTTTTGTACAGGAAAGAATGTAGGATACCAATTAAAATAGGCGTATTGAGATAGAAACTTGCACGGTTGAGAAAGGACGAAATCGGATATTCAAATTCACAAAGCGAAAAGCAATCGATCTATTTTACAAAATGATTGGTCCCTAGATATATAGAGAAATCGATTTGGGGGCGGAAATTGAACGCGGAGCGTGAGAGTTGAGAGAGAGACAATGAAATTGACAAAAAAAAAAATAAAATAAAAGGGCTCAGCGAGGGTTCGAACTTGGGACCTTTACATGGATGCGGTAAGCTTTAACCAATTGATCTAACCAGATCTAATGTAGTAAAAGTCCTTCACAATATATATATTTTTTAAAATTTTTATGGGTGCACTTGCCCACATAGGCACTAGTGTGCCTCCGTCCCTGCGGCACAACGCAATCAACAAAAGCAGTAGCATCTGCAGAAAACCCAATTCCAGGACCACACCAAACATCTTGAAAATGAACGCAATTAGCAGAACTAGAACCATCAAGAACCCCAGGGAAGGTCTTGGTGCTATTTCTTTTGTGCTTCTTCTTTCTAGCCTTCTTTCCTTGCCAATCCATCGACGTCCAAATCACCGCCGAAATAGAAACCTGCTGCGACACATCAGCGGTGCATTCGAGCCCTCTGAAGGTTGCAGCTACTGAGAAATTGTTCTTCTTCTTGCCATGGCCACCGCTAGTGATGTTGCTGTCGTTGCCCTATATACTCTCTCATGCATCGAGTTGTTAGAGAAAATAGAGGGAAGAAGAGACGAGATGGTTGATTTGCTGCAAGTGAACTCGATTATTGATGGGATAGCTGGATTCGTATCTGCTTCTTGAATGAGATGACCAAAATGGCTTCTTGGTCTTCTGCATTTCATGCATTCTGAAGTTGCAGAAGCATCTGAAACAACAGGCATGATTCGAGAGAGAGAGAGAGTTTTTCGATCTGTGATTGCGATTGATTTTTTTTTTTCTAATGTTCCCTGAACTAAACCAAACTACGTCGTTTTTTTCACTGGACAAAATGTTATGTCTAGTGACATGACAAATCATTTACCCTTATTAATTATTATCATTATTTGCTTCATTCCCATTTGCTTTAATGTTCTTCGTGGTTTTCATGTACTAAGTATCATTTTGGGAAAATTACGTTCAGGTGCCAAAGAACAGAAGCAATTACAAAAAAGTCCCTTAAAATCACCAAATTACGCAGAAGTCCCAATAGACTTTTTTGATATTATTTATATGGAAAAAAAATCCAGGCTTTTAAATATTATTGTAAATATGGTTTTTTCTATTGTAAATATAGCTTTTTCTATTATAAATGGCCAGGTTTTAAATTTTGTTGTAAATATAGCACTTCCTATTGTAAATCTAGCATTTTTCGGTTGTAAATGACGTCTCTACGTTCAAAATCCAAGTGTTTAAATGTTGTTGTAAATATGGATTTTTCTGTTGTAAATGGCCAAATTTTAAATTTTGTTGTAAATATAACATTTCCTGTTGTAAATATAGCATTTTTCTGTTGTAAATGACCTCTCTACATTCAAAATCCAGGTGTTTAAATATTGTTGTAAATATGGTTTTTCCTGTTGTAAATGGCCAAATTTTAAAGTTTGTTGTAAATACAGCATTTCCTGTTGTAAATCTAGCCTTTTCTGTTGTTAATACAAATAATATCAAAAAAGCCTCTTAGGACTTCTGTGTAATTTGGTGATTTTAATGGACTTTTTTATAATTATTTTTGTTCCTTGGGACTTGAGCGTAATTTTTCCTATCATTTTTCTAATAGCTTCTCAATTAAGAGGTACTCCTATAGTGCTATTTATAAGACAAAGAAAAAAAATTGGGTCTTATTTATAGAAAAGAAAGAGAAATTTTTTATATGAATATACAATTTTACTCTTCATTTATTATTATGTTGGTTTTATTTTCACATGTACTCCCTCCAGACCTTTTTTAAGTAACATTTTTTTTCCTGACGACACAAAATGAATTGGTAGTTAAAATTATTTAAAAACAATAAATATGTTTAAAAAAAATAATGTTTTATCTCAAAATGCCACTATTTATGAAAAGAGACATAAAAAAAAAAAAGAATGAGTAAAAAATACGAGAGATAATGAGTATAAAATATAAAAAAATATATAATAAATGATGGGAAAATCACTTTCAGGTCCCAATGTACAAATGTAATGAAAAAGTCTCATACCAAATTTCTTTAATAAAAAAGTCCCCATTGTGTTTAGTTTTTAATATGAAATGACTAAGTTGTCGAAGGAAAACTTATCACTCACAGTAATCATCTCCTCAGCCAGCGCACAGACTATATGGCCGCTTGTCAATGGATCGATTAGGATTGGGCGGAGGAAGGAGAGTTTTGGTTGAGTGATTATATGCGATTTTTCGGGGATATGCGAGCCACAGACTATATAGCCGCTTGGTTGGAGAGTTCTGTGCATTGTTGAATTGCAGATTCCGCCATTGTCGTCGCTGTCCGAAATGGTTCCACCTAGAGATTAATCCGACCCTCTTGTTGTGAACGGAAAGAGTCGAACTTGTGAAAATACCCGATTTTTTTCCGATTAATTGAATATATATATATGTTATATTGCTGATGGGAGACTCCTCTATCGAGGTCACTGAAGAGTGAAGAAAGTCGTGATGCTTCCCAAGCAGCCAAAGCTAAAGCCATGGAAGCCATTTCAGATGATATTATCTATTTGTTTGTGTGGTGACTGATATGGTATATTTACAAATATATAGGATCTTGTTTGTTTATTTTGAAACGTAGGTAAGTTGGAAGAGGCAATTGATAAATTGTGCGTACTTGAAGTATTTTCTTTTGTTAGCTAAGGTTGAATGTTGATTGGCTATGTTTCAATGATCATTTACAGCTACTGTTTACATCAAAATGAACAAGCCTAATGCAGCAATCCGAGATGCAAACGCAGCTTTAGAGGTTATACTTTTACTTCTCTGTTGTTGTTTGAGTAATGATCTTATACATTTTTGAGGATTCTAGATCTGAGCGAGTATACATTTTTAGCGTAACACCTATATAAGCAAGGATGATAAGATTGTGTTTATCTAAAATAAAAGGAAAATAAGATTGTGTTAATTTAATTTTACTGATTTATGATGAGTATTTTATATCTATGTTATTATCACTTGGTACAATTCAGATTGCTGCATTACCGGCCAATTGGTGACATTACCAATATTTGCTGGTATTTTGGTTCAATGCATTTCCAGACTTTTTGCTTATTGCAAAATTCACGTAAGTTCTCATAAACCAACAAGCTTTATCATTCTTTTGCAGGCCAATATCCAAAAATTCACCAAAATCAACTGCATAGAGAATTAAAGGTTGAGAGCTGCCAGAGGAAGAGAAATAAATAGGCTGTTAAATTTGATTGTAGCTAGGATTAGTTATGAAATAAGATATCATACATATTGATTGTATTAACCAATTGTATTTTGGCAATTGCAACTGTGTCCAAGATTATTGTATTGATGACAATGTTTTTGTAATTATTACATGAAGATGGATTGTATCTACTTCATATTAGTGTTTATGTTAAATTCCAGAAGCACATTATCTTTCTCATATTAACAACGTCAATAGTCATTGTCTCAAATTTCACATTAGTAGTTTATGTGTATTTTAACAACTTCTTATGCCTATTTAACAACTTCATGACTAAGTTGTCAAAATAGTCTCATGAAGTTTTCAAAAAAGGT
Source organism: Acacia crassicarpa (assembly GCA_034222035.1). Classification (NCBI taxonomy): domain Eukaryota; kingdom Viridiplantae; phylum Streptophyta; class Magnoliopsida; order Fabales; family Fabaceae; genus Acacia; species Acacia crassicarpa. Next base: position 42,388,060 of record JAWXYG010000001.1, on the reverse strand, counting down.
TCATGAAGTTGTCAAAATATGCATAAGCTACTGATGTGAAGTTGTCTTTATGCACTAATTTATCTAAGTGACAAACATTCCTTTTTCTTGTCAAAATTAACTTAGGAATAATCAATAGACTATTAATATCACAATAGATATTAAATCTTGACATTTCATTAGATATTCAATTTCAACATTTTATTGAATATTTGTAATATACAAGGATTTTGGTAAAGCGTAAATCGAGATATTACATTTCTCCCCCGATAATTTAAATTTCATCCCCAAAATTTGTTATACATTTTGTATACTATGAGCCATATATAAACTCTGGATGCTTTTTTATGTCTTCCTCCGTTTCCCAGGTTGGCTCCTGAGGAGTTAGCCCCTTCCAAACCACTTTCACGAACATAATACTTTTATGTCTGAGCCGCTTCTCTTGATGATCAATTATCTGCTTTGGCTCGACAATAAAAGTGTAATCATCTTAAATGTCCACATCTTCATACTCCATAATATGCTCAGGGTCTAGTTGGTATTGCTTTAATTGAGAAACATGGAATATGTTGTGGAGTCTGCTCAGGCTTGGGGGTAAAGCCATTTGATAAGCTACTGGTCCACGTTTCACCAAGATCTCGAATGGACCAATGTAACGAGGACTTAATTTTCGAATCTTGATGTTTGAAGTAGTTACCATTAAGAGAAATTGTACTTGGACCATTTCAGGAGATTTTCTGGCCTCTTCATTTGTCAGAGCAAAAATCCTGCATGAGTTCTATGGCTTTCTCTCCCCAGCATTTTGTTTACACTCTCTACTATAGTGCCCCAGCTTGTGGTAAGTGAAGCAAACTTCCCATCACAGTTGACTCCCAGATGATTCTTTCCACATTTAGGACAACCTTGGGAATCCGGTAATCTTGGGATAGCCCTACTGCCCTGATTAGGATGGCCTTTTATTTCCACCTTGGGACTTGAACCAGGTGCTTTCCTCCTCTGTGAAGAATTCCCACAGCTAAAACCGCTACAAGCTGGATTGTTGTTACTTCGAGAAGCTCGCAGTTCTTTCAGGTTGTGTTCAATAATCTGGTAGGCTTCCACTGCTTAATTTAGCCCTACCTTTCAGCTTATTCTATTACCACATCACTGTATGTTTGAGCTTTACTACTCAAGGAATCAACCCTGTGTAGGCATCTCACCTAAAACCTGGTACAGTTTGAGTATTCTGTCAGCCTCAAAATATACTTTGGATACACTGGTCTTGAAGTTATTATACTAGACCACATACAGTGCTAGGCGCACAAGTCTTACAGCCCAAGGACACTGCCCCATGCAAACTTGCACATTGGGTCTTATTACCTCGAGCCTCGATTCGTTTATCTTGTCCAAGCTTCTTTAATTTAATTTAAGTTCTCAAACTCCATCCTCTCACTTAACGTACCGTAGCTAGCAAGTACCACTACCAAAAAAATTGACTGTTTGTAACAGTTGAAATTACGTATTTGTAACGGTTTTAACCTTTACTACTATCATTTGTAGCGGTTCTTAATACACCGAAACAAGATGTTTTGTAGCAGTTTTCTAAAACCGCTACTCATGTAATAAAACCGTTACTGTATTAATAGTGGTTTTGAGTTACCGCTACAAGATGCGATCAAGATGACGAAGTTCAAAAAAATTGGCGCCAAAATTTTGTAACGGTTGTAAAACCGCTACAAATATTTAAGCCGAATTTGAATTAAAATTTGTAGACCGATACAGAATATTACAAAATTAAAAAAAATAATAATTTGAGTTCATTATTACAATATTATGTTAATATTTTTATTATTTAAGAGAAAAATTAAATGATAATAGTTAATATTCAAAAAATTATTAACTTAAGATAGATAAGTATAAATATTATGTAGGTATAATACTAAGAATGTGTAGATAATAAGGATTTATTATGTTGTCCACCTCTGAGCAAAAAAATTTTGTTGTCCATTAGATGATATTTGATTATGGAAAGAATGTTGATGATGATAGAAGGAATATTGAGGAAATATCCTTAAAGTTTTGGATAAGAAAAGAAAAAGAGTAAATATTATTAGAAGGAAAAAAACTAAAACATTAAAAACAAAGATTTTGTAAGGGTGGGAAGAAATGAGAGAAAATGAGAGAGAATGGGTGGGAAAAAATGAATGAAGTGTGTGAAATGAGTTGTGGTGGGTGTATTTATAGGGATTTGCGTAACATTTGTAGTGGTTGATGCGACGGTTTTTGTAGCGGTTTAACATTTGTAGCGGTTTTTTTTTTCTCGTTTTGTAGCGGTTACAGAACCTCTACAAAAATTCATTGGTATTTTTTAAGAAATAAATAAATTTCAAAATATTACATTTTGTAGCGGTTATACTAAAAACTGCTACAAATTAATAAACATTGGCGGGATTCGAAATATTCAAATTTCAATATTACACACTTTGTAGCGGTTGATGTGACGGTTTTTATAGCGGTTAACGTTTGTAGCGGTTTTTTTTTTTTCATTTTGTAGCGGTTACAAAACCTCTACAAAAATTCATTGTTTTTTAATAAATTTCAAAATATCACATTTTGTAGCGGTTATACTAAAAACCGCTACAAATTAATGAACCGCTACTAATTGACCTTTTTTTTTAGTGTACTATTTGACCTATCTGATTCTAATTTCTAGACCATTTTATCAGTTTATGTTCTGGTATCATGACAATCACCAAATTCACCGCTTTTTATTTCAACACATCACCGACGTCAATTACATAATTGTTTTTCATTCTCCTATGTTATCTCATTTTCAAATTTTCACACATTGAAAATTTATATGGTCATAATACGTTTCACAATTTGCACCATACAAAAGTAGTAGTGCTTTCACATTTTCAAAGAAAAATAATCGCTGCCGGCTTAAGTTCATGAAAACATATTCATTACCGGCTCAAATTCAAGAAGATTACATTTTCTACCAACTCATTTCACAAAATTTTAATAGTTGAGAGGCACATGTCATCACTTCGTTCTCACCAAGACATACCCCAATCCCTTGCAGCTACAACTGCAAACACCGGATCCAACTGATTCACGACCACCACGTCTTTCTAGCCTCACGCACCTCCCAATCTACCAGACTAGAGCTGAGTCACCAGGCATCAGTGGCGTCGACCACTATTGTGGGCTACACACCCTCTCGGTGTGGTAGGAATCTTAATTCTCAGATTAGGAATATTCATTTTGGATGTGGATTTCTGCCTCTCAAAAACTTATCCCAACACTCAATTCAAATGAGTTTTATCAATGGTACATGACTCAGAAATATTTTTAAATACATCTGGTAAGATCCAGCAAACTGAGTACGTTTATAACAGTTTCGGGCCTCTTCCAGTTTTGCAAACATTTAAAAACATCTAGCAAGAACCAGCAAACTAAGTACGTCTACAATAGTTTCTGGCTTCTTCCAATTATATACTGCTTTCACCACCACATAGTTCAAAATTCAATTTCAAATTCCGGGTTCTATCAAACCCCTTATATGAGACAACATCATTTCAAAAGTGACCATTACTCTAGTCTCAAATTTTATAGCAAATCTGCCTTAGAAGTATAGGCCCAGGAGCAATGTTGCCCCAAAAATTTCAAAGCATAGCAATGTTGTCCTATTCCGTTAAAGAACTATCATTGACCATCAAAAAATTGATGTTGACCATTTGTTAGTTCTCTATATATTTTGATGATAACTGATATTTGTAAACACAAGTCAAAGTTTGTATTTGGTAAGTTAAAAAATTTAATGTTAAAGACAAACTCGAGTTTTTGTTTGAAAAATTGAGTTTGGACTTGACAGAGAGTAACTCAACTTTTATGAAAGAATGAAAACTCCAGTTTGCGTAGGCAAACTCGAGTTTGTAATACACAAAGTGCACTCCAAGTTTTTCACACTTAAAGTAAACTCGAGTTTGCACCATACAAAAACTCTCCAATATTTTCCAAAGTAAACAAAACTCCAGTTTGCGAGAGTGAACTCCAGTTTTAGTCATACAGAGAGCCTCCAATATTTTGAACATATGCAAACTCCAGTTTTGATATGAAAACTCAAGTTTACACTTGACCAAGAGTTTTCTAAGTTTTTCAAAGGTTTGAGAAAACTTGAGTTTGGTTTGGTAAACTCAAGTTTGTGTTTGACAGAGAGCTTTCATATTTTACCCACTTTGAGAAAACTCTAGCTTGTTTTAGAAACTCCAATTTTCACTTGGCAAAATGTTTTCAAAGGTTTTTCAACTTTAAAGAAAACTTGAGTTTACCTTTACAAACTCGAGTTTAGGCCAACCTGAGAGCTTTGCTCATTTCAATGTTTTTTGAAAACTCCAGTTTTGAGCTTTTGGACTTAAACATGTCTTCACTATAAAATTCCAAAACTCGAGTTTGTCATTAATCAACTCGAGTTTTGCTCTATGATTCAAAATGTGCTTCTATACTCAAAACACAACATTGTTCTCTGGAAGAAGGAAACTCGAGTTAAGAATTGGAAACTCGAGTTTGTCTTCTGAGTATAGTTACAAACTCCAGTTTGGAAAAAACAAACTCGAGTTTGTGTCGCTGAGTTTGAAAATCAAATTGCTCGAATTTGTGAAATCTTCTTATTTGATCTCAATACTTCTGATCATCACTCATTACTATTTTTAGCTATGTTTAATCACTTTGTTAATGAGTTTCAGATGATTTAGAGGACCTTAAATGAAGATTTGAACAAAAGCAAAAAGTGATGTCAGCACATTAATTGAATGCAAAGTCTAAAATACTTGCATCCTTTTGGACAATCATTCTACACACGTTGCAAAGGGATTAATGTTTCCTTTTCACTTCTAGTAGCTGCTCTTCCAACGAATTAAAAGTCAAGAAGTCAACCATAAACTTCTGTGCAACTGGATTAACCAAAGAGTAGAGAGAGAAGAAGACCAAATTAAGCTTAACCTAATCCTTCCTTAATGCTAGCAACAGTCACATTGAAGATTCTAACGATCATTTAATACTCTCTTTGTATAAATATAGCCACATTCAATTCTTCTCAACAACTAATCTGCTGAAAACGAAAATCATTTAAGTTTCCAACTACTCTTTGAGTTTTCTTGTGTAGATTATCTTTTGATACATCTGTACTTCAGTGTTTATTTTTATCCACTCTTAGAGACAGTTCATTTATTGTAAATCATTCATTGTAAGAATCTCAAGTCGTGGGACTTGGAGATTGGGGATATTTGATTACAACTTGTAAGGGGGAGTAAGTTCTAGTGAGAGAATTATTCTAGAGTTACAGAGTGTGTAATCAATTGAGATAGTGAAATTCCAAAGTGTTTGGGGACTAAACGTAGGTCAAGAAGTTGGACCGAACCAGTATAAATCCTTTGTGTCTTGCTTCTTCTTCCTTTGCTCTGTTATACTCTGTTTTTAGTATTCAAAAGCAGAGTTCTTTGAAAAGAATTTTAAAATCCCCAACTCACCCCCCCTTTTGGTGATTAGCTCCACTTTCACCATTAACTATTTTAACTGAGATGGGCAAGATTGCTACGTTTTGAAACTTCTGGGCAACATTGAGACAAAAAAATTCCAGGGTAACATTGCTCTTCAGCGAAAACTTTCAAGACAAATTTGCTACTTAATACTAGACACACACACACACACACACACACACTCTCTCTCTCTCTCTCTCTCTCTCTCTCTCTTGTTGGTTATGATTAGTTTTGATGATGTTTTATATGGATGCCATTATTGAAAGCAAAAAGATTGAGTAATATAGTTATCTCCTACATTGACTAACTACTATGTTTAATGTAGATTAGTTCAAGTTGAATCATAAAGATTAATCAAGAAGAAGAGGAGATATTGAAGAAGGTATAACTTGCTAAGAATGATGAGTCTAAGTTGAATGACAAAGAATGCTCAAGAGAAAAGAAGAAATAAAGAGTTGATTATGAAGAATAATCAAGATGGCAGATTAAAGACGGAAGAACTTGTTGAATGGAATGAAGATATCATTATTCAATTTCTAGAAGTCTCCATGATCAAATAGAAGTTGGAATGACTCAATTCGGAGTTAAAACAAGCAAAAATGAGGTTCTGGATGAGAAAACTCGAGTTAAGAACTCAAAACTCGAGTTTTGAGTGTCTTTAGCATCTTTGGCGTCTCTGGACTATGAAAACTCGAGTTTGCAAGTGAAACCTCGAGGTTACAAGCAAAATCTCGAGTTTTCAGCACTGGTCAGCAACTTTGGTCTACTCTGTTTCACGTTCAGCTTGGGCGAGGTCTGGTAATTTGATGATATCTCCCAAACCAAAGATCGGATTGAGGTAAAACCAGTGGCATATGAAACTAGACTCTCAATGCGTCATGTTAATATAAAATTCAAGCCCAAAGGAGTTCAGATCAAGGAGCTATGATTTTTACAAGGTGCCACAAGAATCAACGTCACAGTCCAGACCCACCTTCGGTATTTTGGGTGTATCGCACAGATGACAAATCTGATTGGGCTGAAATTAGTGGCATATGAAAGTAGACTCATAGAGCTTTCCATCAAGAGTTGAACGGACCAAAACGGAGTTTAGACCAGGGAGATATGGCCTTCGAAAGTTGACAGTCAGTTCAGAACATTGCAAAAATGCTGGTCAAGAACAACCTTCATTTATCGGATCATAACAGACATAATACAATGAGTTTGGAACTGATTCTTCTTGCATTGGATTCTCACCTCGAGCTTGGACATGTAAACTTAAGTTTGAGATTGGCCAAGAATTTTCCAAGTTTTCTGAACATCTGAAAATCCAGTCGTTGCATTAAACCTCAAGGTTCTGTTTTAATTTGAAAATTCCAGGTTTCACAAAATTGTGTGAAACCTCAAGGTTTGGCAAGAAATCTCGAGATTTTGCCTTACCAGAGAAAGCTCAATTTCATGCCAGTTTTCAGAACCTCCAGGTTTATGGGAAACCTCCGAGTTTGAGCACAAATGGTGTTTTCTCAAGTTTCCCAAAATTATGAGAAACCTCGAGGTTTTTGGAAAACCTCGAGGTTTGTCAAGGCAGAGAGGTTCTGTGTTTTTCCAAGTTTTTTTTTAAAACCTCCAGGTTTCTCTCAAACCTCCAGGTTTCTGTTTTGGCACAAATCTGAGAATTTTGAAATTTAAGAGAAACCTCGAGTATTGGAGAAAACCTCTAGGTTTCTGGCATCCAAAGAGCAAACGCTTTCCACTGACTTTGAAAACCTCCAGGTTTCTGTTTTGGTGCAAAATTGAGAATTTTGAAATTTGAGAGAAACCTCGAGTATTGGAGAAAACCTCTAGGTTTCTGGCATCCAGAGAGCAAACTCATTTTCACTGATTTTGAAAACCCCCAGGTTTCCAGAAAAACCTCCAGGTTTGCTCTTGGTGTGATTTTGCAAGGCTTCACATTCAAAGTGAATCCTCGAGGTTTTTGACAAAACCTCGAAGTTTTGACACATAGAGAAGGTGACGCTTTTTCCCATTTTGAAAACCTCTAGTTTTTGGAGAAACTTCCAGGTTTGATGTTTTGGACTTAAACCTCTTTCACTTGCTACAGTCCAAAACCTCAAGGTTTGGAGACAAACCTCAAGGTTTCATCGCAGATCTAGAAATTCAAAATTGACGAATTTGTAAATCCTTCTTGTTTGATCTTAATACTTTCCAGTATTATTCTCTAATGTTCCTAGCTATGTTTAATCAGTTTGTTAGTGAGTTTTAGGTGATTAAACGAAGGATTAGATGCAAATCTTCAAAATATTATATTTGTGTCAGAACATCAAAAGTTGTGCAAAAGTTCTAACGGCCATATTTCTTTATCCAACAGTCACTGAATCTTCTCATCGGTTATATATTGATCTCTACCTATAAATAGAAGACAGATTCAAGTAGAAAAAGGCAGAGACACAAGCTTACATCTTCAATATGCTGATACTCTGATTTTCACATTATTTACACTCTGTTTTTCATGTTTAGACAGCTTAGAGAGTGAGATGATTTGTATTATTCTTCAGTGTTCATTTATTCACTTCTGAGAGAGAAGATTTATTGTAATCATTCTATTTATCTGAGAGTTACTCAAGATTGGGTGATCTTGAGTGGGAAACACATTGTGTTGATTACAACTTGTAAGGGGGAGTGAATCCTAGTGAGAGGATTACTTCGAGTACAGAGTGTGTAATCAAGCGGTGTGTTGATTACAGTTTGTAAGGGGGAGTGAATCCTAGTGAGAGGATTACCTCTTGTACAGAACGTGTAATCGAGTTGAAAGAAGATAGTGGATTAAAAATCCCAAGTGAAGCTTGGGGACTGGATGTAGGTCAAGGATTGGGCTGAACCAGTATAAACCAGTTTGCACATTCTCTTCCCTTATCTCTTACATTTCCAGCATATATGTTTGAATGTGCATATATATTTGAATGATTGATTATTGTTTTATAAACTGATTTCAGTAAGTTACGAAAAGATATTCAAAGTTCCTAAATTTTTTATACTTCACCCAATTCACCCTCCTCTTGGGTTCAGCCAGTTCTTACACACACACACACACACACACACACACACACACATATATATATATATATATATATATATATATCTCTCTCAAATTACAAAGGAAGATAGGGGTCTTGCCTATATACTTCGTGAAGCATATAAACTACAGAAGTAAATACATAAATATAAACTTATATTAATATTAAATTAAATAAATAAATAAATTTATATTTACAACAATTAACAACCCTTCCAAAATATATTTACAAGCTTTGATTAGCAATGAGAGTTTTTACTATTTAACTGAAGGTGCAAGTCACCAATGCTATATAAGGCCAAAATAATTTTTTGATGAATAATGTCCCATTAATATAAATAAATAAAAAAATGAATGAAAAAAATTGATTGGATGATGCTCTATATTAAAGATATAACAATTAATTCCATGAATGTGGTAATTAATATATAAATATAATAAGTAGTAAAATATTATTATGGGACGCTATAATTTAATCACCTGTTGCAATCACAATTATATAACTCTTTTTTAGTTATTACCTCTCGACTTATTCACTTCATACTCTCCTAATATCCCAAAAACAAAATATTAATATCCCAAATAATTTATGCACAATTTTTAACATCTTATTAAGAAAGATCCTTCTTAATAGTCTTCCCTTCAAGATTTTTTTAATTCACAACGTTATCTCAATCTTTAATTAAGAATCAAGTAACAAAATAACTATCATCACCGAACAAACACATCGAACACCATAATTTTCTTGTCAATTAAAAAATACAAAAGATCTTGACTTTGATGCTTCTTACATAGGATATAGTATGGAATTTAATTTTACTTCTAATATGTAGACACACACTATAGCTAATTAGCCATTCCAAAAACAATCCAATAATCAAACTTACAAGAAAATCTCTTGTTCTTCCTTTACATACATGCTATCATATTCATCATAACTATCTCACAACACACACACATATAACTCGCCTTTCTTTTAAACATTTTATCAAACACTTTGTAGGCACCCAGGATTGACTCATAAAGCAAACATCTTCAACATACTTATTTGCTTTAATAAGTTTAAAATTCATTCACCAACAACTTCATCCAGCACTTTATGGACAATAAAAGTTTAAGTAACAAACAACATCATACTAATAAACTATCAATTCTATCTCTTCAACAAAAAAAAAAAAAAAAAGACTTCTCAAGATTTCCTTAATTCCAAAATTTGATTCATGCTACAATAATCATGTATCACTATCCATTTAAACTCTAATTTCTCCTTTCAAACATTTTATCAAACACCTAATGTGCACTCACATTTAAAGAAAGTCATTAAACTACAAGTTTCAGCTTATTTTAACTCCCATTTCCCTTATGCACTACCCATAACCAAAAGACAATGAAGAAAATTTATGAAACTATACCCTTAGACACGACAATCACAGATTTAAAGAAAGATGAATTTTTCAAACATACCCCACATAACAATGTTCTATTGAGTTGGGGAAGAAGGAAAAAACGAAGGAGACTTCCACGATCTCACATAGCATCAATATACAATAGAATAGAGAGGCAGAAAGAAGGCTGGTTGCAACAAACTACATTCAACAAGCAAAGTAGAGAGGCAGGGACAGGGTGAAGATCAACACACCCACGCTCTTGCTGAATGGAAAAGGATGGGGAAAGCTATTCCTATCATGGCAGTGCCATTTAAGGACGCACAATTGCAGTGAATAGGGGCGAGGAGCAACAAGGCCGAACGGAGAAGAAGGATTGTGAACAATGGCGGAACTAGAAAAAAATGTTAGCTCGGGTCAAAAAATAAACATATTGAACTATTTACTAAATAATATAGTATAACATTGAAAATACAAATAAATAATAATCAACAATTATAAATTAAAATAAGATATAAGATGATAACATTTTCAGTAGGTATCTCAAATAAGAATTTTACTTTCCTCTTACAACTTAATGAGTAATGAACCAAATATTACCGTAAAGATATCACAAACACAATCATAATAATTATATGTATAATAAAATTTAATGAAATTAACACTTAAATACGTATTCCATCTACCTCAAAACAAAATAATTGGAGAAAATAAAAGTAATATAATATGAACCCCAAAAAATATTAAGATCTTTTTCAATTTCATCTAAGAAAATAACCTATTATAATCTATTTTTTAAAAAAGAAATTAATTATAAAATAATAAGACAACCAAATAATAAATTCAAACTGATTAAAATTAACCATTAATCATTTTCTACATATATATAGTCATCTATTGTTAAAGCTCAAGACTCTACCAAAATCATAACCTTAAAATTTTCACTAATCAACACAAATTACCCTCATTAGAAAGAGTAAAATACATAGAATAAAATACTTATATATGGCCAAATTATTAGCTAAAATAAAATATTATATGACACATATATAAATACATAAAATAAGAGAACGTCAACTAGAGTTGAGGCCCTAACTGGCCATAATCTGGTTCCGCCATTGATCACGAAGCCTTGAGCAAGACTAAAATGCTCTTGTTACAACAGGTAATCAATAAATTAATATGGCATTTTGGTAATTTGAAGATGGTTGCACCAATAATATAAAGGTATTTATTATTATCTTTTGTTGAAGGAAACAAAAATATTGCAAACAAGTAGAGGAAGGAAATAGAATTGAAAGATAATCCTACTATTAATGTTTTAAAAGATGAACCAGACTTTGGTCGGAAAGATCGGTGGGTCTCCAAACATTCAGATCAGTTAGAGCGTTTAGTTAGAACGGTAATGCAATAATTAAATTTAAAATAATATTATATAATTATATAATAATATATCTGTACAAAATAAAATATTAAATTATTAAAGAAAATAAGATAAGTATTAAATGGTCAAAATATATTCAGATACATTAAACTTTTTAATCATTTTATATTTTAAAAAATATCTTATATAAAAATATGTAAAAATTTTTTTAAAAAATTAGGGAGTTAATAAAATTAGATGAAGATATCTAAATTTAAAAAGATGGCCTCTTCAACAAAAGAGGAAAATAAAAAGAAGGCCTATGTATAAAGAAATAGATGGTCTATGATGCGAGCAGGTACGGTACTCAAGTACTGATAAAACTTTTCTCCTTTAGAAAATTTAAAACAGATGTTTATTGTTTAATGTTAAGCAAAATATTAAAAAATCAAACTCAAAAGCAAATGATTCAAGATGAAGCTGAAGCTGGGAGTAACATGCAACTATGAAGAAAAGAAGCAAAAGAAAGTGTGGTCGGTAGGGTTTATTTGGTATTCTTCTTTATTTTCTTCCTTCATTTTCGTAGAAATCTTCCTTTTCTTTTCTCCTTCTTCATTTTTGTTCTTTCCTAGACGACGGGAGCAGCAAACAAACTTTTTTCCAAGAGATTTTATAGCTTTTAGAGCAGTCCGGTTCTCTCTCTAAGCCGCTTCGATTTCTAGCTCAAATTCCAGTTCCTGCTTTACGCTGTTTTTAGGCAGCTTAAAACGGCTTATTCCTTAGAATGATCTAAACATGAAGATTGAGCCGATGAAGGGAGTGAGTGACAACCGGACCGATCCAACTGTCTGGCCTAGTCCTAATTTCAAAACCTTGCCTAATATCTTCATTCAAATATTTAGAAACAAAATAAACTAAGATACTCCAATAAAATATTATTAAGATATCCTAAAATTGCCCATTGATCCACCTCATCCTAAAATTAAAGACCACTCAACAAATCACAAAAATTTCCTAAAAAATATAAAATATCTAAAATAACATAACAAACTTTTTTTTTTTCTAATAATCTATTATTTCCATAGTCTATAAATATTTTGAGGACTATTACAGTTAATCAGATCAAGATTGTTCAAATCAAATTTGGATGGTCAAAATCTGAATTTTTAAAATTCAATATTTTCTTACAAATTATTTTAATGAGTATAGAATCTAAAATAAAAGTTAATCATTGACCATTATTTTTTAAAAAAAATAATCATTTGAAAAATCAAATTTAGACCATCTACATTTAATTAGCTCTCCTTGTATGTTAAGCAAAATGCTAATCAGGAAAAGTAGTCACGTGAACTTTTGGGAACAGTAAAATAAAGAGTAAACAAATTGCAAGTTTCTGATTAGTGCTATACCAACAAAATAACTAATAATAAACTGCCTTCATGATCACAAATTAAATTACTAGAGGATCTAGCTAGCTATATATATAGTAATTCTAGCAAGGCAAGGAATTAGTGTTGGACATTTCAATGAAAGAAGATTGAACTCAATATGAATCAGCACTCATGTTTGGCTCCTCCTCTCTACTTCCACGAGTGAAGAAGAAAGAAGGCTCTCTTGGATTTTGCAATTCAATCCAAAGATTATTCAGATAGAAAACAACGTTAGCCATTGTAGGCCTATCATCTGGATTTGCTTGAACACATAATAAACCTATCTGTATGCATTTTAAAACTTCGTTTTCTGAATAAGATCCTCTCATCAGACGTGGGTCCACTATTTTAAGTGCTGTTCCATCCTGCCATTGTTTCCAGGCCTACAAGAATTTGCAAAAATAACAGTCAATATTATTGGTTTAAATAATTTTAATTACTTGCTCATCTCGCTATGTGGGTTGAAATGAGTCCTAAAGGGGAAACAAAGTAATTTATCTTAATACTCACGTGACTTAAGAGGTATGGTTCATTGGAGCTGCTATTTCTCTTGCCACTGACTATCTCTAGAATTATAACACCGAAGCTAAAAATATCTGATTTTTCTGAATATTTTCCATACATTACATATTCGGATGCCATATAACCATTACATACATATAAAAATATCAAATTAGTTTAATATTCAAAAGATATAAGAATGCTTAAAAATTAAAAAAATAAATTCAAACATGTGAACTTAAGTCACATGTCTGAAGTAAATACTTTCTAGTATGTAATGAATGATTTTCATGAAGATATATAAGAAACAAGAATGGGGAGGACAAAAAGAAAAAAGCATGAATGAAAACTTACTGTGTTTCCATAATCTTGCTTGTGCCTTCCTGATTTTGATCGATAGTATACAGTTTTGCTGCGTCAAAGTCTAATATCTTAGAATTCATATTATTAACAAATACAATATTGTTGGGTTTCAAGTCACGATGGATAATTTTAAACCATGAATATTCATGTAAATACAAAGGTCCTTGAGCAGTTCCTCTAATAATTTTGCATCGTTGAAGCCAACATGATAATTTTTGCTCTTGTGAGCCTGCAAAATTGGTTAAATAAGATGGGTTAATACTTTTGAGGGCCAAGTTAGATCCTTTTAATACCATAAGAAGATGTCAAAAGAACCGAAGAAGGCTACCAATATACCCTATATTACCGGATCACATATGAATGAATCATTTATTCATGTAGCACTTTGAAATATCATGATTTCTCTCGTCTAAGTATTTTCTCTATCTTGGCAGACTTTTGTTACATGAACTATAATACTAAAAATATTTCCCAAAAGAAAAATATCAATACGAGTAGGATTATAATTGTAACCACACAAAACCATGGGATAAACTCTCTCTTTTTTCTTTCTTTCTTTTGTTGTGTGTGTGTGTGCTGTGTCTGTGTGAAACCAATTCGAGGGTTTCCATGAGATAATTAAATATATGTCAATGGAATTTTTTTTTTAAAGTTTTTGTTTAAGGTTAAGCTAACTGTTTTTTTTTTTAAAAAAAAAATAGTCATTTGCCATCTCAAGATCATCATTTTATAGAAGAGAAGCGATAGAGTAAACTCTGATAATCTAATACTACCAAAAAAAACCCCCAAATTACCCACGGAATTTACCCACGTAATCATTCCGTGGGTAAAAATACCGTGGCTAATTGATTTACCGACGGAAAAAATTTCTGTCGGTAAATTACCTACAGATTAGCAACGGAAAGATTCCGTTGCTAATTACCCACGGAATTATTCCGTGGCTAATTACCCACGGAATTCCGTGGGTAATTTCTGTGGCTATTGCCCACGGACTACCATAGGTAATTTCCGTGGTTAATTTCCCACAGAATTCCGTGGGTAATTGTCGTGGCTAACTACCCACGGACTTCCGTGGGTAATTTCTGTGGCTAATTGCCCACGGACTTCCGCGGCTAATTTCCATGGCTAAATTCCATGGGTAATTTAAGCAATTGTTGTCATCTACTTTTTTTGAATTATTTTTTTGCTAAATGTTTTTTTAGGCCATTTTTTTTATATTATAATTAAAATGCACTGAAATAAAAAATAACCATATAGATAGAAAGTTGAACAAGTTCAAAACACATATTCATATAATTTAAAGTCACTACAAGGGCAAATAGATAAAAACAGTTACCAAGTTAGTTTTTACAAAAGTAATAAAAATATTCAACTATCATTTTCATTGTCTCTATGGGGAGCCTCATCATTGGTGGCCGGGTTAGAGGCATTAGGTAAGGGAATCCCAAATGCTTGCAATGCTGACATAATCATTTCGTTTTGTGATTTCAAGCTTGCAACTTCTTCTTTCATTTGAGTCATCTCTAGATCCACCGTAGAGTTGATAGAAGGAGGTGTGGAAGAAGAACCAATATGGTCATCTTCAGATCCCAACCCATAGATTCGCCCCTTCTTGTTCTTACCACCAATAACCTCTAACCACAAATTAAATTCATCTTGATTAGACATGATACCTCCTCCCTCAGAATTGATAGCTTCCTTTCGTTTCAGAAATTCATCCTGCAAATGAAATACATAAATTACATGTTAATGATAGGAATAAGAATTCACAACATCCTCTTTTGGTTTATTCAAGAAGGAGACATGTGAATAAGAATAAGTAAAATATAGAATTATGTATGTCTGTATTTTATGTCAGTTATGTCTGTTGTTTTCAGGAAGTTATGTAATCTATCTTTAAGAAGTTATAGGAAGTTATTGGCAGTTATCTTATTTAGGTTACACTCTGCCTATATTATCTTATGTAATACAGCTTTAGAATCTATGAATGAATATATGAATCTTTCTATACTTGGTCAAGAACTCAGATTCTGATTCTTGAATGATCTGATTACCTTGTGTGGATTTAAGATCCATCAGTTAACCTTTATTTAGCTAAATAAAGACAACAGAATATTAATGGTTCTTGATGTTTACTGAGTTAATTCAAAGAACTATCCAGATCCCACAATACAAATTATCTTCTTTATTTCAATCATTAACATCAAACAGCCAAGATAAAAATATTCCATTAATTTTACTTCCTTCAAAAAGATTCTGGCAATGATAGTAGAATGAAAAGCTGCAAAACACTTAATGAAAAATAAAACCAGAACCCCTCATTCACAAAAAACATTTTCTAGATCATACATGCATGAACAGGGGCCTGAAGCTGAGTTGAAGAAATTGAAAAACGAAGGCCACATACAGACAATTCTTTGATTCTCATCTTTTCAATTATATCATTCACAATGTATTAGGTACAACAACTGCATATACATATATGTGTGGGTCTGCCTTGTGTGTGTGTGTTTACGTGTATATGTATATGTAGTTATCTCCAGGAATCATGCAATTATATTGTAGAATGAAAATCTTACAAAAAAGCTTATTATACTTGTCCAAAGAAGAGGTCCTTTTAAAAATAAAGAGAGTAATTAGAAATAAAACAAAAATCTAAAAGCATATTCCTTCCCCTCTTGGCTCTTGCTATCACAATATACACAAATCATTCCTCAAACACTTCCCACAATCAAATGCAAACCCAATAATTCTATAGAAAGACAAGCATGGATAAGGAAATTTACAAGCACTAATTAATTGAGCATTTCATTATTGAATGTAAACCGAATATTTGAAAGTGTATCCCTTCCATAATCTTTCAATGATCGAATATTGATCAATTGCCCATATATATTAAAAAAAAATAGAAAATGACAGATAATACATAAGATTACCATAACTATTATAGTTTAAAATTGGGAGAATAAATCCTTATATTCTGAAAGTAACTTCAAAATGTAGCTAGATGAAACTTCTAGTAGAAGTAGGAGAACACATCAAATCATCATCACTAATATGGTCTTTGTTGTTGTATGATAGACAAATTGCCTTGCAAATCATGTTCTCAAGGGGTAAAATTAGATGAAATAAAAACCGTTTCTTAAAAGATTAGAATCTAATTGCCAAGAAAAGAATTTTAGACAGATTTAATATTAACATCTAAAATAGGAAAGATAACAACTTCAACAAAATGGCATGTGTTCTAATGCAAACACAAATATCTTGATCATCTTATCCTTATGCTAATTAATTAAGAGATATTCCAAGCTAGCTACCAAGTGAATGATGTCAAGAACTTACATGCGTTGCAACCGCACAATGATCTGCAAATTGCCCAGTTTGGTCATTCAAATGAGTCTTTTTAAACACTTCAAAGACCGAGGGCTCTCATGAATAAAAAATCTTTGCTCAAGAACATTAATTCAGGGGCATCTAAGATTTTCATTTAGCATGAAACATCACTGATTTCAGCACTTATGAATATAAATCAACATCTTAAAAAACTGACTTGAACTTAGCAACTAGCATATATACCATCTTTTTCTATTCTGAAATTTTCTTTCACAAGAATGCCCAGCTTGAAATAAACATTAACATCAACACAGTAATCCATATATATTGATACCTCTCTAGTAAAAACACTTTGCAGCTTCATCACCATCTTATTTTAGCATACATGTGAAGCCTTTTAATACTATATTCTGGGAAATTTCCAGATTTTAATTCACACAATAAAACAATTATTACTTTGTTCATTCAGACTGCACTGGCTAGCACATGTAACATTCTTGTATAATCATAGTTAAGAATCCAAACGGGGTCCATAATAAATCTGAAACTTCCCAACTCAGCCCTTCAAGAGCAACAAATTCACACTTATACATAGACACACACACGCATACATGCATGCATGCATAGGAGAGACATACACACATAGACCTATATATGTACTCCAAGATTCAAGTGTTTTATTCAACCAACAAACCAAAAGTCCAAACAGACTTGCCCTTTTATTTTGATGTGGAACCTAGCACTATACACACCATAACAGGGTGTTTGAGTTTGAAAATCACCTCCCATTCTCAGCACTAACAACAAACAATACTAATTACATAAGCTGTTAATTACTCTTACTGCATTTATCCTTGTTTTCAAGGAATTTCAAAGCTACTCATACAAAAACAACAAGTCGTATTATTTGGTTAGCACAACCAGAGAAACCCAAACATATACAACACTAGATTCAGTTCCACAGAATTTTCAGTCATCACTTTTCTTTCATTTAATCGGTGATTCCCTTTCTAGAGTCAAGGTTCAATCTTTTCCCCCATTCCCAAACAACAGAAATCAAAGAGATAGGAGATGGAAAGGGATTTGGGAAACTCACCTTTTACAGAATCTAAATTTGCATATATAGGATTCGACTTCCTTCTTCCTCTCCAGCGAAACTCTCCTTTGGTCCTTCTTCGTATTCTTGTGTGATAAACCTCTCTCACTTTCTCTCAATATTTGACCCAATCGCCTTCCTCTGATCTCTATTTATTTGAGTGAGGCACAACAAACTTGCTCTATAAGGAGGAACGGATGCATCGTATAGGACAAGGGTTTTGAAAATGAGAGACATGTATGGGGGACGAATCGAGATTTAGGGCTTGTTGAACTTTAGAGAGGTGAAGGGAAGAGCCGATGATTTGGAGGCAGAGAGTGTAAATAGAGCTGGCGGTGGCTGAAACTGATGGTGGTGTGGGAGATAAGAGTCAAGGTCGCTAGAAAAAAAAAAAGGAAAATGGAGGAAGGAAGGATCAAAGGTGATGGTCGGTACTAGAGGTTGATGGTGGAGGTCGAGAATGGTGGTGGTGGTTGTCGACGTTGATGAGTCTGAAACAGATGATGTCGATGGTGAAGGAGTGGAGAAGGGGAATAGCTCATTTTGGGGCTGAGTTTTCGGATGGAGGGAAAGGAAGAAATTTGCTGATTTAGGGCTGAGTTTCGCACAACGGGAAAGGGGACCCGGATTCCCTCCTTTTTCCTCCCCCTCAATATCCTATTTGGACCGTTCAAATCTTGATCCAACGGTTCAGATTAAAAATTTTTTTTTACTTTTATCTTTTTTGAAAAAGACAAAACTTCAAAAAAAAAATTCTTTTAAATCTGGACCGTTGGATCAAGATTTGGACGGTCCAGATGGGATTCTGAGGGAGAGGGAAGAGGAGGAAATCTGCTCCCCGGGAAAGGAAGAAAAGTTGTAGGGAAGAGGCGCTGGAAATGAAAACAAGGCGCTCAAATTTTATCAGGGATTGCAAATTTTTAATATAAAATAAATAAATTTCACAAAACAAAGAAGTAAATCTCCTAGTTCAGTTGGTTAGGTGACTTTGTATCTTCTCCCCCGTCCCGTGTTCGAACCATATAGCTTGCATAAATTTTTTTTCAAAACATGTAACTTTACCCACGGATTAACCACGGAATTCTGTGGGTAATTCAAACCGTCAAATTACCCACGGAAATTCCGTGGGTAATATTTTTTTTTAGAAAAAAATCTTATACTAATTGTCCACGGAATTCCGTGGGTAATCCGTGGCCAATTACCCACAAAAGTAATTCCGTCTCAATTCCGTGAGTAATTTCGAGTTTTTTTGTAGTGTAACTTGTAATAATATATCTAACAAGCAAATGCATGGTAAAATAATTAACTTTGACAAACATATATATATATATATATATATAATTAGGTTAGAAGTCTATACCAAATAAAAGGTAATCGATGCTCTTGTTGGATACATATTCGTAAATAAGTATCTTCTCGTGATTTTCCAAGCAAAATCCAATCAAAGCCGCTAAATTTCTGTGCTGAAGTTTGGATATCAGTAACACTTCATTTTTTGAATTCTAGTGCACCTTGTTGAGAGCTCTTGGAAGAGTCTCTTGACTGCAACTTCTTGTCCATTAAGAATACCCTGCAAATATAAAATGCATTAGGTAATATATATTCAAACAAACCATATTACACACACACACATATTGGGTGCGTTATACTGATACCTTGTAGACTTCTCCAAATCCTTCCTTTCCTATCTTATTAGCCTGAGAAAACTTATTCGTTGTAGTTTCAATTACAGATAAACTATATCGCATAGACTTCAAGCTGGAACTTTCTTCTCCAACTGAACAATTAATATACAGATTTTTGAAAGTGAGCTTTCTAAAATTGAAGTGACTATTTGAAATGAGAATTACTGTAACACCTCTACCAGCCTGGCCCTTTCGGGTGGCGGATAGAGGGATTATCTTTAAATAATTACTATATATCTTCTAATTACTATTAATTAACATGCAACAGAGTTTATCGTGGCAAAGCATTTCCTGGTTGGATTTCAGACAATACCGGTATAATTAAATGTCAATAACAAAATAAAATCCCCAAAAGATTAGATATACAGTCATCTATCAATGCCAAAAAGGCCAAAATAATATACAGTCATCCAATCTCAAAATGAATCACAAAATAAATTTCCTCCGCCACCTTCAACTCCAACTACTCTTGCCCAACGCTCTTACCCTTCTCTCCAAATACAGCCCTCATAGTACTTCCTGAAGCTTTACAAAAATCTGGGATTCAAAAATGAATCTCAGAGTAACCATTAATCTCATATATAATGCATAAACAGTGTATGTATGTAACCATAATTAGGAAAAACACCAAATAATAGCATTCAATAACAAACGGGCAGTAACACAAATACAACATACTAAGTATACCGTATTAACTGTTCAAGGACTACATGTCCTAAAAACAAACGCAGGACTGCTCAACAAATCAAGTCACGGATCCACAGCGCTAGGAAAAGCACAGTAGTCGGGCTCCGAACCCAGACCACACTGAATGCACACAAATGCATGTCCCTTTTCAGGAGACATGGGTCCACAATCATGAAAAATACAAACATACAAAGAAACACATAACACATGAGGATTAAGGTTATTACCTGGTAGTTGACCAAAATTATCAGTATAATTTTTCCCCCAATACGCGAAAGTCAGAGTGGCCCCTAAATAATCAAAATATAAATATAAATAACTCCTTATAAACATATCTGTTTGTTGACTTAAAAACTAGGCCTTCTTCAATCTAATAAAATTTCTCAATCTTATACTAAAATCTTATTTTTGGACTCTTTGAAGGCATTCAAACACCAACAAAAATTAGTTTCCCATGTTCATAAAGCTGGCCGAAATCATCCTCTAAAATCACTTAACCCAACTTTCATTTTCATCAGCAATTTTCCCTTATATCAGGATAATCCTTCTATCAGTTTGATTCTTCATTCATCAATTCCAGTCACATTTAGACCCATTCTCAAAACTCATAGGCAAGGTATTACCATCTTCAACTTAGCAATCATGAATTTATAAAGTAGTTAAAACCATGACTTACTTGATCGTGATATTCCTCTAGCTTGAACCTTGCTCCTCAATGCCCTCTTTTTCTTCTCCAATCGCCTTTTGCTCTTCTTCTTCCACACGTCCGGCGAACACAAGGAAAGGGAGTATATGGCCTCTTAAATAAATCCCCCAATAATCTAGAATAATCTAGGGAAATCCTTTCTCTCTACTAACTCCAAACAATTCTGAAGTAGGACGTGAATAAGCTATGGTGAAGCTTTAAGTGTCAGCCACATTAGTATTTTTTTTTTTTCGGGACATTGGGAGCAAAAAGAAAAAATTCATTTCATTTGCCTTATTTTCTTCACACATCCGAGGCTTGGGGAATTATGGGTGAAATATTGTTTATTTATAATTATTTATTTTCCTTTGCTTTTCTCCACGTGATCTCTACTACTTCCTTCATTAAATGCTAATCGTCACTTCATTCCCTATCTCTGCCAGCCGGCGGTTTAATGGGTAGTAGGTAATAATAATTTTTTTTCTTTTATTTTATTATTCCCCTTTGTTTTTTTTTTCTTTTGCTATGTCCCACGTAGGGGAATTATTATTAGAGAAATATTTCATGTTGCTTCTCTTACTCCAGTGGTGCATACGTCCTCCTCTCCCACTTCTTTAATTAATATTATCCATCCATACCAAGCGCCTTATAACGCGATGACACTAGAGTCAGTCTTAGGAGCTGGCCTTCCCCTTGTCCAGAGTTGGAGCCCTGCCTCCCCCTTCCCCACTGCCTATATCAAAAAAATATTATCCATCCATCAATTCATCTCAGCTCAAAATTGAACCTAGTATTAGATCATTATTTCCCTACCTTTCCCTTCTCACACGGCTAACACTATGGAGAAGGTATGAGGAATTATTTCTTTCATTTCTTTCTTCATTTGATCTCCCATACTCATCAGACACCTAAGGAATTATTGGAGAAAAGAGAAGAAATATTCTCCTTGCCTCACCTACGTATATACTCCTCTTTGCTTCATTAATAGTGTGTTGTCCAATCAAATCTTAGTTCATTTGCTCCCTCTCACGTCCGAATCTAAGGAAAATATGGAAAGAAAATTTTGTGTGATCTTCAATCTCCCTTATCTCATCCAACGTACATATCCCTCTGTCCTTCATTCATTATCTTGCTCCCTTCTTTTTCACTTGTCCGGCGGTACTAAGGAAAAATATTGGGGAAAATATTTTGTGTTATATAAAATCCCATCCAATATCCACTTTTTTAAGGTAAATTAAACTTGTACTGAAACCCCACTAATTTTTCATCAAAAATTTCCCCTTCTTTTATTGAATGAAAAATATAAGAATAATGAGGGAAAAATATGTTTTTACCAAAAATTTATTGACCACATTTCAAATAATTCCATATCATCTTCCCAATAATTAATTTATCTTGTCAGAAAAATAATATATCATTAACCATTACTTAGTGAAAATTTCATGTATTCCATTAATTGATTTATGAAAATTGAGGATGTCACAATTACTGATTGAAAAAAGTTATTCCCCATTACAGTTTTTTTTTTTTTAGCAAATTGTTGCTCTTCTTCTTTTTCCATAAGTGATAACAGTACCAAGCAACCAGTACTTCCATGACTAACGTTCAAAACTGATCCTGACCAATCAGTTCAAATCAAATCAAATCAAACCGTCCAAAATAGATGAATCAAATAAAAGAACAATTACTCATGATAGTTCGATTGTACTTCTATTTTACATTGAATTGGTTTAGTTTAGTCTAGAACATGATAAGAAAAAGATTAGAAATTGAACCTGTTTGTGACAAAGAAGAGCGGGACTATTTTTTCGAAGTTTGGCAGTTAATGAGATTATATGAGTAAGCAGCAATAAGTGATTATTTATATTGTTCAGCAAAAACTTTTCTTCCATGGAACTTGAATTAAATAGACTTTTACTGTAACAAAAAATCAAACGCGAAGCTTCAGGAAAACTTCACCTACATATGTACTTTGAAACTATTTTAGTAATGGACTTTGTAATGTTAACAGAAAATATAATTTATTCAACAGTTCGTTGAATGACATTGTTTTAGCTATTAAAAGGAGCTTTCTCACGATAGCATTATCTATTTTAATCAACAACTGCTTTTGACCCGATCCGAGGCAGACTAACTAATAGTCTATTACTAACATTATATATTATTAATAAATGCTTCGTTTTGATTTTATTTTATTTTATTTTTTTTAAGCCAATGTAAATATAGCCACGTTCAGTAATTACTCTGAAGGGATGTGGGACAAGGGAATCATCTATGTTAAAGTCAAACTTTCATCGTATGAAGAAGGTAGGTTATATAATTATCTAATCTATTCCTGACGCATTGGTGATTTTTTTAAATCAGTGATCACGATGAATCATTCTAACTATGAAATCAGCAAAATCAATCATTGAACATCTTATGTTAAGAAACATCTTATCCTTATATATTTATGAGAAAAGAGCCTCTCCACTTCTCTTTCCGTTCACTTCCCCCCACTTCTTTATGCTTACTGTTAGATCAACTCTTGAGAATATATATATCTATATAGAGTAATTTAATAGAAGAATAAAGATATGAACTCTTTATATCAAATTTTAGTGATTTAATTTTTTATATACATTTTTTTAGTTATTTGATATCATAATAATATTTTTATAGGATATTGAATCTCAATCATTCAAAGTTAATCTAACAGTGGGAATAAAGAAGTGAAGAGGTTATTGTCCCATATTGTTATCAGCTTAGAGATTATTTCTTTCTTGAGTAAAAGTGCAAATCTACTCATCAAGTATTCTCCTTGCATTGTGCTTGTATAAAAAAAAAAAAGTATTCTCCTTGTGCACCTGACAATGTTTAGAACTTCATGTGTACCTTTACATAATTTTCTAAATGGTCAACATTGTTGGAATTTAGGACAAAATTTCATGGGTTATGAATAAGAAGTCCTATTGGTTCACCATCGCCGATCACGTCATTTCACCACAGTCGCATCAGTTCGCCAACGGGTGTTCATCTGATCGATTCCGTCATCTATAAATAAAATGTGCTAGTGACGAAAAATCATAGAGAAAAACTAGATCTAAAATTAAACTCAAACATGTCTCTCTGCATATTACATTTTGTAGACATAGTCTGTGCGATTCTGAAAGCAGACTCGTTGGATTCGCTTGGGCTTCAGACAAACAGAGCCATCTTTTTGAAAACGAATAATCCACTCTATCCTGGGAGGCAATTGCTCAGAAACCTTCGGCATCCGTATTAAGGGAGCAAAATTGTCTTAAGATTGTTGGTGAAAATACTTTCAAGATAAAAATATTACTAAGAAAAGAATCTATATAATTAATATGCATAATCTATAAACATACAATATTACTACACAAGCCACATAAGGTCAAGCAAAGTTCAGAAATATATATATATATATATATATATATATATATATATATATATATATATTCATAAACTATTATATACAGCAAATGCAGTCATGCTTCTATAACTATGAACAACAATTCTTCAAATTAAATCATCCTTTAGGCCTGATTTTCTAACTTATTTGTTGGAAAATGATTCTCAAACATATGGAAAGGCTATGGGCTCTCCTGAAGCATCATTTTGGAAAAAAAGAGAGGAAAAAAAAGCTATCGATAGTGAAGTTGAATCCATTCTGTCAAACCACACCTAGAAATTGGTTAACTTTCCTCCTGGCAATAAGCCTTTAGGAACTAAGTTGGTCTTCAAAAAGATGATGAAAAAAGATGGCACTATTGATAAGTATAAAGCTAAACTGGTAGTAAAAGGTTATAGACAACGTGAAGGCCTAGATTACTTTGATACCTATTCACCTGTTACAAGAATTACATCCATTCAGATGTTAATCGCATTAGCAGTATTGAATGGGTTGGAGTTACATCAAATGGATGTAAAGACATCCTTCTTAAATGGTAACTTAGAAAAACAGATTTATCTGGAACAACTTGAGGGATTTGTTATCTCAGGACAAGAGAAGAAAGTTTGTCGCTTGATCAAGTCCCTTTATGGACTAAAGCAAGCCCGTAACAATGGCATGCGAAATTCAATGAAGTTATGTTTTCAAATGGCTTTAGTATTAATGAATGTGACAAGTGTATATTCAGAATACTAAAAATGGTTTTGTCATAGTCTGTCTTTATGTAGATGAAATGTTGATAACAGAAAGCAACTATCAAATGATTAGAGCTACTAAGCATTTCTCAGCAGTAAGTTTGACGTGAAAGATATAGGTCTAGCAGATGTTATTTTGGGAATTAAAACCTATAGAACTTATGTTGGGTTGGCTTATCACAAGGACATCTATATTGCTAAAATTCTTGAGAAATTCAAGAGTTTAAAAATAGCTCTTGTGACGAACCTTATAGATTCTAGTCTTCGTCTGTTGAGAAATACTGACAAAGCTAAAAATCAAAAGTAGTATGCTAGAGTCACTACAAAAAAAAAAAGTATGTTTTGTCGCAGTTACCTTGTAGCAGTTATAAAAAACCACTACAAATAAACAATTTTGTAGCGGTTTCAAGACAAACGGCCACAAATTAGTAGCGGAAGTATTGGTGCCAAATGGTGAGCTTTTTGCTGCGATGTTTGTAGCGGTGACACAAAGCCAAACCGCTACAAATATGGCGCCACATTGGCGCGTAATGGCGTGAAAGTTCATGTCATGTTATTTGTTGCGGTTTCAAGGAAAGAACCGCTACAAATATGGCACCAGCCTTGGCGCGTTATGGCGCGATGTCTGTTGCGGTTATTTCCTAGTGGTTTGGTCAAAATAACCGCTACAGAAATTCGAAACGACACAGCTTTGTCACGGTGAGTGGAAAGCGACGCCTTAACCGTGTCAAATTGTAAATATTTGTAGCGGTTTGGGCTATAACCGCTACAAAATTTATTCTATAAATAGGCCTTTGCGTCCGTACAACAATTATAAATATTCAAAAATATTCTAAATCTGGCTTATCGCTGAAAGAACATTCTCGGCTTGGTTCTCGAAGACATGCATATATCTGCAGCGCTGATCTCGAGAGATGGGAGATAAGAGCTGCAGATATTTGCCTCTCTTCTCATTGTTCAAGCCGAGGAGGTTCCTTCAGTGACAATCTAGATTTAGTTATTCCATTAACTTTAAGACTTCTCCTCTTCTAAATATTGTCCAACATGCCACCAAAGATTGGGTCCAATATAGCCACCAATCTCTCTGGGAAATATCTTTGATCAAAATGAGTCAGTGAGTTTTTCTTGGGAGATCGGTAGCTATACTGAATCCAATCTTCACCAGCATGTTGGATTATTTTCAATAAACTTGTTATTCCTAATTTATTAACCTCAACTCTTTTAGGGAAATTAAAGAAAATAATTCAAAATGTTTTTATTGTAATAAAGAAAAAATCCAAACGAATCAATTTGATTCATAAACTAATTAGTTTGGAATTTTTTTTAAAAAAATGTTAAATTTGTAGTGGTTTAACTCTCAAACTGCCACAGAATTGCAAAGGTCATTCATTTTGTAGCAGTTATATGACCGCTACAAATGTTCGCCAAGAACGAGGCATATTTGTTGCGATCGATGTAGCGGTGTTGGCCTTACCACTACAAAATGATTAAGTTTGTAACGGTTTTTTGACTAACCGGTACTAAGTCCAGCAGTTTTTATACTTCGCTTTCACTGTTGAAATTCACGCGTGCTAGTTTTACTATTCACCTTTTAACCTTTCAACTTTTACCTTTCAACATCATGGTTTCTCACAACAAGGGAAAAGAGAAAGTAGTTGACCCCCAAAAAAGACCTATCAGGGGTAGTAGTAGTAGAGGGGGCCGTAGAAGAAGGCGTGGGCCTCAAAATATCCCCCTTCAGCCCTCTCAGGTTGGGAGTGAGTTTGATGAGCTCTTTACAAATGACCTAATCCCAAACCCAGAGACCGTAGGTGGAGATCGAGGTGCAAGTCTGCCGTTTGACGACATCCTCAATAAAGAAGATGAGGAGATCCAGTTTGAGATTCCCATAGCAGAAGCGGAGCGGTTTCTCGACCAGGAAAACGAGCGGGATCAAGGAAACCCCCGACCGTCTTCTTCTCGTTCCACCGGATTTATGGTGGATGTCGAAGGTAAGTATAAGTAGTTTATTGGCAAAAAATAAAATTTAAATTCCTGACGTGTAATGGAAATTTATTTTAATACAATACAACAATTTTTTTTTATAATTGTGCAGATCCACAAGGGAACATCAGCAGGAGGATGCTGGATGTTCCCACGCTCAGTCAGCTGGAGGACTACCACGTGATAGTCCCCTGGAACATGGACACGGACCAGCCGATCGGCAGCGGCGGTCACCTGTTGAACCGATTCCTATCACAATTTGGCGGGAATTGGGCATGGTTCCCGGTCTTTTTCCAGAATTGGAAAAAGATCCCGAATGACAATAAGGACAAGGCATTTTAGGACGTTGTGCAGGTAAGTTATAAGTTGTGGTTAATTTTACATGTTAATAGTTATAAGTTGTGGTTAATTTTGTTATCTATTTCTTAATTAATTATTACTTAATTACTAATCATTTTACGATATAGAAAAGTTTAAACTGCGAGCCCACGCTTAGAGGTGCGTAAAGATGAAAATGGGAGAAGCATGGAAGAGCCGGAGGCTTTGTCTCTACAATGAGCAGAATGGAGATGAGACTATGCCTCTACAGCAATTGATGGAGAACGTCCCAGACGGCGTGGATGCAAATGATTGGGCAGCTTTTGCCTAATATAGGAGAAGCGCAGAGGCACAGGTACGTGTTTTAATTAATCATAGTGGATTTTTTTTTAACATGAGTGTATTGTATAGTTTAAAATTTGTTTTAATTAATTTAGTTGTAATGTAGTTTAAAAATTTAAATATAGAAAAAATTAATGTAATGTTTATATTTGGTTTAATTAGAGTAAAATACATTGACTACCCCTCTATTTTACCTAAATTGCACAAAGAACTCATTTATTTTGCAGGCTCTATCGCAGAGGAACACCAGATGCAGGGCAGCTCAAAGGGTGAATCACACGGCAGGATCCAAGACGTTTGCTGTGACCTACAGTGAGATGGTATGTTAAAAGTTAAGTTAATTTTATGTTTAAATGATTATTGTTTTGTTTTAGATATAACAAAGTTTATATTCTTTTAGCAAGAGAAGGCTCGGAAGGAAAACCGTCATACGAACTATAGGGAGTTGTATACACCCTGACTAAATAAAAGTTCATCCTGACAAAACCGAATAAGGAAATCTTACTCGCCACTTTGAAGAAAATAAAAGTTTCTGACGGGTATTCAAGCAACATTTCACGATGTGTGGACATGCAGGCTCGAAAGGTTACTGGGCTGAAGAGTCATGACTCACATGTGCTTATGCAACAGTTACTTCCGCTGGCCATAAAAAATACATTGCCTCTCGATGTGTCGATCGTTTTGGTTAAGCTTTGTACTTTCTTTCGGAAGTTGTGTTCTAAGGTGTTGATCGCGGAGGAGCTCGACCAACTGCAACGGAAAATCATTCTTACACTGTGCCATTTGGAGATGATCTTTCCTCTGTCATTTTTCACGGTCATGGTTTAGCTGTACACCTTGTTCACGAAACAAAGCTTTTTGGCCCAGTTCACTACCGATGGATATATCCTATTGAGAGGTACTCTTTTAAAATTAATTACTTTAGCATTACTTCCTAGTCACATGTTTAACCATTGATGTATCGACATTTTTCCTCATTACTTGATAGGTTTCTTGGGAAACTGAAATTTTAAGTGAGGAATAAGGCGTAGCCTGAAGGTTCAATAGCAGAAGGTTATATTGGGGATGATGTCTTGTATTTTTGTTCCAGGTACTTTTATGACATTGAGACGTCATTCAACCGACCGCCTCGTGTGGACGATTGTCCAGAGCCAGAGCCATCAGCTTCAGAGTTGTTATCCCCTCGTGTTGGTAAACCAGTTGGCGGATGTGAGAACTTCAAACTCACAGCACTTGAGAAGTTTCAAGCACATAGACATGTCTTGATTTAATTGCACTAAAGTTGAATCGTACCTTCAATAAGGATTGCACACAGATATATATGATATCCTATATGTTTCCTTATATTTTATAGGCACATTTCTTGCTCGTCATCGTATGTTTAATTGCAGGGAATTCAGGAGTCATGTGAAGCGTCAACTGAGGATCCGTACATAGACATCCTCCAAAATTGATAGAAATGTCCATAGAGAATTCCAGGGTTGGTTTAGGAGGAGAATAATGAATGACCACAACCCCCACTTACCAGAATTCATAGCTCTCGCACTCGGCCTGCTTGACCACGCCCAAAGATTTACGACATACAATGTCAATGGCTTCAAGTTTTGCATGGTTTCACGAGATCAGGGATTGCTAACCCAAAACTTGGGTGTATATGGCACGTTTAGGACAAGGAGTTATGCGAGCAGCAGTGACGGGAACATGCAGTTCAGTGACGTCCCGTATTATGGAAAGTTGCTTGATGTGGTCAGGATAACTTACCAAGCTAGGCCTTTTCTGTGTGACGCTATTCAAGTTTTTGTGGGCGAATACGACTATGTCTCGGGGACTCAAGACTGATGACTTAGGCATCACATCAATGAATTTCTCCCGGCCTATTCACACTGGTCAGTCTAAAGATGATGGGCCATATATTCTTGCCTCAGAGGCCCATCAGGTTTATTATGTCGCCGATAAGAGGCACAGGGATTGGAATATGGTGATTCACTTAAAGCCTCGGGATCTTTACGACATAGGCGATGGTGAGAACGTCGCCTACGATTGTGATCTGCTTCAGCCTGCCAGTTTCAAAAACTTCTTCCTTGACGGCGATGACACTTTACCTATAGTTCGGTACGTTTTTTAATATACGCAATATGAAATATAATAATAGCATTTAACTAAAGTTTTATATGTGTTATTACATATTCAACTCACACATAACTTTTTATACAAACTTTCTTTGTAAGGATGCTGATGAAGATTGAGAGAAAAAATTATCCCTACTCTTCATTTTACCTTTTTCTTTTTTAGGAAAAAAAACCCACAAAAGTATTTGTAACGATTTATAGCCGTTACCAAATACACAAAAAACCGCTTCAACTGTTTAACTACAACTAAAGCTCAATCCAACCGCTACAAAATGAAACGACTACAAACACCGACACCCCAACCACTACAGAGTGATGCGCTAATATCAAAATAATACCCCCACCAAACCACATTTAATATGCTTCTGTTTTGTTTTCTATACACGTTTTCTCTCCATCTTCTCTCATATTTTTACGTTATCTCAGCGAGGTAAAGTGTTTGAATGGGGTAAGTGTCATTCAACCGGATCAATTTCAATACTTATCGAAATATTTCTTTTTTCTTCTACCTTGTTGATATTAACTTCTGTTATTTTACAGGTGCTTTTTGTCAATTTTCAACTTTCTTTCTACTTTTACATACATATTATTCGATCCACTTTCTCACACTTTTGTTTTATAATTAATTTTAATTTAATTAACTCATAAATTGTTGTTATTATACTTACATATTCTCATTGTTTTACACATATATAGTAACCTTATACAATTGAATATCATATTTTGATATCATTTATTTTTAGTAAAATATAAATGATTAATAATATACCATTTTTTTAATTACAATAAGAATTGTTAAAAAAAGTATTTTTTTTTTCAATTTCATCCATTTGTAGCGGTTATGAAACCGCTATAAATACCAAAATACCAACGCACACGCCAAAACAACTTTTCAAACAAATGATGTCAATATTTTGTAGCGGTTCTCCACTGCTACAAACATTTTGGCAGTAAATTTTTTTTTTTGAAATTTGGACTTGTTAGTAGCGGTTCCAGAACCGCTACAAAGGAATTCGAAATGATTAGTAACGGTTATGTAACCACGACAATATTATTAAATTCATTTTGTAGCAGTTTGTTTATCGCGACTAATGTGTCCATAAGTTGTCAGCACAGCCTTATATAGTGGCGGTCATTTGGAACCGCGATAGTTACAGTATCGGTTTATGTCGATGTAGTAGCAGGTTATTTTAACCGCGACAAATATGTTTGTTTCGGTGGTTTTAGTAGCAGTTCCTTTAACCATGACAAATGGCGTTAGTAGCGGGAAAAATCGCTACAAATGTGCAATTTTAACCGCTACAAATGGCCCCTTTTTTTTTTTTGTAGTGAGTGCTAGGCAGTGTTATGTTTGAACTAGACTAGATCTGATATTGTCTATGCAGTAAGTATGTTGAGTTGTTCTACAAGTAATCCAACTAAGCTTCATTGGAAAGCTGTGATAAGAGTTCTAGGTTACTTAAAGCAAACTCAAAACTTTACTTTACATTATGAAAAGTACCCTCCAGTTTTAAAAGGGTATTGTAATGCAAACTGGATCACCAGCTCTAATGACACAAGATCCACAAGTGGATATGTATTCACCCTTGGTGGGGGTACTGTGTCTTGGAAGTCATCCAAGCAAACTTGCATTGCAAGATCAACCATGCATGGAAGCAGAATTCATTGCTGTAGATAAAGCTGGGGAGGAAACACAGTGGCTTTCTAATTTTTTTCTTGAAAACATTCCTAGTTGGCCAAAACCGGTATCGGCAGTGTGTATACACTATGACACTGATAGTCAAGCAACTATTGGTAGGGCCAAGAATGTCATGTACAATGGCAAGTCTAGACATATACGTCATAGACATGATACCGTTAGGCAACTACTCTCAAATGGAATCATCTCAATTGATTAGGTGAAATCAAAAGAGAATATAGTGGATCCATTGATTAAAGAGATTCCTAGAGAGTTAGTTAAAAATTTGTCCAAAGGAATTGGTTTAAGGCCGATCCATTGTTGATTATTGCGGTAACTTTACCTAGAAGAGTAGAGATCCCACGAACTAGGTTCAAAGAGATAACTAAGTGATGATCGATTGTTAACACTGTAGAGTTTTAAACTCATACTCATTCCTAGACAAGACAATGCATATATATATATATATATATATATATATATATATATATAAGGGTAAGCATTAAAGTTTTTAATGGTTTCTTAATCTGATGTGTTTAGATGATGTATGTTGACTTACATCACAAGGAATCACCTATGTGAGTGTGAAGTGTGGGTCGCTTCAATGAGAATTTAAAATGGCCGGTTCTCTAGAACACTCGCAGAACCAGGCAGTGTCCAGAGCCAAAATGGACACAGCATGAGAACCAACGATGCTAGAGGAGCAACTGTGTGACTCCTTTTTGTCTTGATAGGGCAAAACTTTATAGCCTATAACTCCGCAAGTGTATGGGCTGTCCCAAGTAATAAAGTGATAAGAAAAGTATCGTTCTCACGAAGACTTAGTATCACAAACTTCAGTTAAACATTAATTTCACAATTTCATTTAAATTGAGAAAACCAAATTAAATTTAATTAAGAGAAAGGAAAAGAAAATCAAAATACATTAAAATAAACAAACTACCAAAATAACTGAACTTGCAAACTAGAGTCACTAATCTCTTATTTGTTTCTTAGATTTTATCCCAATCTGCTAATCTAAAGTATTAATGTCTATAAATGCCTTCTGATTCATTTATACACCTATATTAATTAATTATGTAATGCCTCACACAACTAAATAAGATGCGTTTTAGATCAGGCTTACTCTAATTTGATTATGCGGAGCTTCTAGGTATATTTTTATCCTAGACGCAAATTAGATTAAAACCTAATTTTACATTAAATTTAAACCTAATTCCACATTATTTAATCCCAAGGTCAATTTAAGATTCCCTCTTCCAAGTTCAACCCTAAATCCCCAGAACATGCTCAATGGTGGCCACTCAATAAGCAATAGCAATAAACATAGAATTAAATAAACTGAAATAAAATTAAGCAAAACCAATCTGTGGGAATAATCTCTAAAACCCAAACAAGTCCATAGATTCTCTAGGCTGCAAAACCTACTAACCACACATGACTTTAATCAAATCCAAAACAAAAAGATAAGAATTTAGGTTCAAAGAATAAAGAGAGAAAGGAAAGAAAATTTCTCTGTCACCTCCACAGTCCTTCCGTCTTTCTGTGGAGATGATGAAGAGAATCGAAACGCTCAGCCTCTACTCCTCTGCTTCTTCATTCCTTCTCATTCTGCGTCTTTCAGATCCTTCGCTATTTATAATTTAGGTCTTGGGTCATTGATTCTCCTTTTCTTATTAAAAAGATATCTTATATCTTGTAATCAACTCCACCAGATCACACAATTGATTTTGTTTCTATTTTTCCTGCGTGGGACCACCGAGTTTGATTGATTGCATATCCTCTTAATTGCTTTTTCTACTTCTTTCCAAATCAACTAATATTTCTTGCAAAATATAATAGGAAATAAGTAGATTTTATACTAAAATATCTTTTTATCCTATAATCATAGTAAAGTATATAAAAGGTAATTAAATAGGTATATAATATCAATAAATCCAACTAACTCTCATAAAATATACACCTATTTAATCATAAAATATATACTTATCATCTTGGTATACATTAAAAGGTCGGCAGTTCAAGACAGTGCGCCCATTGATTGACCAGTATATCCAATAGGTTTTTACTAGAGAAGGTTCAAAGGTAACCCCTACCTTTCTCAATGCAGTTGTTTCTTGTAGAGGAATCGCACTTGCATACATGACCATTTGCATTTGGTCATGATGGACTAACTTCTTATCCACGTGAGAGATTGTTGGAATTTAGGACAAAATCCCATGGGTTATGAATAAGAAGTCCCATTGGTTCACCATCGCCGGTCGTGCCGTTCACCATAGTCACATCAGTTCGCCAACGAGTGTCCATCTGATCAATTCCATCATCTATAAATAGGATGTGCTAGTGACAAAAAATCATAGAGAAAAACTAGATCTAAAATTAAACTCAAACATTCCTCTCTACATATTACATTCTGTAGACATAGTCTATGCGATTCTGAAAGCAGACTTGTTGGATTTGCTTGGGCTTCAGACAGACAGAGCCATCTTTCTGAAGACGAATAATTTGCTATATCCTGGGAGGCAATTGCTCAGAAACCTTTGGCATCCGTATTGAGGAAGCAAAATTGTCTCAAGAACACAACGAAAGTTAGGCCCGGATTTCTGCATAGTTCATTACCATATTCGGCAATCTTGTAAGTTTTTACTGGTTTTCTTCTTAGTGTAGTAATATTGTATGTTTACAGATTATGCATATTAATTATACAGATTCTTTTCTTAGTAATGTTTTTATCTTGAAAGTATTTTCACCAACAAACATTAGTGCCCTTAATGGTCGTGACATTTTCACAATATTTGGAAAACCTCATTTGTATTTTTGGCCCATTTTCTGGACGGGCATGTTTGCTGAACAATCAGCATACATTTATTAATTTAATGGCTGTAGTTTTTTGCATCATTTTGGAAACTTCATATACACTTTTATACTAAAAAGTTTATGGTGTTAGGTGCACCTAGCAAAATACTTTTTTTTTTTTTTGTAAAAGACGGGGCAATAGCCCTTCTACATTAATCAATCAAAGTACACCGTGGGTATGCTACACCCACGCAATCTTTGAACAGGAAATCAATAACAAAAGAAGGAGGAGAATTAAAAACTACTAATAGATCCTCCTAAACAAAACTACGGTTTGCAAGAACATCAGCACATGAATTCCCTTCCCTGTACACATGAGTAAACATAATGTTTGAAAATTTTACCATGATCCTCTCAATATCAGACAGCAGACCAGAGGAGTTACCAACACAGCTTCCATCCTGCATACTCGTGAGCAGGTGAACAACAGATTCAGAATCAGACTCTACCACTAGGCAATTAATCTCATGAGCTAAAGCTAATTCAAGGCCTTGCAAAACACCCTATAGCTCAACTTTCACAGCCGTGCATCTTCCCAATCTCCTCACAAGACCATCAATCCATGAGCCGTTGCTGTCCCGTAATAGCCCCCCACAACCAGCAGCTCTAGTATTCCCCTTTGAGGCCCCGTCAGTGTTCAATTTCACCCACCCTAGACATGGGGCTCTCCAACTAACATATATCTCTTGCTTTCTTCCATGCACCTTCCCAAAGTCCCTTCTTGCCTTAAGCACTTCCCTCACATATCCTAGCACAACTTCTTTACGGCATAAAGGCATAACATAGCCTTCTACAAACATGCTCTTATTCCTCCAGTTCCATAATAGCCAACAAGTAATTCCAAACTTTAGACTCCAATCTTTATCAGTCTGAAATAAATTCCAGCATAGCCACTTCTTCCCCTGCAAGTTTAAAAATTCAGATTCAAAGCATCCAAATTTCAGTTCACACCACAGTTTACTAGCTACATTACATCCTCTCAAAACATGCATCAGGTCCTCAGTTGCTGCTGGACAATAATAGCAACCAGCATCACCTCCAATCATTCTGCTCTTCCTTTCCCCAGTCAATAGCCTCCCATAGAGAGCTAGCCACAAGAATACTTGTACTCTTTTAGTGCCCTTCCACTTCCACAATTTACCCCATAACTCTTCCCCCACATCTGGCTCTTTCCTCATTTTATGATATAGATCAGACACAACGTATTTATTCTGCAAATTTGCTCCCCACCTGAGTACATCCTCCCCTTTCGCGCAGCTTGGAGCAGGGACTGATAGTATGAGACTTCTACCCTCTTCATTAACACACTCCTTTAATTTTCTCATATCCCATCCACGCTTACTATTGACCATATCCTTCACTCTTAAACTCTCCCCAACCACCGAATTGGTCAGAATACACTTCTCCCTTAAGGTACTCCCATTGTCCAGCCATTTATAATTCCAAAAGCTTACCCTTTCTCCATTGCCTATTGACCAACACATGTTATCTATAATTGTTGGCCAAAGCCTACACAAGTTCCACCATATCTCAGAGTCAGAAGACAAGCATTTACACTCCTTCAGTAAGTCTTTACCCTTCCTATATTTTCCAGCCAGTACCTTTGAGCATAAGTTATCAGGTTGGGCGATGACATTCCAGGCCACCGTTCCTAGCATAGCATCATTAATGACTTCAAGGTTTCTCAAGCCAACTCCACCATTCCTCTTCTCTTTGCATAACAGATCCCAACTGACAGCATGTAGTTTCCTCTTGCCCAATTCGCTTCCCCACACAAAGTCACGCTGCAACCTCTCCAATTGATGCCTAACACCAGAAGGAATATGCGAATGTTGCATGGAAAATACAGCCTATTGATTAGTGACAGATTGAGCCAAAGTCAATCTCCCAACCAAGGAAAGCGTTTGCCTCTTCCAGCTGCTCAACTTCCTTTGCATTTTGTCAATTTGAAATTGGAACTTGCTTTTCCTATCTCTCCCATTAGCCATAAACGCACCCAAGTACCTCCCAAGGTCATCCATTTTCTTAAAACCAGAGAATGCACACACCTCATTTTGGATTTGCAACTCCACATTCTTGGAAAAGAAAACACTAGATTTCTGAGCACTGATTTTTTGCCCAGACATCTCTCCAAACCTTTCCAAAACGTTGACCACATTGCACATTCGATCCAGCGATGCCTCACATACAAGAAGTAAGTCGTCCGCAAACATAAGGTGTGAAATCTCAACTCCATCCCTTCCCAACTTTAGTGGTTTCCAGATGTTACTATTTACACAGTCCACTATTAGGTGAGTAAGCTTCTCCATGGCCAAAACGAACAAGTAAGGGGAAAGTGGGTCTCCTTGCCTCAAGCCCCTAGATGGATAAAACTTCTCTCTTTTGCCCCCATTCCACATTAGGGACAAGCCCACCGAACTTACACACTTCATGATAACTCTCCTCAACCGAACATCAAACCAATTTCATCTAGCATATTGCTAATGAAACTCCAAGACATTCTGTCATATGCCTTTTCAAGATCAATCTTGATGACCATATACCCCTTTCTACCTTGTATTCTACTCATAGAGTGCACCACCTCTTTAGCAACTATAATGTTGTCGTGGATACTTCTCCTAGGAACAAAACTAGATTGGAAGGGTGAGATCAATTTGTCCATCAAAGGCTTTAATCTATTTACAATCATCTTCGTCAGCCCTTTATATAATATGTTGCACAAGGAGATAGGGCGAAATTGGCTAACCTCCTCCGGTTGATCCACTTTTGGAATAAGCACCACAAGCGTATCATTGATCTCTTCAATTTTCTCCGGACATCTCCAAAGCTCCTTAACAAAGTTGATAACAGAAGGCCCTACCACTCTCCAGTTATGGTGATAGAACACCACAGGGAAGCTGTCACTTCCAGGAGCCTTGAAACCTCCCATTTGAAAAAATGCTCGTCGTACCTCTTCACTACAAACATCATTGCCCAACCTCCTCAACTGCGTCTCAGATACGTTCCCCCACCCTTGCCTTGACTGAATCCATACTCTATCCCTCCTTTCTTCATGAAACAGATTGTCGTAAAAATTCTGGAAAAGATGCACAACCTCCTCCTCATCCTCCACCCACACACCATTACTATTCTTAATCATCATTATTTTATTCCTCCTCCTTCTTACCAAGGCCTTAGAATGACAATACCTAGTGTTACGGTCCCTTTCCTCCAGCCATTGCCCCCTGGATTTTTGAAACCACAACACTTCCTCTTGCTTGAGAGTATGTAGGAGGTCCTCCTCTAGCTCCCTCTCCAACCTAAGAAGATAAGGGTTGCTCCTCCTCTCCAAACTTTTTTGAACTCCATTCAGGCGATTTAGTAACCTCCTCTTCCTATATTCAATATTACCAAACACTTCACTGTTCCACTTTCGTAATTCCTTCTGTAGAATAGAGAGTTCTCCAACTACATCTTCCAAACCCTTCCAATTACTTCCAATAACCTCCTCAAATCCCTCATGCAGTTGCCAAGCTACTTCATACCTGAAAGGTCTTACTCTATGCCTCCCATAGTCCACATTAAGATTTACAACAATGGGATGATGATCCGAGCCTAACCTTGGAATGACTCGGATTTCAGCATTCACAAATTTTTCTTGCCACAAAACAATACTAAGGCATCTGTCAACCCTCTTATATACTCTCTCCAAGCCTTCCCACTTAGGACCTTTCTAGGTAAAATAAGGTCCACTGGCCTCCAAATCAATCAACCGACACTCTTGAATCCAATCGTTGAATTTACTACATCTCACCTCATTAACTCTTCCACCTCCTTTTTGCTCCAATGGGGTTTTTATCTCATTGAAGTCCCCCACTAAGAGCCAAGGCTCATTTGTCTCCAAAGATATATTGTACAGCAACTCCCAAATCCTATGTCTCCTCTGCTCATTTGGACTTGCATAGATTGCCGTAAAGAACATCTGGTTACCATCTAGGCTCAGCTTACAATGTATGAATTGGTCCTCTAACTGTATAACTTCTGTAATCAACTCCTCTAGATTCCAAAGAATACAAATACCCCCGGAAAACCCTTCCGCCTCCTTCCTAACAGATTGTTTAAATCCCCAACTCTTGATTACTTTGTCCGTTGGAGGACCACTTATCCTAGGTTCCAGAATAACCACAACATCCAATTTGTATCTAGATCTCAAATCCCTCAAAACAGCCGCAAAACTTTTGCTGGCTACTCCCCTACTGTTCCAGACTAATATATTTAACATCATTACATAAGCATAAGCAGAACCATTTACCTCAGGCATGCAGGCCAGCGGCCTTACTTCCTCTTCCCACGCATAACATTAGGTTACCAACTGGCGCCTCCTCGATACAGTCACTCAACATTTGTTCAAGTACCGTAATGTCGTGAGCACTCTGCAACCCATGAGATTCCCCTGGATGGATATTTTCTTTGTCCACACTGCTCACCCCCTGCCCATTAGACATTGCAGGGTTGATTTCGGCCACAAAAACCCCCTTACCACTCACATGCTGGTTCTCCTTTTGTGAACACTTCACATGACTTCCACTAGTAGTAGTTAGGATACTACGCTCCTTTATGCCCATCACCTTCTTTCCATCTTTGCACGCTTGTTCCATATTGTTGCTCTTTTGCCTGTTTTGCTTTCGTAAAACTCCATTCCTAAGGCCCTGCTCCCCTTTCTTCCTTTGAATCCTCACTGGCCCCTCCCTTAGCACCTTTTCCCACTCTACTTCAAAAGGCGCTTCCTCAGGTACTAACGTAGCTCCACTCGGCCCTCCTTCCTGCCCTGTTTCCTCTTCTAAGATGGAGAATCTAGAGCCAGTTTGTAAACTCTGAGTAGGCATAAGCGCCTTCCGAGGCCTCCTTACTCTTTGAACCGTCCTCCGAAGGTCTCTCTCCCCCGTAGAATTAGACCCCTCCTTCTGTCCTTCCGTCAACACATTTACCTCCATTTGTTCATCAGATTTCTTCCTATGGAAATCCCACACACATCCCTGTTGTGACCAAACCAGCCACACTTGCTGCACAAATTACCCAAGCTTTCATACACGACACTTAAAACTTGGCCTTCGACATCGAACTCAGGTATAAGTAGCTTAGTTAAGTCAAGCTCAACGCACATACGTGCAAACCTCCTTATAGCTCACTGTGCCGTGTGAACATCCAGCCGAATTGCTTTCCCAATCGCATTACCCAAGTTCAGTAGAAACTTCTTATCGAAAAGAGGTGCTGGTAGATTAGGGAGTTTAACCCACGCAACAACAGATTCAATCTTCTCTTTCATAGGACAAAACTCAGACCTCCAACGTGCAACATTTAAGTATGAGTCATTGATAACCCATGGACCTCCAGTTAGAGCTTCCATATAGTCATCCATGTGTTGGAAATTGACTAGGTAGAAATCATTCTCTAAATCGAAAATATCAATATTGCCTTTCCTCTCCCAAATTTGTCTCAACTTTTTCACCATAAAGCCATACGAAGGCTGTCTGCCCAACAACTTCACAACCAGCGTCCGACGAAATGGTTTCATGAGCCTCTCTCGTTCCTTCTCCTCAAGCAGGAATTTAGGTTGCAATGGATTAGATAAGTCCACAGAGATTCCATCTCCAAGGTTCAGTACCTTCGCAAAGTCTGTATCCATACCGTAATCTTCAACCTACTCTTTCTCCTCAGACTTTGACCACTCCCACCAGCAAACACGCGAATTCACATTGTTCAACAGCGATTCCCTATAAGACTTAGGCACCGGCCCTTTGACTTCAGGTTGCATCCATCTTTCATCGCGAGATTTCAGCGATTCACTCCCCGTAAATTCCGTCGTAGCCATCCTTGCCTTACGCTTCCTCCGATTAGCCTCCTCTCTATCCCCCTCCATCATAACCTCACTCTCCCTTCCACGCACAACACGATCAGGGGGGACACTCATTTTCTCCGCCGTAGTGGGCGACGGAGCACATAGATGCGATGTCGGAAAAGTCAAGCCCTAGCAGAGCTAGGAGAATGTAATTGCGTCTTTCAACAAGCTTTGAGAATTTACCAATACCTAGCAAAATACTTTATTTGTAGATTTTCACCTTAACCCTAGTTTTTTTTAATCGAAAAGTCTACCCTCATATTTGCGTCCTTGAAATTCTAATTAACAATATCATGTTAACCCGTAATTTTATTGTCAATTTTCTTCTAAAGTATACATATGAGAAGATGCATTCCTAGTAATCATCTTAACTCATTTAGTCACTCCCCTTGTGTTCATATATTTATTTTCAATAGTGCTCGGACGTATCCACGGACTCTCAATTTCAATCCTTGGAGAATCAAACAACACACACACACACGTGGTCACACATTTTTCAAATGTCACACACTAAGATCCTTGATTATATTATATATTTCACACAAAGATGAATTATCAGAAACAAAAAAGAACAAGTTCATTGGCAGCAAGTCGTGTGAACTTCTCTGTATACATGAAAGCTGATGAACTGTTTGTTCTCTTTATGACCATAAATTGCCAAGTATATATATATAGATAGATCAGGTCTAGCGAGGCAACAACTTACTCTCAGACATTTCAT
Organism: Acacia crassicarpa; assembly: GCA_034222035.1. Lineage (NCBI taxonomy): Eukaryota > Viridiplantae > Streptophyta > Magnoliopsida > Fabales > Fabaceae > Acacia > Acacia crassicarpa. Next base: position 42,346,931 of record JAWXYG010000001.1, on the reverse strand, counting down.
TCACAGATGATTGAGCCCAACGTGAATCAACTTCCAAGTTTGGTTCATCCCTTCTACGACCACGTGTGAAGAACGCAGGTTCTCTTGGATATTTCAATTCAGTGGCAGCATTACAATTACTCAGATATAAAATAATATTTTCCATTGGTGGCCTATCATTTGGATTTGCTTGGACACATAATAACCCAATCTGTATACATTTTAGGACTTCATTTTCTGAGTAAGATTTTCTTACAAGGCATGGGTCCAATATTTCAAGTGCTGTCCCATCCTGCCATTGTTTCCAAACCTACAATAATTCAAAACTAGCATAGTCAATAATTCTCTTTATTTATTACTTTGCCGATCTCTGTGTATTGAAATGAGTTCAGATGGAGAGAAACAAATTTAGTTGAACTTAATACTCACATGACTAATTAAGAGGTGTGGTTCATCGGAGCTGCCATTCCTCTTGCCACTAATTATCTCTAAAATTATTACACCAAAACTAAAAATATCTGATTTTTCTGAAAATTCTCCGTACATTAAAGATTCAGGAGCCATATAACCACTGTATGTATATAGTAATATCAAATTAGTTTAATATTCAAAAGATATAACAATTTATATAAAAAAAATTAGGAAATAAACTTAAAGCTATAATTTATATATCAAGAATAAAGCAAATACTTGCATAGTACTGAATTCAGGGAGATATATAATAAGAAACAATTTTTTTTTTTTAAAAAAAAACAAACAGTTGGGGACTATGGGAAAAGAAAGAAATGTGAATGAAAACTTACTGTGTTCCTACGATCTTGCTTGTACTTTCCTGATTTTGATCCATAGCATACATCTTTGCTAGGCCAAAGTCTGATATCTTGGGATTCATATTGTTATCAAATAAAATATTACTGGGTTTCAAGTCACGATGGATAATTTTGAATCTTGAATGTTCATGTAAATATAAGAGTCCTTGAGCAATTCCTCTAATGATTTTATACCGTTCAAGCCAATTTGATATTTTTTGCTCTTGTGAACCTGCATATTTGTCTTAAATAAGTAGGTTTAATGCTTTTGAGGGCCATGATAGATACTTTCAGCAAAATAAGAGATGTAAAAAGAATTGAAGGAGGTGCAAATGAAGATAAACTTAAATAACAGAACACTTTTTTCAGCCCACCCAGTATCCCATTCTATCAGATCAGCTTTTCATAAAATCATTTAATCATGTAGAACTTTGAAATATATATTATGATTACTTCATTAAAAAAACGTATATCATAATTATCCTCGTCTAATTATTTGCTCTCTTAACAGACTTCGGTTACATTGAACTAAAATACTACTAATATTTCCCAAAAGAAATATCAATAGCATTACGATTATAATTGTAACCCAGAAAAAACCATGAGATAAACTCCTTTTTTGGTGACACCAAGAGGGTTAGTTACTATGTGATAATAGTCATTTACCATCTCGGTTCATAATTTTATATAATTTCAACTAGTGAACTCTAATTAATAAGTTAACTTCTAATAATACATAATGTTACGTTAAACTTTAACACAACTTATAATTCAGTTAGAAGCCATACCAAATAAAAAGTAATCAATGCTCTTGTTGGGCAGATATTCATAAATAAGCATCTTCTCTTGATTCTCCAAGCAAAATCCAACCAAAGCCACTAAATTTCTGTGCTGAAGTTTGGATATTAGTAAAACTTCAGTTTTGAATTCTAGTGAACCTTGTTGAGAGTTCTTAGAGAGTCTCTTAACTGCAACTACTTGTCCATTAGGAAGAATACCCTGCACCCATAAAATGCAAAACGTATTATATATCAACATGCAAATAAACCATATATATGAATACATATTGTGTGTTTTTACTGATACCTTGTAAACTTCTCCAAATCCTCCTTTTCCTATCTTATTAGCCTGAAAAAACTTATTCGTTGCAGCTTCAAGAGCAGACAAACTATATCGCATAGACTTAAAGCTGGAACTTTCTTCTCCAACTGAACAATGTATAAATTTTCAAAATGAGTTCTTATATTGAAGAAACCATTTGAAATGAGAAATGTTGATTGAAATCTGTTCTTCCAAATTACAGTTTAGTTTGAGTAGATCATTCTTCTCTCTCCATAAGCGATAGCAGTGCCATAAAACGAGTGACAGCAACATGACTAACTTTCAAAAGCAATCCTAACCAATCAATTCAAATCAAAGTAAATCAAACCGATCAAAATAGATGATGGATCAATTATATTAAAAGAACAAGATGACTGATTAGATTTTTAGAGCATGATAACCAATTATTTTGATTCATCAAAGAAGAAGAAAAAGAGGTGAAGGAGGAGAAGGAGGAGGAGGAAGTAGAACCTGGTGTTGACCGAGCCCCGTGAACTATATTGGGACTGATTTCTCGGAAATTTGGCAATTAGTTAATGCGATGATATTATGAGCTTTTAAATTATCTTGAGTTTCCAGGTATCATATGAGTAAGCATTTTTCAGCGATGAGTGATTATTTTATATTGTTTAGACATAAAAAACTTTCCTGCCACGGAAGTTGAATTTACTAATAATATTTGTGTGTGTGTGTGTGTGTTTTTTTTTTCTTTGAAATAGTCTTGATGGAGCCAAAATAAATGTCAAAGTCAAACTCATGAGCCTAATGCCTGCCCCTCTAAATTGAAAGAAAACGGGTCAAACTTGTATAGCATGAAGAAGGTAGGTTTTTTAAAATTTAATGATCTATGACTGACGTATTAGTGATGTTTTAACAAGTGACCCATTCTTTTTTGTTGATGAATCATTCTTACGGTGCAATCAGCAAATTAAATCATTAAACATATTTTATGTTAAGAAACATCGTATCTTTATATACGTATGTATGTATAATTGGTAAAACGTATATATTGTTTAACTTGCCAGAAATGCTAGAACTATTTGTAGAGCAATTTAATTTGATCAATCGCAACTATTTTTAATTTCATCGACTTTTCTTAATTTATATGACAATAATAATATGTCTTTTTACGCTATTTTGGTTATTTTCAAGTTCAATTCTATGAGAAAGCTTCTTTGTTTGACTGATAATGCAATGGCCATAAAAACTAATTAAATAAAATTCTATAGAGCTATATATTAATTATTATATGTTGGTTTGTGACAACAAAGAGAAGCTTATTGTCTGGTTGTATTCGAGGCCGTGCCCTATGCCCAAGGCATAGGGTTGGAAGTAACCGAGTGAAAGGAGGGTTTTATTTATTTTTCTCTCGCTTTCTTAAATTACTTAAGCGCCCTTAAAAAAAAAAAAGTTGAATGTTTCTAATTTTGCTATAGAAACATTTTTTTTTTACCACCCTTTCATAAAAGTGAACGGATCTCACTTATATTTTCTCTATCTTCTTTTTACAAAGGAACCTACTCATTTTTATTGGAGTGTGATAGAAAAAATATTTTTACAACAAAAATAGACATATCAAAACCCAAAAACAAATTAACCTCAGATATTTTCCCAGAAGAATTTTAGGTAACCTTCAAGGATGTGACATAATTTTGGTCAACCTCCAAAACTTTATAACTTCACTACACCCTAGTGGGTCAAATGAAATTAAGTTTTGGGGTGAAAAGATAATAATGTCTTTGCTTTACTTATCTTGTAAATTGTTTTATTTATCAGGTAAATGCTCATATTTATTTTATGAATTTCAATATTAAACTTGAAAATTGCTAAAATGGTTTTAATTTCCTAAATTCTTTTGAATCCCTTTATTATTTTGCAAGAAAATTAATTATATGCTTTGATGGAGGCTTGGTGCCTATATTTATATTCCAAATTATGGTTATTATGTCGGGCAGCCATTTTATGTTTTAAGGCATAAGGAATATGATTTTCCCTCATATTCCTACCAGGCACCCCTTTAATTTGTAGGACCTGACAGTTAGTTATTTTTTGAAAAAACAAAAGTAGAAAAAGAAAAAGGATAAACTATCAATTGCAAGAAAATTAATTATATGCTTAGATGGAGGCTGTGTGCCTACTACTACTTCTAAACCCTAAACCACCACCAACACTAAAAAAAATGATTTTTCTTTTGTATTTTTTAAAAGCAGGACATATATTGGGTCTCTTATTTTCAAGAACCAAAGCACACAAATTTAATTTCACCCAATATAACGTCTAGAACTTTTGTTAAGAATCTGGAAAAATTGCTTATTAACGTTTTAAAAAATATTTTCTATCTTTACCCAAATATATATATATATATATATATATATATATATATATAGCACACAACTTTAATTTCCCCCAATATAACGTCTAGAACTTTTGTTAAGAATCTGGAAAAATTGCTTATTAACGTTTTAAAAAATATTTTATATTTTTACCCAATATATATATATATATATATATCCTCACAGAAAATAAAGTTCATTTTTATTTTATCTCAGGCATTAGAATTTTTTTTTAAAAAAAAATTGATAAAGGAGTTTAACGGATAAAAACATAAAGTGCACGTGAGTAGTCAATATATTCCATCAGTGAAACCAAATATATATAGTTCTTGATGAAGGATAACACAAGTACGCCAATTTGAAAATATTTTAAAAAATCATTATCAAGAGCAAAAGATATACTTATTGCATAGCTTTTGTGAAAGGTAGAAATCTCATATAACTCAAGATTGAAAATACTTTAGTATAAAATTTAATATGAGCTTGAGTTAATAAAAGGGCTAATAAGAGGAGTACTTGAACTAACAGTTGGAGATGACCATTGGAGTTTTAATTGACCGGTTTCAATGACCTTTAAAATGGTTCTATTAAATTAGATTATTGTTTTGTAACTATCATTTTAATTGTCACTAAACTGTCATTAATGACCATTATTGCTGCTCAATGGCCACATGATTTATGCCTACAAAAGGAAATGTTTAGAGTAAGGTCAGCATGATTGAGGTTAGAATACAGAGGTTTGGTGACACCGAGCTTGATCCTTAAGCTTTGAGTTACACTACTATCTTTTTGTTGTTTTGTCACCTTACTTTCTACGGGAAGGTTTTGTTTTATCTTGGGGAGTTCCGCTACCTAACTTTCTAGGGGGTTGTAGAATATTGAGTGTAACTCAAACTATATTTTTATTGTGTTTCTGTTGGTCCTGCTGTCAACAATTTGTAAAGTGTAAATTGCTCACACCAACATATTATCGCCCATCTTACTTAGTATTTCATGGGGAAATTTATCAAAATAAGAAGAAAAAAAATAAAAAAGTACCAAATTACAACACTTTGAAAAGTATTTCTCAAAATAAAGCAGTCAAACCCATCAGTTGATTGACGCCAGTACTGACGTCAGTCAACTGACGCCACATGTCAGTGGCGTGAGTCAACAGACGCCACTAGACTAGTGGCGTCCTTCTTCTCACTCCACCCTAATTCAATATATATTGAATTGGGGCAAATTGACCAAAATAAGAACAAAAAAAAAAAAAAGTACCGGATTAGAGCACTTGGCAAAATATTTACTAAAGTAAGGCAGTCAAACATGGCGTTTGACTGACGCCACAAGTGGCGTCGTACCTCCTGACGCCACTTTGTAGTGGTGTCAAAAGGTACGACACCACTAGTGGCATCAGAAGGTACGACGCCACTAATGGCGTCGTACCTTCTGACGCCACTTTTGCATCAATTAAAAAATATATATATATATATTATTTACAATTTCCTTAATTGACACAAAAGTACGACGCCACTAGTGGCGTCGTATATTCTGACGCCACTAGTAGTGTCGTACCTTCTGACACCACTGCAAAGTGGCGTCAGGAGGTATGACGCTACTAGTGGTGTCAGTCAAACACCATGTTTGACTGCCTTACTTCGGTAAATATTTTGATAAGTGCTCTAATCCGGTACAATTTTTTTTTTTTTTGGTTCTTATTTTAGTCAATTTCCCATTGAATTGGACCCAATTCAATATATATTAAATTGGACGCCAGGTGGCATCCAATTCATAAAAAACAAATAAATTATAATTATATTTAAATAATAATAATTCTAATTAATTATAAATAATAAAAATAATAAATAATAATTTTAATAAATAATTAAGGGAATTAAAATATTTAATATTTATTATAAACCTTAGGATACAAGACTATGGGATATGATATTGTTACTACAATTTTTTGCTACTACTAATGTTATACCGTTAGATCAGAATCTCATCTACCTTTATAATTTCTCTCTCCTATTAAGATTAAGATCTAACGGTGAAAAAATGATAGTAACCAATTCAATATATATTGAATTGGGGTGGCGTGATGAGAAGAAGGACGCCACTAGTCTAGTGGCGTCTGTTGACTCACGCCACTGACACGTGGCGTCAGTTGACTGACGCCAGTACTGGTGTCATTCAACTGACGGGTTTGACTGCCTTATTTTGGAAAATACTTTCCAAAATGCTGTAATCTGGTACTTTTTTATTTTTCTTCTTCTTATTTTGATAAATTTCCTGTATTTCATGCAATTTTTGTGTCAAATTAACGACTAACTCTCAAAATTAAGAACTAATCTCCATGTTTTAAATGCCCGGTTTCCTTATACACCAATGTGCCTTATTTGATTACGTAGGAAACATTATTAGGATTGCAAAATCAAATTAAATAAACGTTCACATTGACAACAAAAAGAAAAAAATTTAAAGCCTTAGGATAAAGTAACAGTTTATATATTTTTATCAGTTTGGAGAATTTTTTTTAATAGAGAATTAAACCCGCGAATTTTTTTCCTTGAAAATCTAATTTTGGTAAAAAAGTTTATAGGTAAAAATTGATGGAAAAATTTCATATAAAGCTGCCTGAAATAGAAAAATTCTAAGTAACATTGGTAAATTCAACAAATTTCTAATTGAGTCGTTAACCCAAATTTAGATTTCAAAATTTAGGTAAAATAATTTTAGTACTCTCTCCTCTCTCCAATATCCTCATAAAATATTTTCATTGCTATGTAACTTATGTTTTTTTTAGTGTTTGTGTTTGTGTATATATAAACGTTAATAGACACACACATTAATTTTTCATAAAAAAATATATCAACATTAATATATGATTAAATAAAATATGATTCACTAATTATTATTATAATTGTTATTATTATTATTAAATGATCATCAAGAATAATTAAGCCAAGAAATATTTAAGGTGCACTTAACAATTTTTTGAGTTGCCCCTAGCTTCTTAAAATATTTAATGGTGCAATATTGTCTCTAATATATTAAAAGTTGAGCAATTTTCACCCTCCTTCTAGCCAATGCCAATGCCGCTCTCTTTAGTGAGGGAAAAATATATCTCTCCCGATTGGAAACCTAGTTGGACCTTTACCCTAATGTCTACTTTGTTATTAGTCGTCTTTGTAATGAACGAAATTTCACTTTGCTATTTGATAGATCTCCTTCTCTAAACCATCACGTATTGTCTGCAATAATATACTCCAAAGAATCGTAACATTTGAGAGGATAAGGAGACTTTGCTATTTGATAGATCTCCTTCTCTAAACCATAACGTATTGTCTGCAATAATATACTCCAAAGAATCGTAAGATTTGAGAGGATAAGGAGGTTTGAGACTATTGATAAGGGTTATATGTCTGTTGATCTTTTTATAGATTGTGTGCATATAATTATAATTTGACAGAACCATATGCTTTATGTTGTTACTCTCCTTCAGATTTGATTTGAAAAGCCAGATTTTCCTGCGCTTATGGTACACAGAAAAAGAGGAGTGAGAAAGTTCATCTCTATTAGTACCCAATTCTCTCTCTAAAAACTCTTCTCTCAGGCATAAGAATGAAGAACAAGTCGATATTCAGAAGCAGCGATGTATGTTTTTCACTTTGTTTCCGAATAAGAGATATTAAAGTATAAAGGTATATATTATGTCTTGTAACTCAATGAGATTCTAGGTTTGGAAATTAATAAGTTCAAATTTGCTTTTTAATTCAGGAAAAAATATTTTCTTTTTAAATAATCATAGGAAAATAAATAAAAATTTCACACTTTAATTTTTGCTTTTTAAACAACTCAGGGCCCCAATTTCTAAATTCTATTTTGTACTATGTGATCTTATTAATGATTTATTAAGTTTAGCAACCAAATTAGAATTTGGTATTTCAAATGGTTTTTAAAAGGATTTTCCAAAAATTAAAATCCATTGAAAATAGCAACCGGATTGTGAAATGGATAGCGATGGTTACAATGCCTCTCCAAGTTGCAAAAAGGTTGTTATGTCTGCCACATGTTTGATCTATTCATTAATGATCATCGAAAGCTAATCAACCGAGAAAACGAGAGTGGTGTGAACAAAATTACTTCTTTTTATCCTACTTATAGGACATATTTAACTGATTTTGGAGGGATTAAGGATAGATATTTTATTTTAAATTTCTGATGCATGTGTTTTAATTGCTTCTATTTACTGCATGTTATTTCCAGCTATCACCAAATCATGTACATAAGCTAACACAATAGTAACATCTTCCTTATCTTGTTTTATGAACAAGGAGTAGTCAAACTTACTCTGCCTAAACCTTGTTTTAGGCCATACAAGGACTTGATCAATTCACAAACCTTATTTTTACTAATTTGATCAAATCCTTGTGGTACTTGCATATATACTTCCTCATGTAAGTCCCCTTGAAGAAATGCATTGTGGAAATCCATTTGAAATAGATGTCAACCATGCATTGCTGCAAAAGTGAGTATCAACCTCATAGTTACCATTTTAACAACCGGGGAAAATGTCTCAAAGTAATCTACTCCTTCTCTAGCTTACCATTAGAGGTATATTTGACTTTAAATACCCACTTACAATCTATGTTTTCATCTCCTCTTTCATAGCCTCCATCCATTTGGGATCCTTTGTTTCTTCCTGAAAGCTAGAAGGCTCACTAATAATATCAGTACACAACCAATAATCTCTGTAATTCTTTGAAACGTTATCGTAAGTCATATACATATATATATATTTGTGCATCGCATACTTTGCGTTTTACCTCTCCTCCTTCTTTAAAGGCTGCAAGACTTAGACAAATATAATCATTCAACCAAGAAGGGGATTTTCTATTCCCTGTGGGTCTTCCGAATCTCTGAGATTTTGATCTATATCAACATTAGTCTCATTGCCTAGATTTACCTAATCAAAACCAGAATCTGTATCCTGTTGGGGCTCATGTGTCCCCTTGGCACTGGCTGGAAAATAATCATGTGCAGTTTCATGTGAAAAATAATCAACAAAAAGCTTACCAACCCCCCTTGAATTTGTAGGCAATGAATCTTTGAAAGGAAACTTGTTTTCATTTTTCAAGAAAAATAACATGTCTAATAACAAACATAGTTTTAGAGTTAATTCCATAAAGTAAATAGCCCTTTCGATTAGGAGGATAGCCCCTGAAAATGCTAGGTTCGGCCATTGGTTAAAACTTATCATGTGTATTTACTATTTAGAGAGGTAGCAAATTCCAAACAGCCAAACACTTTTAGGAAATTTACATAAGATTGTTTGTGGTAAAGCATTTCATAAGGGCTCTTGTAATTCAAGGTTTTAAAGGGAGTTCTATTAATAAAATTGCAGCGGTTTTAATACTTTCCCCCCAAAACTTGGTAGGAACCCCAAAATGAAATAAAATGCTTCAAGCTACATTCAACAAATGTCTATATTTCCTCTCAACCACCCCATTTTGTTGTGGAGTGTACGGGCATGTTGTTTCATAAACAATTACCTTAGTATTAAGAAAGTCTCGAAGCTAACTATTGGCAAATTCCAGATCACTTTGGAGTTTCTTTATACTATTGGAGTATTGATTCCCTACATAGGTGAAAAAACTGTTTAGGCAATGCACAGTATCACTCTTATTCAATAGTAGAAAAACCCAAGTACATCTTGTAAAGTCATCCACAATAGTCAAGAAATATTTGTGTCCACTCTAATTGGGCCCTTTATTTGAACACAAACATCAACATGTATCAATTGAAAAGACAAAGTAGTGAGAGATACAGAAAAAGAAAAGGGTAAGCAAGTCTGCTTAGCTTGAGAACACACATCACAGGTTGTATTTCTAAAAAAATCAATGACTGCCCTATTTATTATATCCAAATGCCTAGGTATATCTAATGGTGCATGCCCGAGTCTATTATGCCATAAGTCTGAAAGTTGTTTCTTCCTTTCATTATGCTACAAACTCAAACTGGTTTCAATCCTTAAGCCCTTTCCAATTAGATATAATCCATCAAAAAGCTTACCAATCATCTGGGGTTTCCGAGTTGACATCTCCTGCAGAAAACAAAAGTCATAAAATGATATAGTACACTTAAGTTGTTTAGTTAGTCTGGAAACAGAAATTAGGTTGAAACAACACTCCCGGCAATAATAAACAACACGCAATATTATGTCATTAGATAATTTCACTGTGCCAGTGTGTGTAAGTACAATCCTATCCCCAATGGGAGCCAGCAGCTACCTCATTTGATTCCTTCCTCAAGAGTTCAGCAAGCTGATCATATTGTTGTGGGGTGAGAGATGATTGCGAGCTTGGACCAGCGAAATGTGAAACATCAATTGCTTGGTTGACTTGACTTTTCTGTCTACCTCCTCTACCCCTCTCAGGATTTCATAGGTAGTATTTCTTTAGTGACCACGACGATTACAATGAGAGCAGATGTCTTGTGAGCATCCATCCATGATGTCTTCCTTGGCCTTGCTGGTCCCCTCTGCTAGAGATGGAAACTGCCTCAATAGGGTTGCTTTAAGACTGAACAACAATGGTGCGCTGATCTTCTTCTTGTGTTATCATAGAATATGCTTGAGTAACATTAGGAAGAGGTGACATGAGAAGTATGTGGGACCTAGCTTGCTGGTAGGAGTCAATAAGTCCCCTTAAGAATTGAAGGAGCCGTTGTAGTTCTACGATTTTTACATATTCGGCTGAGGTACTGCACTTTCAGCTAGGAAGAGTAACTAACAGACTATATTCATCCCAAAGTCACTTTAATTGGATAAAGTATGCAGACACAGTAGATGTTCCTTGAGTCAAAGATGAAATTGATCTATGTAATGAAAAAAATCTTGGCTCCATCCATCTTATGAAATCTCTGTTCTAAGTCCTTCCATACCTGGTGCGCATCTTCAGAAAATACAATTCTATTGGCTATGTCTTTGTCAACCGAATCAAGGAGCCATGACAAAACAACGGCATTGCACCTATCCCATAATTAAGGGAACTTAACCTCCTTCTCACGCGGATAACTTACATCAACAAAGGAGAGTTTATTTTTTCCACGTAATGGCAGGCGCATAGCTCGACTCCAAAGAACATAATCTACGACCCTTAAGCATTTGTGGGACGAATGTCACTGCTTGGACATCTGAAGGGTGTAAATACAAAGGATGATTAATGTCGACGGAAGATGTTGGAGACGCCATTAATTTGTTGCCAAATCACCAAATCCTCAAACAATAATTGGAAAAACAATGTTCTGGGATTCTGAGACAGACGAGTGAATTGCAAAGATTGAAAAGCAGTCACCGGAACCCCAACGTCTGGGCCCGCAATTAGAATGGCGAGAAAGAAGACAGTCAGAAACAAGGCAGTCGGGAACTTACCATTCTTGGGTTCTGAGACCGGCTCCGAAAGCTAAAGTGATCGAACCCAGGATCGAAGAAGACTTGTTGATATTCTGAAATTCTGAGATCGGCTATGAAAGTTGAGCCAGCATAGTTTCCTCTAGACCGATTATGGAGGAAAGAACGCCAAGGTCGGAAAATACATGCTAATATTCCAAAAAGGACGTCTTCAACGCCAATTCGTCACCACCACTACCAAGCTCAGCGGCGTCAGCAAGATTGGTAGCGATTGCTCTGCTCTCTGAGTTGCCGGAAACTGGACAGGAGGATTTCACGAGGGAGCATCACTTGAGAATGCAGAATTCCTCGAGACCAAGTGAAATATTTGGAGCTCTGATGGAACGAATCGGCAGAAATTTTGGAATAAAATCTTTCGGGTTTGAAACGAATTGGAACCCAAAAATCAGAACCCCCACAGTTTTCAGCAGCACTGCAGAAGGGAGGAAAGATTACACATCTTGTGGTTGGAATGACGTCTTGTGCCTGAGAACTGAGAAACTTATTGCAACAAGACGAAACGATGTCGTTCAGAGTACCCAGACAGATCAGAAGCAAAATTAGGCCTCAATGATTCTCTTGGGCTTCAAAAGATTAGCCTGCTCTGGTACCAAGGTAAAACAATAGAAGCATGGTGTAACGCCCAAAAGCACACCAGCATAGGGACTTCCCAGGGGTCACCCTCCTGAGATTTTTCTGGGCTGAGCACGCTTAACTGTGAGGAGCGTTAACCACCATCGCTTAACTATGAGGAGCGTTAACCACCATGCCAAAAGCTTAAGCTGATAGTAGAGGCGCACTCCATATTATTTATACCCCAGAAACGCCCCTCATCCTGCCAGATGTGGGGCCCGTCACGGTGAGACCGTGACAAGCTCCCCCAGCCATCCTAGTGATGCCCCCATCACCCAGTAGGGGTCCCCCATCCACGGGGAAGGCGGCCCACCCCTTACCACACAAGGGGGACCTACCACGGGGCCCACCCCCTACCACACGGGAGGGGCCCACCACCACTGGCCATCATCGAGTGAGGGTCCACCTCCATTCCATCCACGGAGGGGCCACCACAACGGGGCGAGGCGACGTCGGCTCTGATACCACTTATAACGCCCGAAAGCACACCAGCACAAGAACTTCCCAAGGGGTCACCCATCCCGAGATTTTCCTGGGCTGAGCACGCTTAACTGTGAGGAGCGCTAACCACCATGCCAAAAGCTTAAGCTGATAGTAGAGGTACACTCCATATTATTTATGCCCCAGAAACGTCCCTCATCCTGCCCGTGTGGGGTCCGTCACGGTGAGACCGTGACAATGGGCTACCAAAATAATGGAAATGCAGGATCAATCTTGTTATTGGATACTAAAACAATACTTATATTACAAGACCAGGCTTATGGGCCTAACGACCATGGACTAAACAAATAACTCTTAAAACACCGGCCCATAACAGCCCTGATATGAATAACCAACAACCATTAGGAGCGAATGGTTAAATAGAGGATTTGAAGCCAACTAAGAAGTTCTACTATATTGTGGAAAGAGTGCGATCAAAATTATAAACTTGGAAGGCTAATTGTCTCTCTATGGCCAAGAGAATAACTCTGGCTAGATCTATATCAAGCACAATCCTTGTTTATCCAATGATGATAGCAAGGATCCCCAAAAGTATTTGTCAAGAAGTAGAGAGAATTCAGTAGAATTAACATGACCAGTCCTCTCATCAATATTATCCTATTGGATGGGAACAAATAACAAGACCCAAGCCATATAGGGGCCTTGGTTTTAGAAGACTTGAATCATTAAATAGGGCTTGTGGTGCAAAACTTACTAGGCGTCTAATTGTGGGGACTATAGCCTTATGGGCAGAGATCTTAGAACACAGATGTATGTTGAGAGCTGAGGAGTTACTTATGGTGTATGGGTCAGGAGACTTGAAAATATGGCAATTTATGTGCTCTCAAAAGGAAATTATTAAACTGGGGACAAAATGGCAAGTCATAATAAGATAAATGGTAATTTTTTTCAATGATTACGGGCTAATTGAGGGGAAGCCTTTGAAAGACTTGTGTAGGAGTCAACTAACTGAGGAGGAGAACCTATCTTTAGTAGCGGTTTGGGTGACCAATGGATTGTGGAATTTTGGGGAGCTGACTGAGGTTGTATAACACAGATGTATGCTCCTCCCTAAGCTAATGTTGTAAATGACTTCATGGTGTGGGGAGTGTTAAGTAATAGACATTTTTTGATTTGAAGTGCATACTTTCTAATTGGAAAAAAAAAACCCCACAACCTATGCTACCAAGTGTTCAAGGGTATTTGGAATTGGCAAGGGTGTAAAGAGTTAAAGTCTTTATGTGGAAGGCTTTTTTAAATCAATTACCTACAAATAAATGGCAGAACTCCTAGTCACAATGCTCGACTGTATGTGATTTTTGTTGTGTAGCGTCTGAAAATATATCACATATACTGAGGGATTGTAGGTATGCAAAACATATGCGGTTAAAGTTAAAATTGCCACAGTATGCATCTGCATTTTTTGCAACAGGCCTAAGAGATTGGTTGACCATGAATCTTGTAACATCCTGAAATTTAATAGGATAGATTAACACACACACATATTGAAAACGTGGTCGGCAAAAACCGATCACGTAAAAGTTAAAGGGAGGGAGTAATAAAACTACTCCCCCATTTTACACAATTCAACCCCCACTTTACCCAATTCAGCCCAAGACTTTACCCTTTTCACCCCAACACATTACCTCTTTCACCCACCTACTTTACCCATATTCACCCCCCAATTTCACCCATTCACCCCCTCCCCAACTACTATAAATACGCACCTTCGGGTGCGTATTCAGGTAGAAGCAACAAAGTGTTAGAAAAAAATGGAGAGAAAGAAAGAGAGAGGGAAAGCGTAAAGATAATTATTTGGGGATACTGATAGTTGCTTTTTGGTGATTACTTAAGAATTAGCGAGTAACAGGTAACTCTAAATATTCTTTCATATACTTGTAAATTGTATGTGATTATGAATTATATTTTTTATAGATTGATTTATATGTATATATATTATAATATTATTATTATGAAAAACTAAATATTACAGCTTTGTATCCATGAAAATTATAGTTTTGTACCCGTGAAAATCACAGTTTCGTGCCTGTGAAATTCACAATTTTGTGCCCAAGAAAATTACAATTTGTGCCCAGGAAAAATTACGATTTTTGCCCCTGAATTTCAAAAATGACAGTTTAGTCCCGAATTTCAAAAATGACATTTTAGTCCTTTGAATTTCAAGAATGACATATTAGTCTGATGAGGTTTTATGATATGTTTGGTTTACCTTTTTATGATATTTGATATAAATGGAAGCGTATTTTAATATAATTTATTTTATTGATATAATTATTATGGTGACTGTATGTGATGGGTTGGAGTAAGGAGGAAATTTAAATGATAAGATTTATTTATGCTACCACTCGGTGCACAGTGGATGGTACTTGTCAGAGCCTCATCTTCCATGTTTTCCTCTGGCCGGGATTACATTGGAGTTGTGAGACACGTAACACCTCCTTAATTGTTATTTTTAAGGAGGGGAGCCATAGTCCATGCTTAAGCTTTATATCTTTAGCCGGGTGTATCTTAGGTTTTGGAGAGCTTGGAACTATTCAGTCAAATGAGTGTGTTTCTGTCGGACTATATGTTAGCCTATGGCTCTAGTCAGTAGTACAAGGGTGGATGGTGATATAAGGGAGGCTACATATTACATACTGTATAATTGTATAGTTCACAATTTGACATAATAATGATTACTTTTGTAAAGAAAATTTTGTATGAGAAATTATGATATATACAAATATATTTATTAATCAACTCCTGTTTTTGTCGTGTATAATTTGCTTGTGTACGGTAGAACTTTCAGTAGTTACTGAGACGTGAAATCTCATCCTATATTTACATTTTTTAGGTGAACATTTTGTTAGGGAGCAAGGGAAGGCACCTATGAAGTGAGCTTTGAAGGCTCATTTGTACTCCTGTAGCTTATGTTATGTTATTTTTATTTGTCAAGACCCTAAGATTTCTGCTTTGTATTTAACTCTGAAATATTTTGGAAACTTATTTTGACTTTGTACTATGAATTTTATTTGAAATTGTTATGTAATTTTAATGATTTGGATATTGATCATCCTGTTGGAGGTATTCCAAATATTTTGACCAAATTTTCGGGTGTTAAATTTGGGGTGTTACATATCTTGGAGGAAGGATGAGCAATGGAGTGGGTTTTCGTTGGAAGCTTATTTTTGGTGTTGCTACATGGAAGTTTTGGGGGTGGAGCAACTGTTATTTGTTTGAAAGGAATTTTACTAAACCATTTGATCTAGCTGCTACTATTCGCCATATATGGATGAACTTTGTGTTAATGCCGGAAGATCATGCTATGGTTCGGATAGTAGTAGGTTCATTGGAACTAGAAAGCTCTCTGATATGGAAAAATCCTTACAGGGAATGGATTAAAATCAATGTCGATATGGCTATGGTTTTAAGAACTTCTAAAGCTGGGTGTGGAGGTCTTTTACATGATTACAAGGGAGAATGGGTCTGCAGGTTTATGAAAGAACTGGGTGTTTGTACCGTTAACACTGAAGAGTGTTAGTTCCTTATGTGTTTTGATGATAATCAACAATTGTAAACGCACATTGGAGTTTTGTCTTTGGTAAAAAACTTACTGTCAAAGACAAACTCAAGTATTGATATGAATACTCGAGTATTAAACACTCAAGTATTCAATTGAATACTTAAGTATTGACTTGACAGAGAATTGCTCAAATCCATTACACAAAGCAATACTCAAGTATTGGACACAATACTCGAGTATTGAACTTACAGAGAGCACTCCAAGTTTTCACCTTGAGACAATACTCAAGTATTGATATGAATACTCGAGTATTGAACACTCAAGTATTCAATTGAATACTCAAGTATTGGTCATACAGAGAGACATCAAAGATTTACGCCTCATGAATACTCGAGTATTGATTTTACATACTCGAGTATTGGACTTTTACAAAGTTTTCAAATCAACATTTGTTTATGAATACTCAAGTATTCATTTGAAAACTCAAGTATTGACATGGAAAAACTCCACAAAATTTTCAAATGAGTGCATACTCGAGTATTGATTTGGAAACTCGAGTATTGGGCATACAGAGAGCTTTTCCTCTTGTCAATAACTTGAATACTCGAGTATTGTCCTTAAGGTCCAAA
The DNA here is from genome assembly GCA_034222035.1 of Acacia crassicarpa. Classification (NCBI taxonomy): domain Eukaryota; kingdom Viridiplantae; phylum Streptophyta; class Magnoliopsida; order Fabales; family Fabaceae; genus Acacia; species Acacia crassicarpa. The sequence continues at coordinate 42,330,009 of JAWXYG010000001.1, read as the reverse complement.
GTTTACATCACGATGATTTCTCTCTGGATGATGAATACTCAAGTATCAGGATGGATACTCAAGTATTGACTTAAGTACATAGTGACATACTCGAGTATTGATGAACATACTCAAGTATTGAACGCTAAACTTGAAAATCAAATCTGACGAATTTCTGGAACCATCTTATTTGATCTTAATACTTTCTCTTATTATTCTTCTATATTCTTAGCTATGTTTAACCATCTTTTCGATGAGTTTCAGACAGATCAACGAAAGTTAATTGAAGGTTAGAGGAAAAGCGAAAAGGTAGTTCAGAACATTAAATGCTGAACAAAAAGTTGCTCCTTTTTGGGTAATCCAACCGCACACGTCTACAAAGCATTTAAGAATGATTTCTACAACAAGTAAACTCTTCTTCAACGAACTAATTCACAGAGAGTCAACTCTGCTTACTTGGACAGCTGGATTAAGCTGAGTTTAGAGAGAGAATATGCCAAAACCACTTCCTAAACACGGCAAAGCTTATCCAACGGATCTATTGGGATAGCAACGGTCATATATTGATCTCTACCTATAAATAGAAGACAGATTCAAGCAGAAAAGTGTGAAGAAACAAGCTTACACTTCCAACATGCTGATACTCTGTTTTCACATCATTTACAGTCGGTTTTTCATGTCTAGATAGCTTAGAGAGTGAGATGATTTGTATTGTTCTTCAGTGTTCATTTATTCGCTTCTGAGAGAGAAGATTTATTGTAATCATTCTATCAATCTGAGAGTTACTCAAGATTGGGTGATCTTAAGTGGGAAACACATTATGTTGATTACAACTTGTAAGGGGGAGTGAATCCTAGTGAGAGGATTACTTCGAGTACAGAGTGCGTAATCAAGCGATGTGTTGATTATAGTTTGTAAGGGGGAGTGAATCCTAGTGAGAGGATTACTTCAGTTACAGAACGTGTAATCAGATTGAAAGAAGATAGTGGATTGAAAATCTCAAGTGAGGCTTTGGGACTAGACGTAGGTCAAGGATAAGGCCGAACCAGTATAAATCAGTTTGCAAATTCTCTTCCCTTATCTCTTACATTTTCAGCATATATGGTTGAATGTGTATACATATTTAAATGTGTGGTTATTGCTTTGTAAACCGATTTCAGTGAGTTACGAAAAGATTTTCAAAGTTACTAAATTTTTATACTTCACCCAATTCACCCCCCCTCTTGGGTTCAGCCGGTTTTTACATTTGGTATCATAGCAGGACTCTTGTTTAAAGGACTTAACCGTCTCAAGAGTTTCAATGGCTGATTTTGGGTGTTCCACGTTTTCAGAAGGATTTGATTTTAGCATTCCACCTCTTTTCAAAGATATCGATTTTTGGTTTTGGAAAGCTAAAATGACTAGTTTTATCAAAACAACTGATTTTTATATGAGGAATGTTTTTACAAATGCTTTTGATTTCAAACCAAGAAAGGATTGGACTAAAAAGGAAAAGAAAATGTTTTCATTGAATATTAGAGCAATGAAAATCCTTTATAGTGCATTGACAGAAAACGATTATGAGGAAATCAAGTTTTGCTCTAGTGCTAAAGATATTTGGGATACTCTTGATTCTATTTATGGTTCTAACAATTGTGTTGAAGTTAATAGTGTTGGTAGTTCATCAGAAATTATAAATTGCATATCCACAACTGATGAACAACTGGAGATTGAAGAAGGAGAAATCATTGAATACTTCTATGATCTAGTCAACGCAAAAGAACAAAAGGAAGACGATTCTTAGGAAGAGCTCATGGATTATTATAATAAACCATTATCTGAAGCTCAAGATGCACATGTGGTAAACGATTCCAATTCTTCTTGTGTATTAAAGAAAAATGATTTCAAACAGTTGCATAAAATTGTTCTTCAACCAATCGTTGATTCTAATTTGAAAAGTAAGAATGTTTTGAAACAAAATGTTGGAAAATCTATTGGGAAGAATGAATATTCAAATGAAGATTGTTTGAAGTTTTACTCTAATGACCAACATAATACTTGCAAAAATGTTCATAATAAGCATCATTTTATCATTTGCAATTATTGTGGAAAATTTGGGCATATTTCTCATACATGCTATATTAGGAGAAATTCTAATGTGAGAAATAAATTTGTATGGGTTCCTAAAGGACAAGTAAGGTCCAATACTAACTGTCAAGGACCCAAATATAAATGGGTACCAAAATGTCCATCTAGTGCTTTATGTGTGCAGGACCATTTGAAAATCAATGGACATAAGGGCATTGAAAAGAGGAAGAAGAAGCCAAGAGTTTCTCATGCACCATTGAAGAAGATCATAGCATCTATATCAAGTAAGAGAACTCTTAAGGCACCCATTGCTGAAACTACAAAGCTGAATCAAAAGAAGCAATGGTTACAAGCAATAGGACTATGTTCTACTTCAAGAACAAACTACCATAGAGTACCCTTCAGCTATCTTGAGGAGAACAAGAAAAGGAGATTCTCTCAACTATCAAATAGAAGCCTCTTGAAGTCTATATCTCTTGAGAGAGCTTTGCCAACACCCATGGGAAAACATATGAAGAACCAATGGGTAAGAAAAGTCAATCTTCCTAGCACCTAAGGCAAAGGTATACAATAATAAAACCTCTTATGCTTTCATCTGAATCTTTTTTTTAAGGTTTTATATCTTGTAACCTTAGGAATGAGCATTGCAAACTATTTTCTTTAAAAACTGGGTTTTCACATCCCTTAAAAATCCACTTAATAAATGTATAAAGGGATTGCAATGTTTAATAGTTTAATTCTTTATGCATACATGATGATTTGAAAAGAAAGTATTTCTTTTTATGCATAAAGTCATGATTAATTCATTGTGTTCAATTATTCTGAGTTGATTATATTCATAAGAGCATATGAATTTTGGTTCCTACAAGTTAACGATGATTGGATCCAAGTAAGATTGGATACCAAGAAAGAAAAAGACCTATATGGTTTTGTAGGATGAGAAAAAGCTTCTCAAGAATATAACATAGAGAAATGATTCGAATCTTGAGGAAGCTAAATAAGCTATGCTTGATGTTGATGGTGAACGTCTGAAAGGGAGTCATCTACATCAAAACCATCTTAATCAAGCAAGCTTCTACAAGAACAAGAGGAATTACGGTGATATCTATTTCTTACCCCATATTGTGCTTATATGAAATTCATATTTTGGTAATGAATACTTGTCTATCATTGCATTCCTTTAGCAATCAACCATTTATGTTTTTCAAAATGTTTTTAGATTGCTAAATGGACCATAAAGTGAATTTGTGCATAACCTTCTGAGTTTATGTATTTTTCTTTAAAAATGCACAATTCTAAAATTTGTTTGAATTTGAATTCACTTTGTTTTGTGAAAATGCATACACGTGATTTGGAAAATATTCATACTTTGATTGCATTCAAATAATGTTTCAAAATTGGAAGTTAAATCTTTGTATATTGAATGACAGATATGCTTCAAATTTGTCCATTAGAATTTTCCGTATCATTCACATAGTGATCTTTGGTATTTAATATGATGCTTGAACTCCTCATTCTTTATTTTCAATCAAGTTAGGTCTTATATCTAACAAATTGACCATCTATATGAGTTTCAAGCTTATCTCCATAAAAGAATCCAATTTATGAAAATCTTATGCTTATTAGATAAATCCGTATTGGCCAAGTTATTATGAATGATCATGAATGCATTAAATATTAGTGTATTAACCATTATATGGAATAACCTACTAGGATAATATTATGGAACTTTAATCATTTGGATTAATGAGTTTGTACTTCATCGTCCATGAATCCTAGTACTACTTGTGTTACTCAAATATATAAGCATTTGTCTATATCCATGTTTTGAGTAACTATTTCTGTATACTCATAATTCTTGTCTTGAATGCTCTTATGTTTTCAAGACTTTACTCTAAAAAGCAAGATTATCTCTTGGTCAATAGCAAAGTCATTGTGCTTATATATTTCTGTTGCACTAAGCATGTCTTGATAATGCTTTACATTCATGACTTTGGCTTATCAAACATTCTTCAACATGTTAACTTCAATGTTCAACATGTTCTCTAAAATCTGAAGCTTTATGACACATTCTGATATATTGACTTCCACCATGTTTTAAAGTGATCATTGTTTTTTTTTACGGCATACTTCATAAATGAATCTTTTAGTTATGACAATTTTGATTTCATAATACATTAAGATTTGAAACGATTTGCACATTTCGTTGTCATTCTTGAAAAATCTGAACTGTAAGTTGATAAATGCTTATCTTTATGGATAAGACTTTTTATACTCAAACTTACATGTATTCTATCAATGACATCTTTTCTGCATAAAGTATATTTACAAACTGTCATTGAGAAATAATTTTCTTGGTATCATTTAGTTGTTACCCTATTTGAATCATTGACATGAACTTATTTGATTATGTAAAACTATGTTTTGATCTTTGACTGTTTTACTCTTTGCTCCGATATCATATGGTTGAGTTATATAAGAGCATAAGAGTTGTTATGTCTAATCTTGTGTGGACTCAAGATTCATTGAGTACCAAAGAACATACATTTGTTTTGCAGAATTTTTTAAAATTTTAGTAATTGCTAACGAAAAGAGAATACTCGAGTATTAGAGGGAATACTCGAGTATGGCGAAGTCAGAGAGCAACATTGAGTTTTGGAGAAGATGAATACTCGAGTGTATAAGTTGAATACTCGAGTGTCCACCAGTCAGAGAACAACCTGATAATGAAGAAGTTAAATACTCGAGTATGAGGGTGTAATACTCGAGTATCCACCAGGCAGAGGACAAACAAATGCTAAAGAAGTTGAATACTCGAGTTTATTAGTTCAATACTCGAGTATTAGTCGTGGAAATTCAAAGGTTCACTATACACCTTTGAAGTCCAGATTAGTGTTTACCTTTCAATACTTGAGTGTGTAAGTGAAATACTCAAGTATGCAATACTCGAGTATGGTAGCGCAAATACATATGCAATATGTTCATGTTCTTCATTACTCGCTCTGAAACTCAAGTTTGCCCTAGACGCTCCCTCTTTCTCTCTCAGAATCTCTCAATTTTCGACCAAATCCTTCCATTAAGCAATCAATTATTTATGTTTTTCAAAATGTTTTTCATATTGGTAATGGATCACAAGTGATTTTGTGCATAATTTTCTAAGTTTAAGAATTCTGAAATGCACAATTCAAAATCTTGTTTTTGAATAACAATTCATTTTGTATTTGGAAAATGCATTCCAATGTTTTGAAAATATACATGATTTGATTGCACTCAAATAATATTTCAAATTGGAATTTAACTTTCACCATATTTAATGGATACATTGATTTTCTGAGCATATCTTCAAAGATGAGTTTTCACATCTTCAACATCTCAATTTTATAAAGCATTATCATGATTTGAAAGAATATTTGAGATATTGAAAACTATTTGCATAGTTTATGAAAAACTCATATAAATGACATACCTTCCTACATGAATGTATTTACAAAGTGTCATTGAGAAAATGATTTTCTTGGTATCACCTATTCACTTATCTGTATGTTCAGTGTTATGAATTAATTGGATAAGATTATATGTGATACACTCCTTGCTTGGAGATAACATACTCACCTAGAAGCAATTCAACTTTATAAGAAGAAAATTTGGGAATGGCCAATCCCAATAAATTGTGAATTGCCTCCACTTAATGTTAGTTATGTATTTTGATGATTAACTGATTACTAACTTAAGCATTGGAGAATCTAGATGTAGTTCTATACAAGATATTTATCATGATTAAAATCTCTGAAATCTTGCTGAAGTTTGCTGTCAAGAGGACTAAATTCGAGCCTATTTATGTTAAACCTGAGCTCGAGACAACCATAGAGGAGATATAAAGTTGAAGAGAGCTAAATTCGAGTATATAAGTGAACAACCTCGGTTTCAGCTCAAACAGAGAGAAATCCTGGACCTGAGAAAATGAGGAAACTCCAGCCTATTAATGTTAAGCTCGAATTTGTAAGTAAAATTCAAGAGTTCACCTTACACTCTTGAAGTCCAGGTTAGTACAAGGTTGTCACGATTGAAATGTTTTTGAAAACCTGATTGTTTCTCTTCACTTCAATCTACCCTTGAGTCTACCCCTAAATTCTCACATCCTCCTCCACGAGATTCTGAGTAAATGACCTCCAAACGTTTTGCATCTCCAAAACTCCAAAATCCGACCAAGAACAAACCCAATCCAATCTTCAAATTTGGAATAGGCAAGGAAATTCCTGGAGTTACTTTGAATCAACCTTCAACACTCAAGAGGAAGGAAATGCAGTTTAAAAAGCAAACTGAGTTTCTGAAGAAATCAACAAATAAAAAAGAAGCTTCTACTCTACCTAGACTGAAGGGAATTGTGCTTGAAAAACAACATGAGGTTCCCAAGAAGAAAGGTTCTGGGAAAGGAAAAATAAAGGTTCCAGAGGTTGATAAGAAACAGAAGCCAAGGAAGAAGAAGAATTCATCTCAGCATTCAGTTCCTACACCAGGGCAAGCAAGTTCTCAAGCTCTCTCACAAACTGCTTTTGCAATTCAGGAACAAGAGCTCCTCCTCCTTCAAGGCCAACAAGATCAAGAACCACCTATTCTTGAGTCCAGGAAACTCAGAGTGCTCCACCTCCTCCTATGTCTTCTAATTTTGATGCAAGGATCAAGGAAATTGTGGATAAAGCAATTTCTGAGTTAATTGATAAGGAAGAAGCAGAAGTTAGAAAACTTGTGCATGAGGTCAACAAGGGACATAGAAATGTTGTGGAGACTCAAGAAGGCTTCAACATAGAAAAAGAAGAGTTGAAAGAAAACCAGAAAGAGTTGAAAGAAGAATCAAGGATATAAGTGATCAGCTTGAAGATCACACAGCTAGCATTTCGACTCTTATGATCGCCATGATGAGCCTGAGAGATAAAATGGACAAACTTCTGCAAAATCAGTCCATGGGTGCTTCTAGTACTGCTTCTGGTGTGTCTACTTCAGCTGGACCATGCTCTGATATGTCTAACATAGCCTTTGAACCAGCCATCATCTCTGCACCAGCCATCACCACTGAACCTGAGCACTCCATTCCTACCACTCAGATTAACCCTCCATCTCAACAACAGGATCTTATTCCTACACTTTCATTTCAGGGAGAAGAGTGAAAAGGATCTTATCCTATTCTTGCACTTCCAAATATCCAACCTGATCCATCCTTGTTTGCTGATGACAAAGGGGGAGAAAGAGTGAAAGGATCAATCAATGTTTTTAATTTGATCATTTTATATTTCATATCTTCTTTCGAAACTCTACTTAACATTCTAGTCTATATCTTGATTAATCTCTACTAAATGTTAAGTTCTGCAATATACATGCTTTAATGTTATATAATTTCTACTGCTGCTAAACTCTGATACTCATCTAAACTCCATGGTTAATTTAAAATGTTTATGAGTATATCAATGAGTTATTTTGTTATCTTGGTATTTGGCTATCATGATTTTTTTTTTTAATGAAATGAACTATCCAGTAAACTGTCATGAAATTTCTACTTCGTTTTTGCTTAATTTTGATGAAATGAATTGTGTTTATTAAAATCTCAAAGTTTGCAAATGTTTTTGACCAAACTTGTTTTCTCATTGCTCAAATGATCAAATTCAATTTTTGAAAGCAATTGATAGTTTACAAGTGTTGTCATCATCAAAAAGGGGGAGAATGTTAGTTCCCTATGTGTTTTGATGATAATCAACAATTGTAAACGCACATTGGAGTTTTGTCTTTGGTAAAAACTTACTGTCAAAGACAAACTCAAGTATTGATATGAACACTCAAGTATTCAATTGAATACTCAAGTATTGACTTGACAGAGAATTGCTCAAATCCATTACACAAAGCAATACTCAAGTATTGGACACAATACTCGAGTATTGAACTTACACAGAGCACTCCAAGTTTTCACCTTGAGACAATACTCAAATATTAATATGAATACTTGAGTATTGAACACTCAAGTATTCAATTGAATACTCAAGTATTGGTCATACAGAGAGACATCAAAGATTTACGCCTCATGAATACTCGAGTATTAATTTTACATACTCGAGTATTGGACTTTTACAAAGTTTTTCAAATCAACATTTGTTTATGAATACTCGAGTATTCATTTGGAAACTCAAGTATTGACATGGAAAAATTCCACAAAATTTTCAAATGAGTGCATACTCGAGTATTGATTTGGAAACTTGAGTATTGGGCATATAGAGAGCTTTTCCTCTTGTCAATAACTTGAATACTCGAGTATTGATTTGAATACTCGAGTATTGTCCTTAAGGTCCAAAGTTTACATCACGATGATTTCTCTCTGGATGATGAATACTCAAGTATCAGGATGGATACTCAAGTATTGACTTAAGTGCATAGTGACATACTCGAGTATTGATGAACATACTCAAGTATTGAACGCTAAACTTGAAAATCAAATCTGACGAATTTCTGGAACCATCTTATTTGATCTTAATACTTTCTCTTATCATTCTTCTATATTCTTAGCTATGTGTAACCATCTTTTTGATGAGTTTCAGACAGATCAACGAAAGTTAATTGAAGGTTAGAGGAAAAGCAAAAAGGTAGTTCAGAACATTAAATGCTGAACAAAAAGTTGCTCCTTTTTGGCTAATCCAACTGCACACGCCTACAAAGCATTTAAGAATGATTTCTAGAACAAGTAAACTCTTCTTCAACGGACTAATTCATAGAGAGTCAACTCTGGTTACTTGGACAGCTGGATTAAGCTGAGTTTAGAGAGAGAATATGCCAAAACCACTTCCTAAACATGGCAGAGCTTATCCAACGGATCTATTGGGATAGCAACGGTCATATATTGATCTCTACCTATAAATAGAAGACAGATTCAAGTAGAAAAGTGTGAAGAAACAAGCTTACACTTCCAACATGCTGATACTCTGTTTTCACATCATTTACAGTCGGTTTTTCATGTCTAGATAGCTTAGAGAGTGAGATGATTTGTATTGTTCTTCAGTGTTCATTTATTTGCTTCTGAGAGAGAAGATTTATTGTAATCATTCTATCAATCTGAGAGTTACTCAAGATTGGGTGATCTTGAATGGGAAACACATTGTGTTGATTACAACTTGTAAGGGGGAGTGAATCCTAGTGAGAGGATTACTTCGAGTACAGAGTGTGTAATCAAGCGGTGTGTTGATTACAGTTTGTAAGGGGGAGTGAATCCTAGTGAGAGGATTATTTCAGTTACAGAACGTGTAATCAGATTGAAAGAAGATAGTGGATTGAAAATCTCAAGTGAGGCTTTGGGACTAGACGTAGGTCAAGGATAAGGCCGAACCAGTATATATCAGTTTGCATATTTTCTTCCCTTATCTCTTACATTTCCAGCATATATGGTTGAATGTGTATACATATTTAAATATGTGGTTATTGCTTTGTAAACCGATTTCAGTGAGTTACGAAAAGATTTTCAAAGTTACTAAATTTTTATACTTCACCCAATTCACTCCCCCTCTTGGGTTCAACCGGTTTTTACAAATAGGAGTGGGCTATGCTTGAGGGAATGGAAATGGCTTGGGAATTGGGCTATAGGAAGATTATTGTTGAGTTAAATTCATTAGAGTTGATTACTAGAATAGCTTATGAGAATTTTTGTTGTGGGAGTTTGCTAGTGTTCCAAATTCAACAGTTGAAAAGGGGTTGGAAGCAGGGATGGAGCATAATGTATACAAGGGGGGGCCATGGCCCCCCGCAAAAAAAAAGTTGTCTTAAAATTTTAATGGAAATTAAATTTTTTTAATACATTTTACCCTAAAATTATACATTTTCCCCAAAAAATTATACATTTGGCCCCCTCAAATATTTTTTCTTTTTAATTAAGTTGATAAGTATATATTTGGCCCCCCCAAATATTTTTCTCAAGCTCCGTCCCTGGTTGGAAGGTAGTTTTTGGTCATATCTTGCGTGTAATCAATAGAGTGGCTGATGCTTTGGCTAAACTGGGAATTAGTAGAACTACTATTTTGGATGAATGTCCTTTGTATCTTAGGAGGTGGGTAGATCAGGAGTGTCTGGGATTTATTTCCCCCTATGGTTAAATTTATGTCAAATGTAGTTTTTGGCTCTTAGCCATCTCTTATATCAAGAAAAAAAAACTCCTAACAGATTGCTTCCCTCATGCTTGTTACCTGAAGGTGAAGGAGGAACGTCTAGTACATCTTGATACCTTGCTTTCACTATAAAAATGGTGCTATCATATTTAAGGTTACATTCAGAGACAAAACCACTTAAGCATGGGGCCTCGGTTCACCAAGCGTGAATCTGCCTTCGATATCTAAGCTCTTATTCTTGGGTTTAAGCCCAACAAAGATTCTCACTTATAACACTGTGTTTTGAGGATTTCTTGAGCAATCCCTAGCTTCTTGTTTGGCTGTCGTTCAAGCTTCATTCCCATATTAGTGTGCACACTTGTTGATTCGAAGTCGACGTTCAGATTAGCGCCGAAGCATTGTACTTACTGTTTCTAGATCTTCCGCTGTTTCTTCTTCAGTACAATGTTCGCTGTCGAATGCTGTGTGATTTCTCCGTCGAAACATGCCAGTGAACTTGAGTCTTGTTCTACCGAAGACCTACAATTGTTGTCGAGTACTTATCTCCTTCAACGAGTTGACGCATGCACCTCACTCTATCTCCGGTGATCTTCTCATTCTTCTCTGATTAAAACCAATCTTGAAGTCGTGATATTCTCCTTTGTAAGTCTTTGTTTCAAGATTTGGTGGGTTGTCAAGAGTGTTGGGAGGTCGTTGAAATATTAGATAATGTGGACATGTGGTGACTGATCATTGATTTAAGATTGAGGTTCTTTGTTTTCCTCTTCAAGAGAAGGTGCCTTTTCATTATCACCACCGGTAATAAACCGTTGACTAAAGGTTTTCTTGATAATTAGAGTCATCTCTTGCATGGAATAATTCACTGTAATGGGTACGACCATTTGCTTTGTATAAATGACATTAAAAAGGGTTATAAATTTCTCAATGGCAGAGAAATCATGGATATGTGGGAGCTTGCTTAATGAATCTTCGCCTACTTCATAGAGTTGCTTATGGCCATTCTTGGTTTGGTAGGTGGGTTTTACAGATTCTGTCGTGGAAGCTTTCGTGTCACAGAGCACAATTATAATGCTGCAGTCAAACTTCTAAGTTTGTTAGAGCTTGATGTGTTAGTTCAATGTTTTGGTAATAAAATGTGCCATATAAGGAAATCAAACAAATAATTTGCCATTACAGGGACATGAGAGAAAGCCAATTGATTATAGTCTAGGATCTTCTTAGGTGTATTCTTCATTGAGTTCGGTACACCGTATTTGCTGATGGAGTTTGTAATCACCTCCCTCGTTGTCAATTGAATGTATCCTTTCTAGAATTGGAGGGTCTTTGGCACGGAACAAGGTTTCCAATATTGTCACTCCATGAAGAATCTTGCTGTGTTGCTGAAGCAAATGAAGTGTCTAGGTTGTAAAGTGGATATGATGAATCAGTAGCATGTGGATTCAAAGAAATGTCGGAAGTGTGTTCATTTGTCACATTTAAGCAATCACATGCGTACTGATGTGACTCATGATGAAGAGGGATTCCTATATTCTCGTTATACACATTGTAACCTTTACATGGCCATGAGTTCTCATTATAATTTTGGGTTAAATATCAAATTTGCCACGGAAGTTTCCCAAATGGAGCGCCCAGCACCCGAAAGTTTTTTGGGTACCAAATTTGCCCCTGAAGTATGAAAAAGGTAGCAAATTTGCCCCGGAAGTATGAAAAAGGTAGCAAATTTGCCCATCCGTTAATTTTGACCGTTAAGTTTGACTAACTGTCCACGTGGCATGCCACCTCATCACACGTGGCATGCCACCTCATCAACCAATAAAAGTTAAGTATCATTTTTGCCCCGGAAGTTTTCATTTAGAAGCAATTTTGCCCCGGAAGTTTTCATTGAGGAGCAATTTTGCCCCGGAAGTTTTCATTGAAAAGCAATTTTGCCACGGAAGTTTACAAAAGTAGCAATTTTGCCCTTCTTTCTTCCAATATTAAATTTGACTATTAAATCAGTCAAAAACCACACATGTTATGCCTTGAAAAATTTTACTATTAAATTAGTCAAATGATCAGCCTATACAAATTGCAGGGCCAGCCTAATTAAGCCCGAGGCCCTCCAGGGCCGACCCTGCAGGTCCAACTTCAAATTTTTGGCTTATTTTTCAAGGGCAAGCCCTGCAGGGCCAGCCTGATTAAGCCCGAGGCCCTTCAGGGTCGGCCTTGCAGGTCCAACTTCAAATTTCTAGCTTATTTTTCAAGCCTGAGCCCTGCAGGGCCAGGGCTTAAACGGGTCCAGTCCGATTTCCTGGCTCTAGTCCTTGTGACTAGTTCGGCTTCACAAATTCTGACTGTCTTGAGCTCAACATCTCAAGGATCTCCTTCTCTGACTCCAAGTTCCACCTTTTCAAGGCATGACATGTGTGGTCTTTGATTGATTTAATAGTCAAATTTAAAAGAAGGGCAAAATTGCTACTTTTGTAAACTTCCGGGGCAAATTTGCTCCTTAATGAAAACTTCCGGGGCAAAATTGCTCCTCAATGAAAACTTCCGGGGCAAAATTGCTCCTTAATGAAAACTTTCAGGGCAAAAATGATACTTTTGATTGATGAGGTGGCATGCCACGTGTGATGATGTAGCATCTACGTGGACTTCCGTCACTTTTGGGTAAATTTGATACCTTTTCAATACTTCCGGGGCAAATTTGGTACCCAAAAAACTTCCGGGTGCTGGACGCTCCATTTGGGAAACTTCCATGGCAAATTTGATATTTAACCCTATAATTTTTCATTGGGTGAAAGTTGCAAGTGTAGTTGGTGGTTCATTGGCTCATAACTTGAATGCTGTACAATTTCTAAACCTTATTTGTGTGGCTGAAGATGGTAATTTTTACCATCACTTGGTGGGTGAATGTAACATCCCAAATTCTAGGATTTGAAATTATAGATGTTGTATGGGAAATTATTGTGAAATTTGGCCAAAAATAATTATAGAGTTAACTATTGGGAAATTAGGGAATTATTTTTCCTTGTAATATTTGGAAAAAAAATTCAAGGAAATATTTTAAAGGGATAAGTTTTTGCCTAAAATTTTAGAAAAGAAGAATATGGATCAAAAAGTGAGGTAATTTTTTTTTAGTGGTCCCACAATACAAATACATTTTTTTTTCCCTGATACAATACAAATACATTTTCATGCAAGCCTATATACCCAATTACTCACTTAACCCATTATTCTTCATTGGATCTAAACCAAGTCCATTTCATTATTCCTAATTCTCATCTCATTGAGCCAACAAAAAACTGAACAAGTAAGAGAGTATGAGATGCAGCAAATCAAGGACAACATGTGAGATGGAGAAAAAAAAGGAAAAAAAGAAAAGAAAAAAGAAACACAAAACACACCAGATCACAGCACCATACTCCCTCATCACCTTATCTCATTCGGCCAAGGCACACAATCTTGGTAGCGAGAGATCTGCAAAGTGTCATCGTTCTCGAGCTCCATAACCTAGCTGCACCATACTCCCTCCCAATATATCCATTGCCTTCTGCAGAAACGCAAGAGACAGAAAGCATAAAAACATTTTTTTTTTAAAAAAGGCGCAAGACAGAATCAGAGGAGGAAGAAGAAGGATCCCACGTCCAAGCAAGCTTGAGGAATTAACTTAGGTGAGTTCTCTTAGTGATAAGTAAATATTTTATAATTAAATAAGTAGGGATTCTAGAATATATTGAGTGATTTTACTAATATCTTGTGTTTATTTAATTATCTTTTATATATTTATCTATCTTTGAATTAAATATAGGATAAAATAATATTATAATAGAAAATCTATTCATATCCTATATTTTGTGTAGGACATATTATGTGACCTAAGAGAAGCAACAAATTAAATTGAAAAGGGTATAATAGAATATATTAATATATTATATTATAAGAAAAAGATATAATATATTATATTATTTTATTATACTACCAAGGTTTAATAAAAGAAACGTACGTATAACCTGCGCAAAGAAAAAGAAGGAGGAAAAGACGCAAAATCAGGTGGGATCACGGCAATTAAAGAATTCAGCAAGAAGAAAAAAAAAGGAAATAAGAACGACGCATCAGAACACCACGCTGGAGAACGAAACACAAAGAATTCAGACGCAGAAGAACAACGCATAGGACGCAGAGAGCACAGCAACGATTGGAAAAAAAGATTGAGACGTGAGACACATGCAGGCCACAAGAACGAGTTTGATTTTATCTCTTTTCTTTTGTTAACCTAGCCATGCTTAGCTAGTTTTCTTTTGTAGTTAGGGAAATGATGAACCCTATGCGAATCTAAAATATTTGTTTGGATTCTTTATTTTCTTGATTAAATAAATTATCTTTGCTTAAAGCTTTCTTAAAGATTGATGACCTTTTAGATTGTTCATAGGTTGGTGTATGACCAGGGGCAGACCCAGGAATTTTACTGACGGGGGGCGAAAATAAGAAATACTACTACCTCCGATCCTAATTATAGGAACACTTCTATAGTGTAATTTGCACTATAAAAGTGTTTATATAATTAGAACTAGAGGGAGTGCATCATAAGTAAAAGTACTTGAATGAAATATGATACATACTTAATATACAAAAAATTGAAAGAAATTTATTATAGAAATTGAGATTACTTCATTTGACTCTTCGTCTACATGTTTTTATATTGTTAAACTCATCTATAATTGAATCTAACAATTTCTTTTTTAATCTATGTAATCAAAGAATTATCGAGAAATTGTATCTTCATCACAAAAAAAAAAAAAAAAGAAGAAGATGTTTCAGTAGTTTCTGTAGAAACTGGAAGAGTAAGTATAAATAAGAAGCTAAATGGTGAACTTTCCAGTTCTTGCTAGTCTTTGACATAATTTATATGTAGTTGACAAATTAATGAAATTTGGATGCTTAGAAATGTCAAGCTCTAAATGTTGTGACTCCATTTTCAAATGCAATTTTTTATGTTCTGTAAAATCTTTAGGATAAGATTTATCAACAAATTTGCATTTCTTTCTCTTCTTTTTGGCTCATGAGATGATTGATCTTCTCAAAGTTAATTAAAGTAAATTTTAATACTCTTACATTTTGTCATGCATTTCTCTTGCAGTGTTCCCATAGCTCTGTTTGCAGCAAAAAAAAGTCATCTTCCACTAAGATTTAAAACACTCTTTCTCTAATCAGACACATCAACAACCTATAATTATTTCCCATAACTCTATTTAAAAAAATATTCAGGGGGGGCGGGGGCCACCCCTGGCCCCCCCTCCGTCCGCCCTTGTGTATGACAATAGAGATGTTGGTGCATTTAACCAGAACCGTTAATTCATCATAGAGTTGCATGACCTAGACATAGGCTTACGAGTTTATGCGATCTCATAATTCTGGTTTAAAAATATAATCTTTCCAAACAATACTAAGACATTATGTTGTTTTCAAAGATAACGGACTAAGGTAGCATCAAGGCATTGTGACTTAGTCCAACTTTAGAGAATTGATCGTCAATCAAGAGAATAATAATAAATAAGGGATTCCATTTGAATTATTAGAGGAACATAGGGGGATTCTCATCCTTAACTACGTTTTTCTTAATTACTCATCTTTTTCAGTTGTTCTCGAGATTCATAATTTTAGATTCTTTTTCTTTATTCTTTAAATTCTGTTAACCCCATATTACTCGATTCATTCAACTAAAGCAAAAATAGCAAAATTAGTGATTGGAATACTATTCCTCGTGGGACGATCTTTTTCTCACTACTTTATTACTTATAATGACCGGTACACTTACCGAAGTTGCTATCACTTAGCCTTTTCCTTCTTATTCTCATGGTTAGGTCTACTGCCAGTTGTTTGGGTAGAAGGAAAACGTTGAAACTTCTGCATATTAAGCTTTGTTTTTCGGCAGAAAAATAAAGTATCTTTCGCTGGTCATTTTATAAGTTAACAATCCGAGTTTTTCTATAAAATTTTGGCACGAGATAGTAGACATATTAAAAATGAGTTAATGAACAGTCAAAACAGACGTGTATGATGAGAGTTATGATTTTTCAAATTTGGAAGTTGAAAAATGAAAAACGTCAATTTCCAGAAATGAGCAGATTAGTTTTGGGCTCAATTTTGAAATGGTAAAAGTCTTAGTTTTTCCATGAAATTTTATCAAAATATAGTAGACATCTTAAGATTTAAAATGATTCAAGGAACACCTAATCAAACGTGTATAAAAAGAATTATGATTTTTCAAAGTTAACCTATATGCACTAAAAATGTTAGTTTCCAGAAGTGAGCATTCATTTTCGGGCTTCAGTTTGGAATGGGAAACCTTCAAGTTTTTCTATGAAATTTTCTGTGTTAATGTTACACATAATAAGATTTAACATGAGATAAAGAAAAGATTAAATGGACATGTAGAATGAGAGTAATGATTTTCAAAAGTTTAATAAAAAATTAGGACAACTTCTATGTTCTAGTTACAGTGATCATTTTCAGGCAGCATTTTCACTGAGTAAATGGTGTCCATTTCCCATGAAAATTTCCATATTTGTAGTCGACTTAAAGAGCTTTATTGTGATAGGTAGTGTATAATTGTTAGAGTTATGTACAAAAAGATATGAATTTTACAAACTGATCTAAATTTTGGAAGTATAATCTAGACAGTGGAGAAACTTTATTATTTTGGGAATTCTAAAGTTTCTGACTGTTGGGAGTATTTTTCTATGAAAATAAACATGACAAGGATCATGTAGCTTTCGGGAGCACATCAATTAGATTTTTGTGAATTTAATTATGATTTTTCAATGTTATTGGAAATTTCTGGACAGAAATGAGGAAAAATCCAAAAATAAAGTACAATAAGGACTTATCCTTTAGCAATTAAAGAGTGATTTAAGAGACAAGGAAAACATTTTTAATATTTTAAAATGGTGTTAAATATAATGCCTTACAAGAAATAAAAAAAGGGAATTAATAGTTATAATGGTTTTATTTTAGGATATTGAAGGAAGTTTGAGTTTCTAACACCGGGGATGTTTTATATTCGTAAACTTAAGGTTGGTAACTTAATCTCTTATTCCTTATGTTTTTATATATGCTTTGTATGTTTATATATTGTAGATTATTGGCCAGGTTTGTATGCTCGAGTCTATGCGTTTTATTCAGCTAGCTGTGAATTATTGTTTTATACAATAATCTGCATATTTGTTTTCCTAGCATTGAGGATTTGTGTTTAGGACATGTAACATTTGTGTGTGCTTCCGCTATTAACGTTACATGTGTTTTGTGCTATGTAGTCTGGTTGCGGTGTGTTTGCTGAATGCTTTCTTTTATTTCGCAATATATGAAATATTTGTCATGTGATTTGCACTTTAAATATAAGATTAATCATTATCCTGAGATTCAACTAATCATTGAATCTTAGTTATACCAAAAGATTCAAGCAAAAGTTCTAGATCGGGAAGTAAAGCATTGCAGTTGGAGCCATAAGAGAATACCCTAAAGAAGGAGATTTATTATTCAAGTGAATATTTATAGTCTGACATATTTTCCACAATAAATTAGGAGTAAATAAATTGCACCCACTCAGAGCTTCATGCCTTCAATATAGACAATCCACTTCGTTGGACTTGGCCCCAATAAAATAAATCAATAGTAGCAGTATTAAAAATAATTAAATAATTAAAGTTGTTAGCAAGGTTTTTTTTTAACAAAAAATAATCAATATTTTAATTTTATATAAGACCGGAGGGAATATAGTTCCCCTAGAGGAACATAACTAACCCCTCATTTTCCATGAGTAAATTGTTGAAATTTCTTCCTTCCAAATCCACAAAACATTTTTCAAAGCCGATGTCAACTTTTTGCCCAGCATGCATGTCCGCATAAAAAGTAAATGTAACTTTTAGAAATTGATAATATTCCAACACATTTTTCATACTTGTTTTACCTATTTGGACTTAAATTACGGATATATAAAAGGCTCTTACAAAAGAAAATGTGCATATATACGTATAAAACAAATTTTCAAAGTTCTCATTTTAGATATGAAAATTGTGACTTGTTTAGAGAAACTGAAAACGCATAAAATCCTCTCTTATGCAGGAAGATTAAGGTAAGTTTTGGAAGCACTTGAAGAACCCTGAAAAGCTGGAAGAAAGCTGAAAAAACAAAGAAGCATTTGGTTGTGTTATTCATCCTGACAAACAACATGTTCGCCAAAGCGAACAGAGCCAAAATTAAAGATGGAGCTCTCCAAGTTGCAAAAAGGTTGTTATGTCCGCCACAAGTTCGATCGTGTCATTACAGAACGTAGCTAGAAAGCTAGTCAAACCAACAAGAGAGACGCAATATATAAAACTATATGATGGAAGCAAGTGTGTGGTATGAACCAAGTTATTATAATACTCTGTATCTTTTTTTTTAAAAAAAAAAAATTTTATACAGGAAAGTTTTGGAGGGGTTAAGCATCAGTCCTCCACCAAGGCCAGGACATGGCCCCGGGCTCTATGAGCACGTACTGGGGACTTACGAGATCGCCTACCAAAGGAGTCCCAGCGACGGCAGAGGGGATCGAACCCATAACCCAAAGGCCTAGTCTTGAATCCCTTACCATCTATGCCAACTCTCATTGGCACTCTGTATCTATTTATCTCTACATATCTAATCAAATTTCTCTCCAATATCGTTTGAATCTTGCAATTGGCTCACATTCTGGGCCCGCTTGGTTGGCTTTATTTTGGCTGGGGAAAAAAAAAGAAAAAAAAAGAAAAACAGCCTCACATTCTATTCTGAAATAAGTTAAATGGGGAAATAGTAAAATGTTCCTATGAATTGGGCAAATCACTCGATGCAGGCATCCAAGCAAGAGATTGTGGTTTATTGGCCCTGTTTGATATGAAACAAGAAATTATAAGGAGATCATACACACAAAAATCAACTCACATAATTCAAAAGAAAATGCAAATGCTTTTCACTAAATCCATGATTTGAAGTTAAATTAACATTAGAAAGGACGAACCTCTCGTTCGTTTCATCGTGGGAAGAGTTCAGTCTCAGACATTTCATTCAAAGGGAATGGATTAGAATTCAAAGAAGATTGATCCTTAAGTGATTCTGTTGGCATATTTTCACTTGGATTTTCTCTGTTATACATGAAGAATGCGGGTTCCCTTGGAGATGGCAATTCAATGGAAGGATTACTAAGATATGAAACAACTTGAGTCATTGTTGGCCTACGTTCTGCATTTTTTTGGAACACATAATAACCCAATTTGCACACATCTTATTACTTCAGTTTCAGAACATGATCCATTAGACATGATTCCAACACTTTTAATGGAGCTCCGTCATTCCATTGATTCCAAGCCTACAATAACTTGATAATCAACAGCATAGTCACCGTCAATTTTTCTCATAATATATAGATATGAAAATTTGATCAAGTAGACACAGGAATTAATACTCACATGAGTCAAGAGGTGTGATTCATAAGAACTAGCATTCCTTTTGCTGCTAATTATCTCCAACATCATGACTCCAAAACTAAATACATCTGATTTTTCTGAAAATTGTCCATACATTAAATATTCTGAAGACATCTAACCACTAAATTAAAAAAAATATTAGTGTAATATAATAGGCATAAGGGAAAAAAAAGGTAAAAGTGCAACAATACCCATAAACTTTTAGCTAAAGTGTGCAAAACACTATATGTTTTTTATAGCTGCAAAACTACCTATAAAATTTGAAAATGAGAGCAAAAATGCTTTTTATCCAAAATCGTTGCTTCTGCCCTTTTGAACCAATTCTTGATACAAGAACCTATAATAATGACATCGATCAGGGAATTAGTATATATGTATATGTGTCTAAACGATGCATTTAAATTATGTACTCATGGAAGAACATACTTACTTCATAAAAATTTGAACAATTGCATCAGTAAGCTCCTATCTAGGAAGCAGCAGGGACTTAACATCAACGGTGTCAACTTGAACCGGTAGAGGATGAGGGACGCCTACTACTTCATTGACAGGCCACGATTTATCTTTAAAATATCCACTTTTCACCATATCGGATATTTTTTCGCAGCCAGTCAACTTAGCAGTAGGGGATTGAGCTTGAGGAGGGGATGGAGCTTGAGGAGGGGACGGAGCTTGAGGAGGGGATGAAGCTTGAGGACGAGGGATTGAAGCTTCAGGAGGAGTAGAGACATGTACAAGCTTCACTGGTCAAGAGATGAAGGTTCCCTTGACATCACTCACAAGCTTCAGCTCATCAGTTGGGACAGGGAGAGGTGCATCAATGATCATCTTTTCAACTGACACTCTGACTTCATCATTAGTCATTTGTTGGTGGTTTACAGTTGATCCCAATAAGTTGTGAACAGTCCCTTTTGCAACCAATAGTAGTCTATTATGATGATCAGGATCCTCCACATAAAGGTCACAAGGTTGCTCTGACTGTCCAACAATGCAGCTCCCTCTAGTGCTCTGTTGCACAGTTGCAGGTGAGTGTGTGAAGGGAACACTGGTCTCTGGACGAGAGTTCAAAAGCAGCCTCATCTGATTCAGTTCCTCCCTCATCTGGCTCATGTCGGATTGATACCTTGCTTCTTTAGCCGCTGCTTCCTCATTTAATTTGGCCACCGTCTATTCCATCTCCTCCCGGGTAACCATACTTTGTCTATGGCATTTGGCAGATTTACCAAAGTATTCCTTCAGGCCTACCCGTCCTCCAATCCCCCTTACACACCCACTATGGTCTGGTTTTCCAGTTGCAACAGTCAGAACATCACTCCTCCCGACCGACACAAAAGATCCCTCTACTTCTTTCTTTTTAAGATCTTCCTGTAAGGTACAGATAACGAGAAGCTTAGTAATGAAACATGTTTAGTAACTAACAAATAGTAATAACAATACTTACAATTCTTTCAGCAACTACATGAGTTTGTTCACTCGTGTAGGCGCCGCTTGGCTTTTGCCGAATGTGCAACCACAACTCCTCGCGACGTATTGGAGATGGCGGACCATATAACGTAGAAGGATTGGATTCTGCTTCATCTTCCAATCTCTTTCACTTGGTCGCCATCAATTCTTTTTCACCCTTTTCATATCCGCCGCGAGAAGCCCTATGCGGGCAATCATTCTTTTTCCCTATCTCCTGTGCTTGTTTCCTTCTTTCCTATGAATCAGAATTGAAAACAACTATTAATTATGAATTCCAACCATCTTACTAACAGAAATTAGAGAACTTTTTCTTGATATGAACCTCAAACACTAGTCAAATTCACTTCATCAAGGTTCAACATTTTATTTAAGGAAGATGTAGAATTGTAGAAGAAATTGGAGCTATGTTTTGTACTACTAGGTAGATAGGTTAAGAAACAAAAGAGAATTATGCTTATAGAATAATACAAACTTGATCCTTTTTAAGGCATCCAGTGGGATCATCAATCCATATTAGATAGTAACAATTGAGTATATTAAGTTTCCCCCTTTTAAGACTATTCATTTCCTCATTTGCAAGACAAACCATTACACAATTACCTGCTTAGTATTTTACCTTTTCAGGGTTTACATATTAGACTTGCATAGACAAAGGAAGGAAATGTATACTTCTATTCACACACCAAACAATTTAACTAACAGGATTAGATGAACACAATAACATTCACATATCCGCACAGGTTATATAAGCAAACAAAAGGACAAACAAAACTAAATATATACTCACCAGAGCTTTAGGAGTGGTCCGCAGCAGAACAAATTGTCACCAAATTCGTTCATCAATAAATGTGTACTGGTCCCAAGGATGTTTGGCAGGCGGAACCTCGGCAAAAATATACGTGTTAGTGAGAAAGGTCTTAAACTTCCTCCACCGATCAGCACAATAAGACAATGTCTTGTCTTTCAACTCCTCAGAGTTAGGGACAATGTATGTAAGCCGGATAGTGTCCCAAATAGGTTGCTTTACTTTGTCAAAGTCCACATTTTTCCACTCATCTGTCAAGATGCTAACTTTGCTTCGTGCAAGATAGCCGACAAAACTAGTATATTTGCTTTTATTAGGATCGAAAGGTCGCAACTTTTCATCAAACTGAATCTCAAGCCTTGACCTAGAAGTCTGGCATTAGAGTAACATCCATCATTCGTGTGCCTCTTCTACCACGGCGTGCAGGGCAGTTACGAGGCACATTGTTAGATGAAGAGGGTTCGTTCTGACTTACACCAGTAACTGGCGTTCCCAGAACACGAATGGAATCGTTTTCACCGTTCATTTTCAAGATAGGAAGAAAGGAACCCCTGAGCAAATGAGAGAGTAATAGAGGCTAACGGTACGTGGGCGAGGAAGAGAGGTAATGCAATAGGAAAAGTGGTTTCACAACAAGAAGAGGGGTTTCAGAGTTCAGAGGGACAACGTAAGTCGTAAGGTAACGTTTCGTGCGAAGAAGTATATTTGGCGCTTTATTTTTAAGACCAGATGAAATACAACGACTGTCTTAAAGGTTAAGTTTTAAGACCGTCCTTTTTTAAATTTCGGTTTTAAAAGTAATAAACTATTTCACGATTTATGTCCGGTCTTAAAAGTATAATATTTAAGACCTTCTGTTATATATATCCGGTGTTAAAAGTTTTATTTAATTTTTTCCTTATTATTTTGGACCGCAGAAAATATAAGTCGGCTTCTTCGAGATTTCTCTATAAAAAAATTTAATATTTCAATTTTTTTAATAACATTTTTAAGACCGGTTGTTTTTTTAAGTTGTCTGAATAATATATTTAAGACCCATCGCTAAAGGATACGGTCCAAGAAGTTTTTTATATTTACAAAACTGCCACTGGTCATACCTTTAAAGTTCTTTATATTTATAAAACTGCCACCGGTCATACCTTTAAGACCGGGGCATCGATAGTCCGCTCTAAATGAGGCGGTCTTAAAAGTCTTTTTTGCACTAGTGATATTTAAAAATCTAGATTTTATTTCCATACAAATAATATCAAAAAAGTCCCTTCGAACTTCTGTGTAATTTGGTGATTTCAAGGGACTTTTTTGTAACTTTTTTTTTTGTTCCTTAGGACTTACGTGTAATTTTCCCTAAAATTAATCTACCTTTATACATCTCCAAATCCACCTTTGCCTATCCTATTGTTGGAAGAAAACTTATTTGTTGCAGCTTCAATTGTAGTAAAATAAAATCACAAGGACTTTAGCTTTGAACTTTCTTCGCCAACTAGACCAATATACAAACAGTGTGTGTAACACCCCTACTATTATGAACAATGTACAGAGCACATATTGATGAAATATTGATACGGTGTTGGCCACAATTTAATTGCCTATTTTCATGAAATCTTTCAATAGCCAATTGACATATTGAATTGTAGAGATCTAGTCACAATATGAAAGTCACCATGATTGTGACTAAATTTTGAATCCATAAGCATGGATAATGAGGGGATTGATTTAAAATAAATTAGGGCAAATAAATATTAAGTTGACTTGTCAAATTAACAAGGACCTAAGGGACATTGGAATAAATTAAAGCAATATTAAAAGGGCACAGAATCTTCCCCAACAAGCCTTGAAGTCGCCGGCCAAGGAGAAGAGAAGGGAAATCAAATGGAAACCTCACATGCTAAAATGCAAAGTCCGAGCAATTAAACCTAGGAGGACAAGTGGCAACTTAGGGAATTAAATTGGAATTTTGAGTAGGCAAAGTACAAGGGGATTAAGAGCCATTTGAAGTCAAAATTCTTGCCCTCCAAGTGTGAATTTCGAATCAACCATAATGACAAGGGAAAATAAACTGATTTAAGCAACATTAAAGCCAACTGAAGAAGTCAAAGTCTTAGGAAACCTGACCAATGAGAAGGGACCAACAAGGACCAAAAGAAGGCTTCTTTTTGAAGTCAATTGGGGACAAAAATTGATCCCCCATCCGCGATTAAATTTCACCCAGCTGGAAGCCTAAAGAGTAAGTAAAATCAAGTCATAACTACAAGAAGCCAAGGTCAATAACTTTGAGTTGAAAGCCAACTACTTTGTATTTAGTATAAAACCTAAATTTAAGTCCAGAGTACATGTGAACTAAGCAAAAATCTGACCAAAATGGGCAGATTTCGATTAGCCATAATGACCCAAGAAAAACCAAGAAAAAACTTGGAGAAAAAGCAAGGGAAACAAGTCAAAACCCTAGGACATATTATGGACTATTGGACAATAGCTTGCATGGGTATTTCATATAACCAATGACCATTATTTTAAGGACTTATCTGCCCTTATTTTGCTGCCCATTTTGTGCCAAGGGAGAAGGAAGAGAGCAAAGGAACATTGATTCACCAAGTAGCAGAAGAAGGCATACATCTTGAAGAACTAAGGTAAGATGGTTCACAAGTAGTCTTCTATCTATCTTAGCTTTCTAAACATCCTTTATAACTCCAAGACACTTATGAAAAGCTCTTTCATGGTGTCTCTATGATCAAGGCTGACGCCACCTAGGAGTCCAAGTGATAGGGCAAAACTTGATAATGCCTAAGGACTCTGCAAGTGCACGAGCCATATCAAGTAATAAAGAGTAAGTAAGACATCGTTACTATGAGGACTTTAGTACCAAGACTTTAGTTAAACCTTAATTTTACACTTTCATTTAAGTTGAGCAAACCAAATTGAATTTAATAAAGAGAAAAGAAATTAAAACTACTAAAATAAAAATAAGCAAACTATTACAATAATCAAATGAGCAACCTAGAGTCACTAATCCCTTATTAGTTTCATAAACCTTGATTTCACTAATTTAATTAACCTTAATATCAATTTTGTTAATTTCGAGTATAACTAGCTACAAGTGCCTGTCAGTTCACTTATAACCTTCTTTTGAATATAACTTGTTATATCTAACATAATTAGTCAAGAGATAATAAAACTCGAATACACTCTTCAACAACTATATAAGGCCATTAGGTATATGTCTACCTTAATCGCAAATTAAATCATAATCTAATCCCATATTACTTAATCTCAGAATCTAATCAAAATTCCCTTCGTCAAGGTAAATCTTAATGCTCAAAATCATATTCAATGATGGCCAGTTACAAAATAGATAAAATTAAACAAGATTAAATAACCAAAGTTGATATTAATTATAACTAAACAAGGAAAACAAAGTCTAATTTACTTATAAGTTCATAGGTCCTCAAGGTTGCAAGGAGAAATTAGCCACACATGATGTTAATAACCATTACAGAATAGAAAATTCCAAAGTCAAATTCATATGGAAAGGAAAACAAAACACTATTAACCAAAGAACCAAATTAGCCACGGTGTAGCTTTACTCAGATCCTCTGGTTCAGATTTTGTTCATCGTGGTCTCCCTTTCAGCTAGCTCCTTCTGCTCAGTGCTCTGCAGGTAAATCTCATTCAGTTCATGGCGTTGGCTACAGATGATGCTCGCCGATGGCCTGTGTTGGTGAATAATGCGGCCAGCGAGAGAGCAAGAAAAGGGTTGAAGGTTGTTGGTCAAATTCCCTTATGGCAAGCGAACCAGTCGAACAAGTAATAAAGTGTAAGTAGAGTATTGTCCCACAGAGACTATGATACCAAAGATTGACGCTCGGTTGCTATGATAGTTGCGAACGGAAAATAAATATTATGATGGTGGGAGTTGGGTACTATGCTACTAGCAAAATGACAATAACGAGAGAAGATATTAGTAAGAAATTAGGCTGGACTCGGACTCATCCTTAATTGCTTTCAGCCCCCAGTTGCGTTTACACAATGCTACGGCAATCATACTGTGCAGCTTCCGCATGCTATAGCACGGTTGCTCTTCACAAAGCTATTTAGTTACCCCACCTCTCTTGTCTACCGAAGCTTCCGCGTCCGGTACGTAGGATGCTACCTGTACTTATTCCATATTCCTATGGTAACTTTCGAGTATAGATCTTTGCTATGCGCAGGGTGTTCAGGGTGACGAGCGGTAGACCTATTTCTGAAGTCTACAGTATAGGCCAAGTCGTGCACGGGCCTCCAAGCAAGCGTCTGGGTCTGATAAGTCTAGCTCCACTCCCTTCCAGTAAGTGAAGCCACTGATCTAGCCCTTAACTTCCGTTAACCGACTAGTAATTAAAACAACGATAGGAAACCAAATTTATTGAATTGAAAATCATCCAACTGGGTTCTTTCGACACTTAAGGACTCATCCTCATCCAGCCATTAGAAAGTTAGTTCATGACTGATGAGGAAAACGCAAAGCAAACATCAACGGAAAGACCCATGATTGAAATACAAAAATAACAAAGAAAACAGAAAGCTTGAACGGAGTTCCAAGGTGTGGAAGGAGCCCTGTCACGTTGCTGCTCGACGACGTCTTCTCTACGTCGAACTCAAGGGAAGGATGCTCGGTTATTCCTGAAGATTATAAGCTCTTTGATTTTGCTCGCTCTTCTCGAGAGGCTGCCGAAGACCATATTCTGTCTAAGGCTCTCCGACTTCTTTAGGGTTCTCGGGCTGCCTTTTATAATAGTTCCTTTGTACGGCGTAGCGGTTGAGACTTTCCTATTCTGTCGGGATCTTTAGTATCTTCTTGATAGGATTAGATTGCATCTGCAGATCCTGCGGGATTCTTCCAAATCTGTCAGTTTTGATCCTCCACATCTTTAGTTTCATTACGTCAGCAATCTATTATTTCCTCTTTTATTTATTTCCTGAAATCATCTAAACAAAAGAAGGTCAGATCACAAACCGCACAGCATTGCGTCCTCTACTTTGCTATAGCATTCTTGTGCTTTGTATTGCTCCTCAGGTTGCTACCGGAATGCTATCGCATCGTATCAGCTCTGCCATACAGTTTTCTTTAAAAACATTGCATTTTAACCTATTTAGATGATTTCCGTCTCTTGTCCCTTAGATCACAAATACATGCCTTTTTGCTTGATTAATTCACAATTAAGCTCACTTTTACCATTCAATTTAGTTGTGAATCATAAGGGAAATGTGGTAATGCTCGTACTCATCAAAGGTCTCTGTCCTGCGGCGCAACTACCCACTGCTTTGTTTTCTCCTCTTTATTCAAGTCTTGCTCCCTGTGCGTCCAAATCTCCTTTTTCTGTGCCTCCCTTTCTTTTAGCTTTTAGGTCTCTTTTTTTCTTCAAATTGTGGACCCAATTGTCTAAAACAGTGTTGTTAACCCCAAACAGTCCAAATCATTCAGTTCATAAAAAATCATGCTCCCTTGATCCTTACACCTATGTCATCATTTAAAGGAAAATATATTATCATTATTATTTTTAAATAAACTTAAAAACTTATATTCTAAGTTGAAATCCTTAAATGATGTACCCAAATTGACATTTTTGAAAATCTCAAGAAAATCTCTTTAATTTAGCATTAATAACTTCCCAAATATATTAAAATATCTCTCAAATGTATTAAAAATGGGAAGTAATCACCAAGGAAGAGGAGATTTGAGCTAAGCCAAGTCACAAGAGGAGTAAGTCACTAGCTTAGCTTGTTGTGGCTTGTGTTTTGAGATCCTGAGTAATTTTTATAAATAAGGTTGAATAAAGAAGTAATGTTTTTCATGAGGGAAGTCTCTGCCTAAACATTTAAAAGAGGTTATCAAATGATTAAAGTCAAGATTATGGCGTCAAAGGAAAGATTAAGCCAAGAAACAAAAGAATATGAAGCTAAAACAATAAATACGACTGTGGTGTGATTTTCGTGCAGGATTGTATACATGAAGATGTGTTGTGCTTTTATGGTCCCAAAGTTTCCAGGACAAAATTTTGTATTG
Source organism: Acacia crassicarpa (assembly GCA_034222035.1). Taxonomy (NCBI): domain Eukaryota; kingdom Viridiplantae; phylum Streptophyta; class Magnoliopsida; order Fabales; family Fabaceae; genus Acacia; species Acacia crassicarpa. Next base: position 42,302,034 of record JAWXYG010000001.1, on the reverse strand, counting down.
GTCCAAGTGGTAAACATAATTTTAGAATTCAAAAACCCTAAATTGCAAGTAAAAGAGAATATGCTAGTTTCTGTGAGTTCTGAGCACTCATGCTTGGTAAAAGGTTTGAATATAGTAAATGATGTCCGATGGCCATGAAATTTTACAAGCTTAACGTAGACATCTGGGGCTTTAATTTGGTATATCATTTTGTAATTTTTCGAGATTCCTACTAAGAGAAATAAATTTTAAAAATATCCCATAAACCTGGATTTTGCCTCTGACCAGCAAGTAAAGATTTTACACAGAAAAATCCTACAAATTTTCGTGGCCCTTGGAAGTATTTTTAATAAAAACTAGACATGTTAATGTTTAAATGGCCACTAGAAGCATGGCAAAACGATATGTCTAGAATTAATTATGAATTTTTGAAGTGAAGGCATATGTTTTAGAATTTCTAGAAAAATGGGCGAATTTAATGAATTAAAGAGGAGAGTTTATATAAGCAATTAAAATGAGATATATTTTCTTTATTTAGGGTCAGCATGTGTCTGAAGTCATTGTCAAGCACCGGGAACATTTTTATAAATTTTGGACAAGTGCTAGGTAGTAACTATTTACTCCCACACTCTATGTTACTTTCATATATTTGTCGTGCCATGATTGAGGAACATGTCTTGTGAGTGAGACATGTGTTTAGACTATAGGGCCTAGTGGATTGTGTGTCATTGGGTCGCTACTATAAGACCTAGTGGACTATGTGTCCTTAGGTCACTACTGAGCCTGTGATGCATTCAATGTGATTAGAGTTTAAGTCCCTGGCTACAATTGTTTTCGTAGCGCTGAAGAGCCGGGGTCTATGTTTATAGGCTGATTGGAGTGATTGTGTGATCTGAATGCATGTGGTATGTTTACCATTGTTGATTTGTGATTTTTTTTCCCTAATTGTGGATTGCATACATGTACGACATACATATTGTATATGAGTTTAACAGTTACTCTGGGGTTCACTCTGGAACTCCAGACCGTGCTAGGGATATAGGTGTTTTCGGCTAAGTTGATTTGGAGAAAAGAGGTGAGGGCATGGAGCTTAGGATGGAAGAAATAAGGGATGCCCTATCGCTATTTGTATTTTACATTTTGGATGATTGTATATTTTTACTTACTGCCTGGTACATACTTTGGATTACTATACCTTAACCCTATGGGAACTATTTACTTTTGATTTTCGCACTTTTACCAGTATTATATATTCGTCCAAACCAATCATATGCTCTGCTACGTAATGCTCTGATCTATATTAGTATGGAATAATTAACTAAGGAAATGTAATAAGTAAAAGGGATCCCTCTAACCCGCTCCCAAATAGGCGAGTCCAGTAGGGGTGTAACAGTGTGAAAATATTATAATCATGCCAAAATTTGAATATTGTTCTAAATTTACAGGAAAACAAGTATAGATTACAGTTTTCTGTAAGAATAGCTTGCTTCCTTAGGGCCTGTTTGGTTCGGGGAACATTTAAGGAGGGAAAGGAACTTAAAGAAGGGAAAGAAATTGAAGGGAAGATTGAGAGGGAACTTTAAAAAATGTAACTGTTTGATTGACATGGGAATATAAGTAAGTTGAGGGAAGATAAATTGTTTGGTAGGAAGAATTGGGTGTTGGTGAAGTGGGAAAGTTAAGTAAAATTCCCTTAATGCCCCCAGGAAAAAAAGCCAGATAACATTTTTTTTCTTCATCATGCGATTTGAATAGAAACAGAGGCAAATCGAATCGTGTCTTCGAGGAGAAAGGCAATTGGTGGAGAGCTCAATTTGATTTGAAACGGCAAAGACGCGATGATCATAACGGCTGCCGGAGGTGTGAAGGTCGTTGGACTGAAATGGAAGGAAAAAGAAGGGGACAACACCACAAATGAACCAATCTTGTGCGAACATGAATTTTGCAAGAGGAATAGGGAAGGAAATCTGTGAACATTGAACCTAGGTGCTGATTTGATAGGGGAAAAACGAAAATTTAAATTTGTCAGTGCTAAACCCCTGAAATTGTAAAGTGGATGTAGAAAATGACAACGTTGGTAAGAAAAAACAGAGTTGCATTAAAGTGAATAACAAAAAGGACTGGAATGTGTGATGTAACAATTAATCAAAACATTGGAGCTTGAAGATGACAATAACCAAACCAACCTCTTTGAAAGTGGGTACACAATCTGATAAAGGTGAGGTGAAATGTAGGAAACTATCGTAGCAGGCAAAAAGAAAAGGATATATCTGGAGAAGTTGACAAGTCCATGATCATAGTTGATAACTGAGCAAGTTAATAAGCACTGAGGTATAAAACATGCATATCACAGTGTATGGTTGTACAAAAGGTGGTTGCAAGTGCAGAATGTGATGCATAGAAATGGCTTGGTTATGTCAAAGCAATATCACCATAACTTGCATTCAACCTAAAGGTGGGTGGAAGGAAAAAAAAACCACTTTGGCCTTTTCAAATGCTATATAAAAATAGACAAAAACTTACATTCAATGAACAGAATCCACCCCACAAATGGCTAAATGTCATGCACAGAAATGGGTTGGTGATAATTGAAACAATACCACCATAACTTGCATTCAATGCAATGTGGGTTAAAGGAAGTAAAATGAAACCATTTTGACCTTCTCAAATGCTGCATTAAAAAGAAGAAACAAGTCACATTGAAGGACCATAATGCACTCCACAAATGCAGCAACGTTTAAAAAGAAAAAAGGCTGGGTTGTACATGAATGAAAATGACCATAATGTGGATTGAATGGAAGATGTAAAAGTAAACCAGTTTGTGGTGGTCAAATGCTGCATAAAAATGAGGGAAAAAAAGAAACTCAATGAAGGACCTTACTGCAGTCCACAAAAATGGTGCATAATACCCACAGGGTTTGAAAAGCTTGCTGCATAAAACCAAAGTTCAGAAAAAAAAAACCCAACCGAAGCCATGTATGTAGCAATGGATAGTTGCAGCAGTAGACCAACAATTACAATACCAAACCAAATAGTGCAGTCAGCATGAAAGTCAATGTCACAGAACACATTCAAGTGCTAACCTAACAGCAAAGTTCGAACCAAACAGTCAAGTTTGAACTCAGCTGACATAATGTCAACTAGTACACTAAAAAGCAAAATGACTATCTTGAATCATATCAAAAAACATTTAAATAGGTCAGCTGGAGTAATGACTTACCATGTTAGCCAATCTAGTCTACTGAATCATGTAAAAAAAGATTAAAACATAAAAAGTGAAAGTAATATCTAATTCTTCTTCTTCGTCTTGGATGGCGACTTCCTAGTAATGCCCTGTCTTGGTGATGAAGTGCGTGAGCCAGGGAGGTTAACTGGGATGTACATGGGGGTTGGAGGCCTAGGGGATGGAGCAGGAATGTGTGATTCAGCTGAGAAGATGTGGGGCAAATTCTGAGCTACTAGATTGCTGCTGAAACTTGAAGCAGGTATGAACCTCAAGAGAACAGCATGTACGACATTCCTAGATGGGGCATGAGGAGGGTTGACAGGTTCAGGCAGAGTCACAAGGGAGAGTGGGGTGACTAGTTCCAATTCCTCATCTGTTGGACCTTCACTGGCATTATCACCATCAGCATGGTCTTGTTCAATTTTCTTTTCAGCTGTCCGACCTTCGTGCACATTGTCACCACCCGCATCGTCTTGCTCACTGTTTCTGTCATCACTCGTCAAACTTTTGGTCTCCTTGTTACCAACGCCAACCTGTTCTTCCATTCCCTCTTCATGTGTCTCACCTTTAGTCTCCTTGTCACCACCACCAGTATGTGAGTCCCTTTGTTTTTCATGTGTATCCCCTTCAGTCCTAGTGGCACCACCAGCAACGTCCTCCTCCTCTTCTTTTCCACCTGTGTTCCCTTCACTCGTAGTGCCACCACCAGACACTTTCTCATCCTCTTCTTTTCCATCTGTGTTCCCCTCACTCCTAGTGCCACAACCAGAAGCCTCTCCCACCCCTTGTTTCTTACCTTTGTCCCCCTCACTCCCAGTGGCATCACCAGACCCCTCCTCCTCATCTTCCTTTCCTTCTTTGTGGCCATCACTCCTAGAACCTCCATCAAACCCCTCCTACTCATCCTCTTCCTCTCCTTCTCTATGGCCTTCACTCCCAGAACCTCCATCAGACCCCTCCTCTTTATCCCCTTCTTATCCTTCTCTGTCATCTTCACTCCTAGAACCTCCAATAGACCCCTCCTCCTTATCCCCTTCTTCTCCTTCTTTGTGGCCTTCACTCCCAGAACCTCCATCAGACCCCTCCTCCTCATCCTCTTCTTCTCCTTCTTTGCCGTCTTCACTCCTAGAACCTCCATCAGACCCTTCCTCCTCATCCTCTTCCTCTCCATCTGTGTCCCCCTCACCCCCATTTCCACCACCACCAGATTCCTCTTGCTCCTCTTCTGTTGCATGCAAGTTCCCCGTGAGAATCAAAATGCATGCAATGGAAGTGCATATGCATTGCAAAAATGATTTGCAGTGTAGTAATTAAAGTTCAAGTATCATCCTAAGTTCATTTTTGGACAAATTAACTCTTAATCCTCATTACTTGTTTGAATAAAAAAAACTACAATCAAAAGAAACGGCTAAACAAGTTAAATAATATTGATTAGGAAAGGCCTGGCTCATGTAACTTACGCCACAAGAAAGATTGTTTATAAAAGGAAACAGCAGAGCCAACCCTAAGAGGAGGAGAGCCCTAGAACGAGATTCTATTTTCGGCAGACTCCTGAGAAGAGTGTGAGATTTCACAAGAGCACGAGACTTCCAAGACAATCCAGCATCTCCCTTGTAGTACGACGGAACGAAGAAGACGTGGAGTGGTGTTGTGATAGGGCCGCATCTACGCCGTTAGAGACGTCGTCAAAGCTTTCTATTTTCCCTTTCTTTTCATTTAGTTTTCCGATCATGGGTCATTCTGTTAGTGTCTGTTTTGTGTGTCCCTTGTCAGTCATGAACTGATTTTCATATGGCTGGACGAGGATGACCCCTTAAGTTGTTGAATAAACCCAATTGCACGTTCTTAATTTAATAAATTTGTTAGTTCCCTGTGTGTTTTGATGATTACTAACAATTGTAAACAATGTGGAGATGTTTTTGAACAAGATAAGAGTTGGTTAAAACTTGTCAATTTCAAGCAAAAACACTATGTCTGTGACAAACTCGAGCCTAGAATTTGCAACCTCGAGTTTGCCACTGACAGAAGATGTAAACTCGCCAGTTTGCACTCTAAACTCGAGACTGGCTCTTACAAATGAACTTGAGAGTTTTCCAAAGTTTTCAAAAACTTTGAGTAAACTCGAGGTTACACTAGCAACCTCGAGTTTGCCAAAGGCAGAGAGCATTTTGACTTGAAAACATTTTTAAATTCAAGACTTCTACTTACAAACCTCAAGTTTACAACCTCCAGAGAAAATCTCCTAAAGTTTACATAACCTGTAAACTCGAGCTTGTTATAACAAACTCGAGTTTGACTCTGGCTAGAAGATTTTTCAAATTCTTAAACCAGACATTACCCTCTCAAGTGTAAAGACTTTTTCCAGTTTGAAAAATCTCAAGAGTTTACAAAATATGCAAACTCGAGTTCATTATTGCAAACTTGAGTTTACACTTGGCAGAGAGCCTTCAAGGATTTTCAACCAAAGTAAACTCAAGACTAATTTCATAAACCTCCAGTTTACTTCAGGCCAAGAACATTCAAAGTTTTTCAAAGTTGGACAAACTTGAGGTTAACTTTGTGAACTCGAGTTTAAACCTTACAGAGAGCAACACATTTTTCAACATGAGAAAACTCTAGAGTGTGCACCAAAACCTCCGGTTTACCTTTTGAAAACTAAAACTAAGTTTTGGCTTGAACAGTGTCAAACTCGAGCCTGTTTACTAATAGACTCGAGTTTGTGTTTTACACAAAACTGCTCCAAAGCTCAAAATCGCGATATCTCTCACTGAGTGGAGGAAACTCGAGGTTAGATATCTAAGCTCGAGTTTAGATCAACCAGAGAGCATTGAAGCTTTTTCTGTGTTTTGAAAACCTCAGGTTTCGATTGCAAACCTCCAGTTTAGATGTTTTGAACTTAAAACGCTTCTACATACTGAAGCTTCAAACTCGAGGTTGCATGAACTGAACTCGAGTTTGCAACGTTGATTTAGAAATTCAAATCTGACGATTTTGGAAAATATTCTTGTTTGATCTTAATACTTTCCAATATTACTCTCTGATATTCCTATCTATGTTTAATGACTTTATTAGTGAATTTCAGAGGGTTTAGAGAATGTTTATTGAAGGGTTGAAGCAAAAAGCAGTTCAGCTCATTAAATGCTATGTCCAGAAAGTTGCACCTTTTTGGCTAATCCATCTGCACACGGTTGCAAAGCATTAAAGAATGATTTCCACAACAGGCAACTGCTTCTCCAACGGATTAATCCAGAGAAAGTCAACTCTAAACACTTGGACAACTAGATTAAGTGGAGATTAAAGAGAGAAGAAGACTAAAACCACCTCTTAACCTGTACAGAACTTCTCCAACAGTTTAATCCAAGATGCAACAGTCATTTACTGCTATCTGAGTATAAATAGAGTTGCATTCAAGTCTTCTCTATGACTACAACTACTAAAAACGAATTTCTTTCAAGTCTACATTTATTTTCTTCAGTTTTCACTTGTATTGTATCTTCTGATACAAAGAGCTTCAATGATTATCAATATCTGCTCTTAGAGAAAGTTTCTTTCTGTAAAACATTTATTGTAAAGAATCACAAGTCAAGGGGACTTGGTGATTTGGGAGTTCATTGATTACAACTTGTAAGGGGGAGTAAGTTCTAGAGAGAGAACTACTACTTCTTGAGTGCAGAGTGTGTAATCTTTGATATAATGAAAAATCCCAGAGAGTCTGGGGACTGGATGTAGGTCAAGTTGTTAGGACCGAACCAGTATAAATCTCTGTCCAGCTATTCTTTTCCTTACTCTGTTCACCTCTGTTTTTATTGTCTCAAAACAGAGTTATTGTCGAAAATTTTGAGAATACCCAATTCACCCCCCCTCTTGGGTATTTAGCTCCACTTACAAAATTTGGTTTGCTTATCAGTGTTTTAATTACTAGTCGGTTAATTGAAGTTAAGGGGTAGATTTGTGGCCTCAGCTTACTGGCAAGGAGTTGAGGTTAGACCTCTGAGAAACAATGTTTGCTAGGAAGCCCGTGCACAGCTTGACCTATTATTGTAGGCTACAGGAATGGGTCTACCTCGCATAACCATAACACCCTGAGCGTAAAGCAGTCCTGACTAGAAAGTTGCCATAGGAATATGGAGGGAGTATAGTTAGAGTCATATGTATCGAACGCGGAAGCTTCGGTAGACTATTGTGGTTGGTTAACCAAATAACTTTGTGGTTAGTAGTTATGCTGTAGTATTGCGGAAGCTGTGTAGCATAGATGCTATAGCATTGAGTAAAGAAACTGGGGGATTGATGCACTTAAGGGTGTTTCTGAGTCCCGCCTAACCTCTTACTGATATCTTCTCAAGTTTATTTCCGCTATTTAATTTTGCTATTAGCATAGTCAATGAACACCTCTCAACCCGATCATTTACTTTTAGTTTGCACAACTATCGTAGCAACCGAGCGTCGCTCCTTTGTATCTCAGTCTCTGTGGGACGATACTCTACTTTCACTTTATTACTTGTTCGACTGGTTCGCTAGCCATAAGGGAATTTGACCAAAGTTGTCCACCTCTGAGCAAAAAGATTATGTTGTCCATTAGATGATATTTAATTATGGAAAGAATATTGATGATGATAGAAGGAATATTGAGGAAATATCCTTAAAGTTCTGGATAAGAAAAAAAATAGTATTAATATTATTAAAAGGGAAAAATAAAACATTAAAAACAAAGATTTTGTAAGGGTGGGAAGAAATGAGAGAAAATGAGAGAGAATGAGTGGGAAGAAATGAATGAGAGTGTGTGAAATGAGTTGGGGTGGGTGTATTTATAGGGATATACGTAACATTTGTAGCAGTTGATGCGACGGTTTTTGTAGCGGTTTAATGTTTGTAGCGGTTTTTTTTCATTTTGTAGTGGTTACAAAACCTCGACAAAAATTCATTGGTATTTTTTAAAAAATAAATAAATTTCAAAATATCACATTTTGTAGCGGTTATACTAAAAACCGCTACAAATTAATGAATATTGGCGGGATTCGAAATATTCAAATTTCATTATTACACACTTTGTAGCAGTTGATGCGACGGTTTTGTAACAGTTAACGTTTGTAGCGGGTTTTTTTTTCCATTTTGTAGTGATTACAAAACCTCTACAAAAATTAATTGGTATTTTTTAAAAAATAAATAAATTTCAAAATATCACATTTTGTAGTGGTTATACTAAAAACCGTTACAAATTAATGAACGTTGGCGGGATTCGAAATATTCAAATTTCAATATTACACACTTTGTAGCGATTGATGCGACGGTTTTTGTAGCGGTTTAACGTTTGTAGCGGTTTTTTTCGCTTTGTAGCTGTTACAAAACCTATACAAAAATTCATTGTTTTTTTTTAAAAAAAAATTTAAAATATCACATTTTTTAGCGGTTTAGCTAAAAACCGCTACAAATTAATGAACGTTGGCGGGATTCGAAATATTTAAATTTCAATATTACACACTTTGTGACGTGTTTAAAGCAACCTACCTCGTGTGTCGTGAACATTTGTAACGGTTGTATATAACCGCTACACAAGTTTAAACTCTTGGCATTTTGTAGCGGGTTTTTGATATAAACCGCTACAAATAAATTACCACTAATGGCATGCCATAAGGCGCCAAACTAGCAGCATATTTGTCGCGGTTTGAATAAATTAACCGCTACAAAATAACCGCCACAAATTTGGCACCAACTTGGCGCCATATTTTGTAGCGGTTAGTTTATGATAACTGCTACAAATGTCGTTCACGAACTAGAGCGCCACTTGGCGTGAGTCATACTGCTACAAATTTGTAGCGGTTTCGATATAAACCACTACAAATTTGTATATTTGTAGCGGTTTATTTTATTCTACAACATCATCAATTATCATTACGTGTTACAAAGGCAGCAAAGATGTCATTTGCAACACTGTCCCTAAAATTATTCCATGAGTCACTTGTTTCCATTGGAACCGTCGGGGTGTTTTCGATTGTGGGAGGTCCAGCGTCATATGACTCAAGCTGCTCATCCAGAGGATCTTGAACTTATTCACGATGAATCAGATTATGGATAAGACAACATGCGAGGATGTATCTGTTATGGATCTTCACTGGGTAATAAGATGCACTTCGGAGGATTGCCCAACTTAACTTGACTATGCCAAAGCACCTTTCTATGACATTATGGGCAGCCGAATGTCGCATGTTGAAGCAATCGTGTGGCGTTGCGGTTGGCTTCCATGTCTCCATTCACTAAGATGGTATCTCTGGCCTCTATAAGGAGCCAAGAAACCCTGGCAATTTGTGTACCCCACATCAACCAAATAGTAGTTCCCTGTGGAAACAAACGACCCCACGTGATTTTGTTTCTTGTACAGCTTAACAAGGAAATATACATACTTATATTGCACAGACTATAACATGTATACTTTGTGGTACTCGCAGACCATGTCGTCTTCGTATAGCATCTCGCAACACCCTCCCATCCACAGCTGATCCTTCCCATCCAGGCAAGACATATATGAATTGACCATCCGATGAACATACACCCAAAACATTTGTTGTTACCTCTCCTTTCCTATTTCTGTACCTCCCCTTTTTCTCTGCAGGGACTTGTACGCGTAAGTGCATCCCATCTAATGCACCAAGGCACCCCTGCAAACATAAGCCATTAATAAAGCATGTAGTCAAACCATTATTTGTTTATAAAAAATGCAGAATTTAACGTGTGACACAAAAACACATGCAACGTACCTTAAACCACTTCCATCGATTATCATGTGAGTCCTCCGGAATAGGCTCCGGTTTCTTAAGGAGCAATGTTTGTAGTCTGATCGTTGCATTCAACACAAGTTTAAAGTATCTACTTACCGTTTCACCCGACCTTCCAAACTCAAATTGGATTACTCTATTCTTGACATGATGACCTAGGATGTGAAGGAACATAGCCACTTGCTCATCAACTAGCATATGATTTGTTGGTTTGAATCCACCAATTGTGTCTAACATGTGACACAATTTATCAAACGTTGCCCGATACATCCTAATTTGGTTGAAGCAGGTCGTATCACTATTGTATATCATTACCCTCAAATTTTCTCTCTTCACATGAAAGTCTAATCTATATGACCTATCCGGTAAGTTCCTCGGTCTACTTGATCCCACTGCAACTACCATATTGACAATGAACGTCCTCATCGTTATAAGCAAAGCTAATAATCCAGCCAACATTGCAACCATTTCCTCTGCCTCTTACTCCATACCTACACAATTTTTTCCACACCCATTTGCTTCTCAATGTCATCTACTACTCCTCTTTACAAACTACATCTAATTAGGTTGAAAGATATCTTATCATCCTATACACTTAGTTTGACAACAACAATTATTAACCAAAACAACCCATGTCACTGTTAATTAACCATTCCACCAGCCAACATGTATAACACACAACTAATCATCACATTAAATTGTTCACATCAACGAAGCACAGTCAATATGGAAAGGAAACAAATACCTTCACATATTTATCACCATTACCCAATACACAGACATGCAGGACATACTGGAAAAACAAAAATTATTTCACCATAGATGTTTCACAAAAGCCATCAAACCACCCAAAACTAAAACCCATACAAACATTATGTGCATTTAAAAAGGTACACATCCTACACAGTAGAAGAAGAAGAATTTTCTCCCACTGTACAGCAATGCCTTCGTCATGTCCTACCTCACCAATACGCAAGACACACTTGCCCTAACTAGTCATCAATGCTAGGAAAAAAGCCCAGAAATTGGTTCCCCACTGATTGCGTCGAACGCAGTCCACAACCACGCCATCGCCATTGTTAACCAGCATAGCAAAAGTGTACAAAAAAGGCATTCACTTACCTTGATTCGATCTTGCTTGCCTACTCCTTCGCACGATGTCGTCTCAACCTTCGTCTACTCCTTCTTCCAGCTCGAGCCGCGATTCTGCTTTATGATATCACAGGGGCTTTTTAGTCCTCCAAATTCACTTTCCCGGGACAATTTTCAAGATCCCACCATTTTGTGAAGGAGCCTGATTTCCGTCGTTTGTGGGAGCTTCATCGATGGCAAGAATCTCACTTCTCAAGAACAATGCGCGCCAAACAAGTTTTCACCCAGGGAATTGTGTTAAGTTCCTAGGAACATGTGCGAATTCTGTCAACCAAACAGGCCCTTAGTTTTCTCCTTAGGAAATAGCAGCTTAAAGAAAAAAGCATCACTGAGATGATGGGGACAACAATTACTACAATAATTGGAGATCCCTTTGTGTTGTTTTCCTGAGTACATAATAAGAGTAAATTTAATATATGTCATTCAAATATGATAAATTACTCAAGAGCATAAGAAAAATGGATTTCTTCCGTCACGCTGGTTACCTGAAGGTGAAAGAGGATTGTCTGGTACATTTGATACGTCACTGTCACCATAAAAACGGTATGTATCATATCTAAAATTACATCCGGGGAGATAAACCCTTGCACCTTCATACAAACTCATATCGAGCAAGCTGATGTCCAGTCGAAAACACTCGATGCATTTTGAAACCATCAAATCTGGCCTGCACTGTGCTAATCCGTACAACTTCTTCATGGCCGTGACTGTCACTTTGTCGGTGGAAAATTTCTTATCCGACAAGGTTGAAATGGAAGCTTTTGCGGGCCAACCCTACTGGAATGAAATGGCTCTTGTCAAAGATTTCCGTCTTGTTAGGATAGGCACGAGTAATTCCAGGGAGAAAATAAAAAACTGGAAAGATGTGCTTGTATAATACAACTAGCATAGATCGTAGGCAATTATGAACTCGGTTGCATTAGTGCAAGAGCATAGTGTTTGTTTGGCTGCTAGTGAGACACAGTGTTGACATGTGGAGGGAACAACGTCGCCACGGAAAAGAATTCGTCCCCCTGTAGTATTTGCGGTTGCCCAGCCACTAACTATGTTATAAAAGCCATTGTCTTGGGTGGCATTAGCGCTGAGATCGGAGAGGAGGGCTTTCACACTATCTTTATACGTATCACTATCAGTATAAGGTCCATAGGAGAGGTAGCCAAGGTCATGTGAATCCTGTTTAGCAGCAAACACTACTACAAAAAGTGTCAATAACATCCTATTTTAAGCCTTTTTGACGTCCTATTTCATGGAGGCGCCTATCTGGGGGACGTAAGAAAGGGAAGACCGACAACATCTAGTTTTTAACTTAGACACTGTAAGTACTTTTTTTTTAAAAAAAAATAAAACACAAAAACGTATTCCGGTATTCCGATCGGGTGCAAACGCTAGAGATAGACAGATCGAAAAATGCAAACTCACTGAAACAAAAAACGCAAAATCTCAGAAGAAAAAACCCAGAAATAAAACAGATCATTCTCTTGATCGGGTAGCCAAGATCATTCTTCCAAACAATAGCAGGAATCAAAACATATCACAAAATCGAAACAAAAATGCAAAATCTCAGAAGCAAAATCACAAAAACAAAACAGATTGAGAACCAAAATAAATAGCAAAATCACAACATAAATGCAAAATCTCAGAAACAAAACAAATCAAGAACCAAAACAAATTGAAAATTCACAACAAAAACGCAAAATCTCAAGTACCACAAAAAACAAATCGAGCTGTTGGAGTTGAAATCGAAGGAGCCGATGATTTCGTCCTCGTTGTCTTTCGCAAATTTGAGGAGATGGGAGCAGAAGAGTGGCCACGCGAAGGATATGGCAGATCCACCTCCTTTTTTCGCAGATCTGAGGAGACGAGAGCAGAAAAGTGGCCACGCGAAGGATATGGCAAATCCACCTCCTTTTTATGCAGATCTGAGGAGATGGGAGAGAAGGACCCCATTAGAGATGGGAGCGGAGGACGGAGGCGGCCATATTTGCAACTCCACAAGTCTGACAAGGAGGAGCGGCGGCAAAGACTGAGAGGATGAAATGAGAACACGAAGGCGGCAAAGGCTGAAAGAATGAAAAGATGAATGAGAGAGAAAGAGCGAAAAAAGGAAAAAACAGGCGGAGAACACGAAGGAGCAAAGGCTGAAAGATAATTGAGAGAGGATAAGCAAAAAAAATGAAAAGACAAGACGGCAAATGAAAACTTTTGGAGTTTAAGCTTTTTATTTAGACATCAAAAAAGACCAAAAAGGAGGGGAATTTTGAAATATGGGCGGCAAATGAAAAGTCGGGCGGTAAAAAGGACTACTTTTGGAGTCTAAGTTTTAAACTTAGACACCAAAAGCATCAATTTTGGTGTTTAATTTTAAAACTTAGACGCCAAAAGTCAACTTTTCTCACATATAATTACAAAAATGCAACTGCCTTTATTTTTTACTTCCTTTTCTTAAAAAAGGACGTCTTTAAGGGAAGTAAAAGCCCTTTTTTGTAGTAGTGAAAGCTAAGCATTAGTAATGGAAACATGAAAATAAGCACAAGGCATTTGATGCTACCCATCCTCTTGACTGCCAATTCTGATAATCAACTAGATCTTTAGTTTAAATCTCATCAAATGATGACCTCAAGTAATGTTAGGACTTCATTTTTGGGGTTGACAGCGTTTACCAATAGACCATTGGATGTGAAATTGATAGAAGAAGATGAGAGGTAGATTCATGGGATTTGGGTTTCGGTTAGGATTGGCTGCTTCTTAGGCAGGGACAGAGCTTGGCACAAATATTTTTTTTGGGGGAGGGGGGGGGGGGTTGTTGCACTGGTTACTATTCTTCTTCACCCTCTTTTTCCTTGGATCGCCGATTATGTACGCAAACATGGAAGCCTTATCTGCCCCGTCTACAATGCTGCCTGGAAAGAGCCAAAAAAGAAGATGAGGACGACGTTGAAGAATTCCAGGGATTTTTTGTCAAAGAAAAATCTTCATCCTCAATCAAATCTTGCTCCGATCACTTGCAAATAAGCGACAAAGATTCCAGGAACGTTCAGGTGAAGTTGATCCCCGAGTGTACCATAGTGTCAGTCTCTCGAATGCACGAGACTCATGCTTTGGTTCTGAAAGTGAAGGCCCCTCTGCCGCCACCTCTGACCCATAGTGTCAATAACTATACAACACCGCGTCTTGGTCAGTCCTAGTGACCTCCCATAGATCTCGGAATGCTTCTTGACATTGGTGGAAGCATGATTGACATTAAGCTACACATGCTTAAGTGCGTAATGCTTGGTTATTTACTCACTCAGCCTAGCTGACAGGCTCTCCATAGTTGCTTTCTCTCCATAGTAAGAAGCTGAAGTAAACCATGAGGAAATAGAAAAGCACGTACACTTGAGCTTGATTCTGGGTCATCGAGGAAACATGCGGAAGAAAATTCAAAGCTTTAGTTTTTATTTTTTTCCCGCGGGGGGGGGGGGGGGGGGGACCATGGCCCCCCAAGTCTCTTCTAAGCTCCGTCTCTGTTCCTAGATATTTCTTTCTTTGAATTTTTCAGGCAAAATCCAAAATCACCTGCTCCTATTTTCTTAAACATATGTCTTCTCTTGTACAAAATACTAGTCATCATCCTTATAAGCATTTTTTAGTTAATAATATTAGTCACTTGAATAGTAATTAATGCTTACTTATTAATTGCTCTTATAATTAGTGCTTAATTATTGTGGCTCTTGAATAGAAATAATATTAGTCACTTGAATAGTAATTAATGCTTAGTTCCTTTTTTTTGTTTGTTAATGCTTAAAGTTGAAAAGGATTTGTAATTTAAGATAAATTACCAAATGACTTACACTTTAAATCCATAGAAGTATGATCATAAAAAGCAAGGCTCCTGAATAAATAAAATTAAATTTGACCTAGCTGACATATCGTGCCTAACTCGATCCCGCTCAGCTCGCGGATATGTTTTAACTTTGAAGCTTTCAAGCTTACTTTGCACGTTAACCACAGTAAATTAGGAATAAATAAATTGCATCCACTCAAGGCTTCATGCCTTCAATATAGTCAATCCACTTCCTTGGACTTGGCCCCAATAAAATAAATCAATAGTAGCGGTATTAAAAATAATTAACTAATTAAAGTTGTTAGCAAGTTTTTTTTAACAAAAAATAATCAATATTCTAATTTTATATAAGACTGGAGGGAATATAGTTCCCCTAGGGGAACATAACTAACCCCTCATTTTCCACAAGTAAATTGTTGAAATTTCTTCCTTCCAATTCCACAAAACATTTTTCAAAGCCGGCGATGTCAACTTTTTTGCCCAGCATGCCATGTCCACACAAAAAGTAAAAGTAAATTTTAGAAATTGATAATATTCCAGCACATTTTTCATACTTGTTTTAGCTATTTTGAACTTAAATTATGGATACAAAAGAAAATGTGCATATATACGTATAAAACAAAATCTTTCAAGTTCTCATTTTAGATATGAAAATTGGGACTTGTTTAGAGAAATTGAGAACTCATAAAATCCTCTCTTGTGCAGGAAGATTAGGATAAGTTTTGGAAGCACTTGAAGAACCCTGAGAAGCTGGAAGAAAGCTGAGCAAGGACTGCATTGAAAAAAAGCTTGGAAGCTGAAAAAACCAAAGAAGAATTTGGCCGTGTTATTCATCCTGACAAACATGTTTGCCAAAGGGAACAGAGCCAAAATTAAAGACGGAGCTCTCCAAGTTGCAAAAAGGCTGTTATGTCCACCACATGTTCGATCGAGTCATTACAGAACGTAGCTAGAAGGCTAATCAACCCAACAAGAGAGACGCAATATATAAAACTATATGATTGAATCTTGCAATTGGTTCACATTCTGGGCCCGCTTGGTTGGCTTTATTTTGGCTGTAAAGAAAAAAAACAAAAAAGGAAAAAAAAACAATGACAGCCTCACATTCTCTTTTGAAATAAGTTAATGGGGAAATAGTAAAATGTTCCTATGAATTGGGCAAATCACTCGATGCAGCCATCCAAGGAGGAGATTTTGGTTTATTGGCCCTGTTTGATATGAAAGAAGAAATTATAAGGAGATCATACACACACAAATAAACTCACATAATTCAAAAGAAAATGCAAATGCTTTTCACTAAATCCATGATTTGAAGTTAAATTAACATTAGAAAAGACGAACCTCTCGTTCGTTTCATCGTGGGAAGAGTTCAGTCTCAGACATTTCATTCAAAGAGAATGGATTAGGATTCAAAGAAGATTGATTCATAAGTGATTCTGTTGGCATATTTTCAGTTTCTCTGTTATGCATGAAGAATGCGGGTTCCCTTGGAGATGGCAATGCAATGGAAGGATTACTAAGATATGAAACAACTTGAGTCATTGTTGGCCTATGTTCTGCATTTTTTTGAACACATAATAACCCAATTTGCACACATCTTATAACTTCAGTTTCAGAACATGATTCCATTAGGCACGAGTCCAACACTTTTAATGGTTCTCCCTCATTCCATTGATTCCAAGCCTACAATAATTTGATAATCAACAGCATAGTCATCGTCAAATTTTCTCATAATATATATAGATTTGAAAATTTGATCAAGTAGACACAGGAATTAATACTCACATGAGTCAAGAGGTGTGATTCATAAGAACTAGCATTCCTTTTGCTGCTAATTATCTCTAACATCATAACTCCAAAACTAAATACATCTGATTTTTCTGAAAATTGTCCGTACATTAAATATTCTAGAGACATATAACCACTAAATAAAAAAATATATTAGTGTAATATAACAGGCATAAGAGAAAAAAGGGTAAAAGTGCAAAATTACTCATAAACTTTTACCTAAAGTGCACAAAACCCTATATGCTTTTTGTAGGTGCAAAACTACCCATAAAATTTGAAAATGAGAGTGAAAATGCTAAAAATTGTTAAAATAACCTAACAACCATTTCTTTTTGTGGTGGGGTTCACACCACTGTTATGGATAAAAATACAAAAAGTAATGGTGTTAAGTTATTTTTTATCGGTTGTGGAATTTTTGCTTTCATTTTCAAAGTTTATTAGTACTTTTAGACCTCCTAAAAACATGATATTTGGCATACGTTGGATAGATGTTTATGGGTATTTTTACACCTAAACTCAAGAAACAAATGTGAATATTGTGGATCAACATGAAGCAATAGAAATTCAAGCACACATGTAAGTATATGATCAATGTAGCTGATAAGAATTCATGTGATGAAAAGGGTGCAAGACTTACTATGTTCCAACAATTCTATTTGTATTTTCTTGATCTTGATCTATTGCAACCATTCTTGCCATACCAAAATATTTGATATTTTTGGATTCATCTTGCTATCTAATAAAATATTATTAGGTTTAAGATCACGGTGTATAACTTTGAGACGAGAATGTTCATGTAGGTAAAGAAGCCCTCGAGCAATTCCACCGATAATTATGAATTGTTCAACCCAATTTAAATGTCTTTGGCTTTCAGAATCTACATAACATTAAGTCAAAATGGAGAAAATTATAGAAAATAACAAGTCTAATAATTTGAAACTTGCATAATGTTCAAATTTCAAATAAAGAGAAAAAGGAGGTGAATGTATGTTCAGGTTATACCAAATAAAAAGAAATCAATACTCTTATTAGGAACATATTCGTAAACAAGAATTTTCTCTTGTTCTTCCAAGCAAAACCCCAACAAGGTCACTAGATTTCTATGTTGAAGTTTGGCTATCAACAAAACTTCATTCTTGAATTCTAATGCTCCTTGTGCAGAATTTTTTGAGAGTCTTTTCACAGCAATTTCCTGGCCATCTTGAAGAATTCCCTAAACACAAGGCCAATTAGGAGATATATAAATCTTTTTGGTTAATAAAGATGGAATTATTTCATCAAAATGAAAAAACACAATAAAATTAATCTACCTTGTATACATCTCCAAATCCACCTTTGCCGATCCTATTGTTGGAAGAAAACTTATTTGTTGCAGCTTCAATTGTAGTCAGATGAAATCGCAAGGACTTAAGCTTTGAACTTTCTTTGCCAACTAGACAAATATATGAAGGGCGTGAAAATATTATAATCATGCCAAAATTTAAATATTATTCTAAATTTACAGGTAAACAAGTATAGATTACAGTTTTCTGTCAGAATAGCTTGCTTCCTTAGTTTTCTCCTTAGGAAATAGCAGCTCAAAGAAAAAAGCATCAGTGAGATGATGGGAATAACAATCACAACAATAATTGGAGATCCTTTGTGTCGTTTTCCTGAGTACATAACAAGAGTAAATATAACATATGTCATTCGAATATGATAAATTACTTAAGAGCGTAAGAAAAATGGATTTCTTCCGTCACGCTGGTTACCTGAAGGTGAAAGAGGAACCTCTGGTACATTTGATACCTTGCTTTCATCATAAAAACGAGACGTATCATATCTAAAATTACATCCGGGGAGATAAATCCTTGCACCTTCAGACAAACTCTTATCAAGCAGGTTGATGGCCAGTCGAAAACACTTGATGCATTCTGAAACCATCAAATCCGGCATGCACTGTGCCAATCCGTACAGCTTCTTCGTGGCCGTGACTGTCACTTCGTCGGTGGAAAATTTCTTATCCGGCAAGGTTGAATGGGCAGCTTTTGCGGTCACATTTCTTAAAAGAGCCAACACTGCTGGAATAAAACGGCTCTTGTCAGAGATTTCCGTCTTGTTAGGATAGGCACTGGCAATTCCAGGGAGAAAAAAAAATCCGGAAAGATATGCTTGTATAATGCAACAAGCACAGATCGTAGGCAATTATGAACTCGCTTGCGTTAGTGGAATAGCGTAGTGTTTGTTTGGCTGCTAGTGATACACACTGTTGACATGTGGAGGGAGCGACGTCGCCACGGCAAAGAATTCGTCCCCTTATAGTATTTGCGGTTCCCCAGCCACTAACTGTGTTAAAAAGCCATTGTCTTGGATGGCATTAGAGCTGAGATCGGAGAGGAGGGCTTTCACACTAGCTTTATACGTATCGCTATCAGAATAAGGTCCATTGGAGATGTAGCCAAGGTCATGTGTATCCTGTTCAGCAGCAAAGCTAAGCATTAGCAATGGAAACATGAAAATAAGCACAAGGCATTTGATGCTACCCATCCTCTTGACTGCCAATTCCGATGATCAACTAGATCTTTAGTTTAAATCTCATCAAATGATGACCTCAAATAATTTTAGGACTTCATTTTTGGGGTTGACAGCGTTTACTACTAGACCAATGGATGTGAAATTGATAGAAGAAGATGAGAGGTAGATACATCGGATTTGGATTTCGGTCAGAATTGGCTGGTTCCTAGATATTTCTTTCTTTGATTTTTCCAGGCAAAATGCAAAATCATCTGCTCCTAATTTCTTAAATATATGTCTTGTCTTGTTCAAAATACTAGTAATCATCCTCATAAGCATCTTTAGTTAATAATAATAGTCACTTGAATAGTAATTAATGCTTATTAATTTTGCTCTTATAATTAATGCTTAATTATTGTGTCTCCTCTTATTATTTTTATTTTTTTTTATCTCCTTCGAAACTTCTTTTCATATGAAAACTTTCTTTTTTGTTAATGCTTAAATTTTATAAGAATTTGTAATTTAAGATAAATTACCAAATGACTTATGTTATAAATCCATAGAAGTATGATCATAAAAAGCAAGGCTCCAGAATAAATAAAATTAAATTTTACCTAGGTGACATATCGTACTTAACTCGACCCCGCTCGTGGATATGTTTCAACTTTGAAGCTTTCATTCTTGATGGCTTATAGTCAATCCACTTCGTTAGACTTGGCCCCAATAAAATAAATCAATAGTAGCAGTATTAAAAATAATTAAAGTTATTAGCAAGGTTTCTTTTCTTTTAAAAAAATCAATATTTTAATTTTATATAAGACTGGGTACAAAATAATTGATCTTAATGCTAAACCTGGGTACAAAATAATTGATCTTAATGCTAAACCTAGGTACAAAATAATTGAGATTATTATTTGAATGTTGTAGTGCTAAGTAAGCATGTATAATAAGGAAATAGACTAGATGTCTAGAGTTTTCCGAGTTTATACGATCCAATTTCGAGGGCGAAAAGTGTTAGCCACCCTTACGATAGACAGAGTTATCTGAGCGGAAGTTGCTTGGACCGGATCTGTTTGATCAGACCTCCGAACAAATCACTGTGATCAAGAGACGACTCCTAGCGGTACAAAACAGACAGAAGAGCTACGCTAACCAAAGGAGAAGATCTCTAGAGTTCGAAGTCGGCAATCATATGTTTCTAAAGATATCTCCAGTAACCGATGTCGGCAGAAAGCTTTAAAAGTGAAAACTTAGTCCGCGTTACATAGGACAATTCGAAATTTTAGCTAAACATAGACAAATTGCATACCAAGTAGCCTTACCCTCGAGCTGGATTAATCTCCATAATGTTTTCCATGTTTCCCAGTTATACCAACCAGACCGCGACCGTGTTGTTAAGTATGGGGTATATTATGTTACCACGATATATGGGCGCCACTAAGACATTTGGGGTATGAGGATGTCAAAATACGACATGACAAGTACCTTCGTAGTCGAGCCGGAGCGAATTCCCGATCACCGAGAGAAATGGTTTAAACATAAAAGTGTTACGACAGAGTGAATATCCAGAGCGTATGGTCCGAAGTCTAATTAGTATAGAGTAAGTTTCCAGAATTTATGGTTCAAAGTCTAGTTAGTATAGAGCAAATTTCGAGGACGGAATTTTATTT
The DNA here is from genome assembly GCA_034222035.1 of Acacia crassicarpa. NCBI lineage: Eukaryota > Viridiplantae > Streptophyta > Magnoliopsida > Fabales > Fabaceae > Acacia > Acacia crassicarpa. Next base: position 42,281,133 of record JAWXYG010000001.1, on the reverse strand, counting down.
ATCGAGGGGGGAAATGTAATACCCTAAAAATTCCCACTTAGCTTAACCACTATATTTTGATAATACCTATTGAAAATAGGTGAATATGTGGTCTCAAAATTTAGTAGCTTATTTAATTTAATTTAAGGAATTTTCTCCTAAAATTAAATAAACTAAAGACCCAAATTTTCTAAGTTCATTTAGGATCATAAAATACCCTAAAAATTATCATATTACAACATAATTCTTATTTGATTATAAAGAATCATAAAATGTTATAAAAATACCTAAAACAATTAAAGGAAATTACCAACAATTAAAAAACAATTAAATTTACAATGATTAATTTAAACATATTAATAATTACAATTAGGGATATTCTGACCTAACTAAAAATCAAGAACCAATAAGGGTTCAATATTAGTATTATGTGAATTATTAATGATCATAATTAATCTAAGAACCTATCTTTGACAATTACACCTAATTACATCTAGAACACTACACTAAGGAGTTTAATTAGGATTAAACTATAATCCCCTAGAGATAATTATGGGGGGCGAAATTCATAATAATAAAAGAGCAAAAGATTAAACAAAATATGAGATGAGAGCACATGTAATATAAGATAAAAATATACAATTGTAAGTAGGATTTTTCTACACAAAGGAAGAATCAAGATTTAATTTAATAAAGCTAAATTCAAGGGCCTAAATTAATTACATGTTAAAGTCTAAATCCATGCAAAGAAAAATGAACCAATAAGAGGCTTGGGAACCTATTTCTAAGACCTAAATAAAACACAAATCCAAGACCTAATTATAAAAGAGGACCACGGTTTTTGGCTTGTGGAAGGAGGAAGGAAATTGTGAAATTGTGTTTAATTAACACATGAGATAGAATGCACATGGCCAAGCGGGATAAATTGGAAAGAGATAAAGTACTTTGTGATAAGGTCTTAATGACCTTTGGAAGAGGATAATGAGAGAGAGTGAGGGGGAGTTGTGAGTGTGTCTGTGTAGTATGTAGGTGTGTAAGAGTTGTGAGCCTGGTGAAGGAGAGAGAAAAGTGTGTAATTAATTGAGTTGTAAGTTAAAAACCATTGGGATTAATTCAAGATACAAGTAAATGAGAATCTATACCAAATAAATTGTATCCTGAGATACGTTAATCATAGATCAAATATAAGGATTTATTATAAACAAGCATATTTTAAGCTTAGAATAGATTATCTCCAAAATCTTTTCCTCAATTTTTGGAATTAATCTTAAAATAAGTAAACAGTTGGTTAAGATCTCTAATGAAGCCAAAATTTTGAGATTAGTGAATTGAAGAAGAAAAACTTGAATACTCTTCAAATTAAACCTTAAAAGCATTATTGTTTAGATGGTAACCAACTATCAATTTGCATCTTGTTTCAAAGGACATTTAGAATCTAACTAATGTCATAAATGAATCACAAAAATCATCCCCAAAGTTTTCTTGCACATGGGAAAGAGAAAGGGAAAAGAAAACTTAAAGAAGAAGAATGAATTAGTTTATATTTTAATAAACCCACATAATTGCAAATGGGAAAGGCAATTAAAGTCAAGAGTTGGGAGAGGATAAGATTATGAGAAAGTTGAAGAAGAGTAAAGGGGGGAGGGGGGGGGGACTGTTTTTGTGTGTGTGTGTGTGTGTGAGAGAGAGAAGTCAATTGATCAACCAATGGAAAATTCAAGAAAAATTGGCTTAATCCTTTGTAATTGAAAACAACCAATGGGAGCAATTCTCTTCACATTTTGTGTCTTCAAAAAGACCAAAGCAATATGAACCTTTGATTAGGAAAGATGATCTAAGGGTTAGGAATCATAGAGTTTTGCTATAAATAGGAGGCCTTGCCCTCTTCATTCTTCACACCCAACTCAACCAACATAGGTGAGTTTTAGAGAGCAAGAGTAGAGAGGAAGAGAGTGGAAAGCAAGAAGGAGTAGCAAGGTTCTTCAATGGTAAGTTCTCTAGTTCTTAAGCTTTAGCTTTGAGTTTATAGCTTAAATGTTGTTTTGATCTTTAATCTTTCAATATATTCTTGTTATCATGTTTTTATGGTTAAAAGTGGTTTTAATTTGAAAAATTGATGAAGATGGTGTCATAGCAAAATTTTTGGAAGATTATGATCAAAATAGCGAAGCTCTGTCGAAATCTTATTGGTTAGCGATTCCTGAATTCATTGATAGAAACACCATAATTTTATGTTGAAAATGAAGTTATAAAATTCTAGGAAAATTCACGGTTAAAGTAGACATATAGGTCTTTTCAACAATACCTAGAATGTATTATTTTGAGCTTTGTACCGTGAGATAAAAATTCTTCAAGTTAGGCTACGTTTTTCTGGAAAATTCTGGGTAGAGGCTCAAAAGTTTAGAACTGGGAATGACTCAAGTAATCTGGGTAAAAGAAAGTATCTTTAATTAAAAATATACATCCTAAGGTTTCCGAAGAATTTTACGGATCCTCGTTTCGAGTTTTGTAGAATTAGTTACGAATTTTCAAAGTTTGTGGAAATTCTGCCCGAAATGTTGAACCAGCGTTTTTTTGAGAAATAAAGGGGTATAATTAGAATAACAAATCCACTAGGGGCAAAAACGTCGGTAGTGGTTAAAACATCTCCTAAGATATCATTTACGAGGTTATAATGTGATAATTCTATTATAGGATATTCGGGAAAAAACAGGAGACATACCGACTAGGCAAGCATACCGCTATCGATCTGAATGAACTAAGGTACGGACGCCTACTGTAACACTAACTCTGATGCTTATTGTATGCCTATATGTGGTAGATACTTTCATAAGGTCATGGACAGGACTATGTCTTGGGTCATGCACCGTGACTAAGTTTATGAGGCTTAGATCACTACTTATATAATGAGCTATACACGGGTTATGGTTTTGATAATGCCGTTACAATTTTCCTAGCGCTGAGGACACGATAGGCCATCGTGGCACGGGTGGTACAGACTAGAGATAACGGACATAGGCAGTGGCTGTGTACTGTTATCCAGACAAATTATACATCTATTATGAGCTTTTATATTGATTATTGCTGTAATGTCATAAATATCTGTTATACATATATTGTTTACATAAGCATGAGGTTAACCGTTACCTGGGGTCCGATGGATATTGGACCTCAGCTCTTACCATAGCTTCAGGATCCGGGGAACCAAGGACTGGAGACGGGAGTAAGCAAAGTAAACCGCACGCGTAAAGACCCGACTGAAGATCTTATTTTTAGACTCGTACTGTTATGACATTACTCAGATAAATGTACTGTACATTTTGAACAGATGGATACGTTACAGTTAATGATATATCAGTTACTCACACTTTTACTTGCTCCAATGCTCTACTCTGATGGGAAAAAAAAATATTCCGCTTTCAAAAATTGGGGTGTTACACTTTTATAAACTAATTTTTGGAACAATTCATTTCTCGTTTTGCATTTCATTTGCTTAGATCATAAGTGATGCTTCCTCTGGGTTTTGCGACAGACCTTTCAGTCCCTGTGACCAGTTCGGCTTTATGAATTCTGGCTGCCTTGAGCTCAACATTTCAAGGATTTCCTTCTCTAACTCCAAGTTCAACCTTTTCAAGGCATGACATATGTGGTCTTTCACTGATTTAATAGTCAAATTTAACATTGAGAGAAAAAAGGGCAAAATTGCTACTTTTGTAAACTTCCGGGATAAAATTGCTCCTTAGTGAAAACTTTCGGGGTAAACTTGCTCTTAGTGAAAACTTCTAGGATAAAAATGATACTTAACTCTTATTCGGGTTGATGAGGTGACATGCCACGTGTCATGAGGTGGTATGCCATGTGTACACTCAGTCAAACTTAACGGTCAAAATTAATGGAGGGGCAAATTTGCTACCTTTTTCATACTTCCGGGGCAAATTTGATACCAAAAAAACTTCCGGATGCTGATTGTCCCCTTATCAAAACTTCTATAGCAAATTAGGCATTTAACCCTAAATAATTTTAGGATGCCGTCTCATCTTTTTGCCACGTGCAATCTGTCATGTATTTTTTATTTGCTTTTCAAAAGTTCAGGTAAATCGAGGCTTCAAAACTAGATATATAGACTGCAAGCAATATAATTGTTAGAGTCATCTCACTCAATTGACACCAATCACCTCTTCAATCCTTGACTTAAGCAAGAGGTTGTGATTAAGTTTGACATGGATGCGTCAGTTCTTTCTACTGGGTAAGGATGACCAAAAAAAAAAGTAATAATTAATCATCTTTAGCGAGGGAAAAATTTGCTGATAGACATCTCATTAATGGATGAGGAGACAGAGTAGTTGGCGGAGTGATCAAAATTACGACCATGTTCAACATTGTATCGGCTTCTTCTACCTTGCAACAAAAATGCAGGTTCTAGAGGATATGGTAATTCAACTGTAACGCTGCTTAGATATGAAGCCACGTTTCCCATTGTAGGCCTATCATCTGGATTTTCTTGAACGCACAATAAACCAATTTGAATGCACCTAAACACTTCTTGTTGAGAATATGATTCTTTCACTACTGAATCGATCAATTCTTCTATTGATTCTTCCCTCCATTTTCTCCAAGCCTGCAACAATTCATATATTAATTAGTATCAATTTTAGCAATGTAGTTAATAATGTTATTATTATCATAGTCTTCATATTCTATATAATGAAGATACAAAGAAGGCAAAGAAAAATAATTAATACTCACATAGCTCAAGAGATCATCGATGCGGCATGAATCATAAGAACAAGAATTCTTTCTTTTTCCACTAATAATCTCAAGCATCATCACTCCAAAACTAAAGACGTCAGATTTTATAGAATAATATCCATGCATGGCATATTCTGGAGATATATAACCACTAAACAAAATATACGTTGTTAGTATCTGAACAATTATTAACATAAAAGCATGGAAGAACGAGGGAAAGAAAATTTCACACTCACTATGTTCCGACAATCCTAGTTGTGCTTCCTTCAATCTGGTCCAGTGTTATTAGTTTTGCCATGCCAAAATCTGAGATTTTTGGATTCATGTTGCTATCTAACAAAATATTGCTTGGTTTAAGATCACGATGTATGATCTTAAGATGGGAGTCTTCATGCAAATATAGGATTCCTCGAGCAATTCCTTTTATAATCTTAAACCGCTTGGCCCAAGTTATTTCCCTTTGCTTCAAAGGATCTAAATTTTAATGGTCATTTATAAGTAAAAATATTTTAAATAATCAACCACAACACGATACATCTTACTATATGAACCAAAGAACGTAGAGAAAATAATTAAATTTATGGTAGAAAACTTTTTGAAACTATGAAACGTAGGTATTATTTGGATGACATACCAAATAGAAAGTGATTGAGGCTTTTATTAGGCACATATTCATAGACGAGTATCTTCTCATCGTCTTCAAGACAGAATCCTAGTAACCTCACTAAATTTCTATGTTGAAGTTTAGCTATCAGCAAAACCTCATTTTTAAATTCTTCAACTCCCTGTGAAGAAGTTTTTGACAATCTCTTCACAGCTATCTCTTGTCCAGTATGAAGAACTCCCTAAAATTTCAACCCATCAGTTAATAAGATATGAATTTTTTTTTTAAAAAAAAAAACCAGAAATGTATGATCTATAATTTGTCACAGTTCTTACCTTGTAAACTTCTCCAAATCCACCTTTGCCAATCCTGCTTCTTTCAGAAAAATTGTTCGTAGCTACTTTAATTTTATCCATGTCAATTTGCAAGGAGTCCATTGTGGTAATAATTTCAACCCCAACTATATAAAATGTTAAAGAACATATATGTAAGAATCCAGTTAGATTATGCAAAACCTATAGGCCTTAATATTCTAGCTAGTTAACTGAAACGCTAATCGTATATAGGCAGTGTTATATATTTCATTTCTTACAGTTTTCCGAGAGATCAATGGATCTTTGTGATTTCTTCTTTGAATTTGTGGGTACCATGTTGTGGCACAAAACGACTATCGCCACCAGAACAATAACCAAGGGGACAATTATTGCAATAATTTGTGTCTGCAATTCATTGGTTTTCCCTGCACGCATCAGCATTCACATGATCACTTTAAGAAAATAAAAAAGTCAGCATTCACATCACACATCGTATGACATTAACAGCCACATGATAAATAGAATGCATGTCATACTTTTTTTTTTTTGACCGAGAAGAACTTTAATTATGAAAAGTGAAAATTTTGGCTATAGGAAGATAAATAATATATATAATTAAGTACATATTTTTTAATTTCATTCGTTTAAATAAAGTTATATATATTAAGTACTATATCAATTTCATGATATTCCATGATGAACTCTAGCAAAACTTGTTTCACGTGTCATACTTCATCAAAAAATTATGTCACTTTTGTTATGGAAAGTTACCTTCAGCATCCATAATTAGTATATACGTATTAAAATACCGTATATGATAATGGAGTGGGTGCAAATGGAAGTGTGGATAAAATAATATTTAATGTTCTTTCTTTCTTGGTTAACGAACCTTTATAATCTTCCCTTGCCTAATGCGGTTAATTTGAAACTTAATAATTATTTTTTTCTGGGCTTGTGATCGTCGATCTAAGATAAATATTATTATAATTATATTCATAAACTAGATAAGAGGAATGCTGATAGTAATAGATTTTCGGTGGTTAATTTTATTTCTGCACATATATATTATATAGACAACTCTAAGAATAATTCTACACATACAAAATGCCTAAAATTTATATATACATTTGGTCCAAACTTTTTTTTTATTATTAATATTGGTCCAAAATCCAAATGAATTAATAGTACTGACATATATTTATATATTTTTTGAAGCAGATATATGTACTGGATATGAAAGAAAAAAGTTCAGACACTGACCGTTAGCCCCCATCGGCGAGGGTGTCGACGTTCCGGAATGTTGATAAAATGGATAAGCTTCATAGCGAACAAAGCAACTGGGCAACATTACTCTTTGTCCAATTCTACCTCCGCAACACGAAGTCGTAATCTCCTCTATCGCATCCCGGACACACCGCCTGCAGTCACCGGCGGCTAAGTCCGGCGTGCACTGAGCCAATCCGTACAGCGTCGTGTTGCCCGATGCATCACCTTGCTGAACACCGTACTTGGAATCAGATTTCCCAAGAGCCTCAGCTGCTTCATCTACCAGATCATTCAAAATAGATCCCAACGTATCGTAAAAACGGCGAGTTCTTAAAAGCACAAGGTCGTCCAACGGATTCTTGAGCTGATATCTCGGCCATTCTTCCATGGAAGAGAAAATAAGCCTATAGGAATACCGAAGCAAGCACACGTCGTACCAAATGATGGCTTCTTTCGCTGAAGGACACGACGAGCTTATTCTTCGTGTGGAGAACTTAACGCACTCGCTGCACAGTGGATACGGGACATCACCGCGGCAGATGAAGAGGCCGTATACGGTGTTTCCTCCACCAGTGTCGCCCATGGTTGCGTTGTAGAATCTGGTGCCGCCGGTGGCGTTGGAGGAGAGGGAGGAGAGGAGGGTGGCGAGGTTGCTTTGGAAGGTGCCGTTAGGAGTGAAAGTGATGTTGGCTGTGCAGTTGACATCGTTGAATACAGAGGCGGCTGATTGGGTGGCGCTGAAGATGACGATGAAGAAGAAGAAGAAGAAAATCATTGTGATTACTGGAGAAGGAATAATGTTTAGTTAAAGCTATATTATGAGCGGTGAGATAGATATAGATTTTTTTAGTTGCTTACAGCCTAGGTTGCACCGACACCGACACGGCATTTTCGAGACGTGACTTCAATACGTTACTTCAAAAATACTAATATTTTGACACATTTAAATACGTCTTAATATTAAATAATATTTTTAATATAAAATGTGTATTTCACATTAACAAAATATAATAAAAAGAAAATTATTAGCACAATTAAACTACATCTCCATTAATAACATTTGCATCTAATCATCAGTTTTTCCCACCAAAACATGTGTCACAGTGAAAGTGGAACCCATCAAAAAGAGGCATGTGTAACAATGAAAGTGTGCAACACTGAAAGTGGAACCCATAAAAAAGTGAAAGTGTGTAACAGTACTAGCAAAAAAAACACGGACGAAGATTCGAAGAATGGAAGAGCAAAAAAACACACCCACAGTCCTAGCAAACACGGACGCACGAAGCATCAAAGAAGTAGAACCGAAGAACAGCCATGGCGTCGTCGTTTGGGAGAGACGGAGGGGATTGTTATCGGGACAGAAGAATCATCGATTCAGGGCAATTAGTTGCCAAAAATCTCAGCTGAAAAACGGCCAAATTTTTTGAAAAATCTATAGAAATGCCATTTTGACTATATCTGCGAAGTTGACCTTTCCGATTCGCGATTTTGCCGTGTCCGCAGCGTATCGTCCCAGAAACGTGTCGGATTCGTTGAAATTGGAAATTTTGCCGTGTCGGTGCTACATAGCTTACAGCAGTGATCAATTATTTTTTATTTTATGCAGTGTTAATGACTAATTAAATAATTTAAGTAAATTCATCAACCATCAAATAAAAGAATCTTAGGAGGAGGTGTGTGTGAAATTAACATTATAAAGTGCACACAGAAAAGATAAAAATTAAAGGGAAAATCCATTTAAGGTTCCAAGTAATCAAGAAAATGTTAAAAAAAAAGTTTCACAAAAAATTCAAATATAAAAAAAGTCTCATTGACAACTTCTTCAGTAAGTGATTAATAACTCCATTGTTTTTAACAACTCTTTAGGACATTTTTTATATTAGAATTTTTTGTTGGATTTTTTTAACATTTTCTTGATCCCTTGAGACATCAAAGAGGTTTTCCCAAAATTAAACGAATAAATAAGTGGAGAGAGTGAGAGCCAAGTGAGTTTGGTGCCCCTCACTTTGATGGACAGTCTAGATTTAACTTCTTTAATTTTTATTATTTTTTTATTTTTTGGAAAATCTAATGGATATGGGTATAGAATCTAAAATCAAATTAATTTTATAATTATCATTTTTTAAATCATCTTTTTAGTAAGAAATTTCCGGTTGAAAAAAATATATAAACCGCACGTCCATATATATCAGAGCTCGCTCTCCCCATCAAAGTGTTGAAAAAAATATATAAACCGCACGTCCATATCTTTTTATATGAACTTAGTTTATTACCTCCCTGGCTTGTGGCCTATCTTACATTTTGTGACTAGTGATGATAAAAGGGTTAAGGTTCTAAAATGGTATTCAAACTTTTATATGAAAAATGTAACAGTAATTATAAACTATTTTTTAGAGCAAAAGTAACTATAAACTTTCAAAATTGGGGCAAAATGATTAAACCTAACCAACCTTCATATATTACAATATGAAAGCATCGAATACTTAATAAAAATCCGGGGCTACTATATAGTATGGTGATTTTTCATCTTTCTTCCTCTAACAGTTACTTTCACACCCCCTACCCCGAACCCAATATTCTCCACTCTTCATATTCACCACCACACCACCATCACTTACAATACCAAAAAATCATCATCAACAATCCATATTAGAAAAGTAAATACTTAAAAAAGGAAAAAAGTTGTTTATTATAATCGTTGTACTTCCTACCATTAACAATCCCAACTTTGCTTATTAGTACCATTATTTTTTAAAAAAAAATCAGAATCTATAGTGTAAATTTCAAGAAATTTTTTTTGCATCAAGTTCATAGTAATAATTTAAAATGAAAAAGAAAAAAAAAGGCATACAGCTAGAATGGGGCCTAGATCTTTTTTTTCCCCAGCTTTTTTTTTTTTTTTAGTATGGACTGTTGATGATGATTTATGTAATTGTTGATGGTAATGGTGGTGTGGTGATGAAGATGAAGAGTGGAGAATATGAAAATGAGATAGAGAGAAGGAGAGAGAATGTGAAAGAAATGGTTAGAGGAAGAGAGATGACAAATCACCAGATTTTATAGCAGCCTCTTTTTTTAGTAAGTGGGGAATGACAATTCACTTATTAAATATATCTTAAATTGAAATATATTTTCTAACTTTACCCATATTAAATAAGGTTTTGAAGGACAATAAAAATATAGTTATATTTAAACATTAATTACAAGGACCAAATTGATTAAAAAAAATATTTTAATGCAACTCATTGTGTAGTACTCCCTCTAGTCCTATTTATAAGAGTTTGATAACCGAATTTGTTAAGTAGTTTAAGAAAGTTGTTAAAATTAGTTAAAAAATAATAAGCATGTCTCAAAATAAACCTTTTTTTCCAAGTATGTCTATATTTATAAGACTCAAGTAAGAGAGAAAAATATAATTAATACTCTATCACCAACCATTTAATTTATATATATATATAATGAGGGCAACAAATGAGAAAATGAGAAAAGCTTATTAAATATTGAGACAATTCTTGACGAGCTCTTAAATGATTAAGACAATTCAAATTTTATACTCTTATAAGCAAGGTTCTGAAACCCAGGCTGGTTGGTTCAAACCCAAAATTGACGAATCTACCGGAAAACCAGTCCCGAGTTAGTGGTAAAATCAGGGTCCTGTGTTGACCGAATCAATTTTATTTTTATTTTTTTGAAAGAAAAGTAGCCTAAAAGCTGAAACTGAAACTCACCGTTGGATTGACAATGAGAAAAGAGACAAGAGGAGACAGAGATCTATGTTACGAGCATATTTTTTCGTGCAAGCTGTGAAGGAGAAATAAGAGACAGAGAAGAAAAGAGCATTGGCGAGGCAGAGTTGCACGAAAGGGAAAGCGAACACATAGAAGGAGAACGAGGAGAGAAACAGAGAGAGAAATCTGGTCATAATCACCGTCAAATTTGTCAAAGAAGGTCATCGTTTTGTAGTCCTCTTTCACTGATTTCTTAGTAAAGGTCATTGATTGGGAAGAATGAGGGAATTGATCAGATTGTGAAGGAGGGGGCTTGGAGTTGTGAGTGGTTTATTGAAGAGCATTTTGAATGTAAAACTAGGATGTAAGTAAAGATTGGTGTTAGAAAGAAGAAGACGATGTAATGCCTTGTCCCCTAATGAGCAATGGTCAAAAAGAAAAAGGTGTTTCATTTTCCAATTACCAATGGAGAAAGATTGGTGTTGGATATTTCCCACAACCCCCAGATTTTGTTATTTCCATGGTTTGAAAATGATCCACCTATCTAATGAAAAAAAAAAAAAGATCCACCTAAGCCTATAATAATATATTAATGATGCTCATATAGTAGGCAAGTACAAGTAGGGATGTGCAATTGGCGGGTAGGGCTGCCCCAAGGTAATCCGCGGCCTTCCTATTTATATTACATAGCTACAGGTATTCTCATTCCCATGGTTAAACCAGTAGTAAAATAGGTAGGTCAAAGAGGTTCAGGGAACTCGTTTAAAAACAAAACAACTTTTTTTAAAAAAAGTGGATTAGTAGAAGATCCTTTAGAGACACAACTACAAAATACCTAAAAAATGACCTAAATAAGACCCAATTAACATCCTTTTTCAAAGGTATGTCTGGGAGGGGGTAGTGGTTTTGGTCAATTTTGGCGTCCTGAATACATTTCAAGACGCCTCTTTTGAGGCATCCTGAATACATTTCAAGACGCCTCATATGAGGCGTCCTAAACAATATTTAGGACGCCTTTCAGGACGCCTCTTATGAAGCGTCCTGAATATTGTTTTCAGGACGCCTTAAATCACATTTAAGGCATCTTGATCTTAGTTTCAAGACGCCTTATATGAGTTTTTTGTTTTAAGGAAAAAAAAAAATGCTTGCTGTATATTTGGCCACTTGGTTGCAAAACTGAAATGTCAAATTAACTTTACATTCCGAAGTCATAGATTTCAGCCATACAAGCCCAGACAGTGCTCAAAATAAAAACATTCAAACTAATTAGGCCAAAGTAAGATATGGACTATGCCTGGTATATCTTCTAATATCTCAGATGCACCATAATCCATGAGGAACAGGTGAACATCAGACAAAATAAGGGCCTCTGTGTATCTTCCTTCCAGCAACAGTTGCATAGCTGCTGGAATTGTTGCAAGCCAAGATAGGAATTTGGTAAAGCTTGGATAAAAGCCTAGTGAGACATCCTTGAAAAAATGCAATCTCAACTGTAGCTAAAAGGACTCCTGAAATGGCCTTATCCAGAACTTCAACACATCTGACCCTAGCTGAGCTTGAAATAGGAACCAAGTGCATAATTTGTTCTGTCACCCCACCTGATTCTGATGTTATGAGATAGTACAAAACCTAGAAGAATGCCAGATGCCACTGCTCCTAAAGAAAGATGAAGTTGACAAAATTGATTATACATCTTTAGAGCGAAACAAGAAGCCCAATCCAAGAAGACAAAGAGAAGCAAAAAAATAAGCTTGGGCGTCCTGATCTTAGTTTCAGGACGCCTTATATGAGTTTTTTTTAAAATAAAAAAAAATATGCTTGCTGTAATATTTGGCCAATTTCCTGCAAATTTGAAATATCAAACTTTACATTCGGGAGTCATTGATTTCAGCCATATATACAAGCTCAGACAGTGCTCAAAATGAAAACATTCATAAACTAATTAGGCCAATTAAATAGCCCAACATGAGCCCAATGCGAACCAACTAAGGAATGTCATCAATCCAAAAAAACCAAAGAAATGTCCACTACAACATAAATGTCACCATCACAATTCGAGAAGAATCTCATGCAACATAAATGTCACATCACAGTTCCAGAAGAATCTCAAGAAGCATTCGTCTATCAAAAGATTTACCTAAAACAAATTGATCACCTGATCCAGCCAAAAAATGCGAAGTAAACTTTATATACCTATATGTGTTCAAGAAGATGTCTAGCCCCCATGTCTCGAACTGTATCGATGTCATCCTGGATCCATAGTACCAAAAAACTATAAATTGGAAAACAAGGTATAACATAAACCAATGAAGTGAATGAAATAATTAACAACTCAAGTACAACAACAAAAATATCATCATTTAAGGATCACGGAGCATTATGTATGTTTTGAAAACCTATAATACGTCCGGTGGAAATGATGGATTGCATCCAATTGATAACGTAGTATTCGCACTTGGTGTTCCCTGGTTGTTGATAGCACTATAAATCAAAAGCAAATTGTTAAAACGAATAAAGGCATATCGAAAGCTACTATGTCAATGAAATAACTTGAATTGAAACTACTTACCTTCGGATAAAACCACTTCGGTCCACCCTGCTCTTATGCTCCTTCTAGCTGTCTATACGTCTTGAGACCCCTATCATTAAAATGGAAATTAACAGACATGAAAACACTTCATTTAAAAGAAGAATCGATGATTTAGACAAAAATTTACTTACTTGGTAAATATGGTTTTGATATCCTCGTTTGGCCTGCCACCTACGGAATCCAACCAATAACATACGTTCTTGGCGGGACAAACAACACACAGGGTCCAATGACCACTACAACATATACATATCAATATTAAAATAAGATAAGAAAGCAATTTATTATTAAAAATCTTATATAGACAAAAAAAATATGCACCTTTCATGTATTGGCGCTAGATAACAAGGCAATCATCCGTTGTCCATTGTTAAACCAACATAAATGCCCCTTCTGGTTAAGTTATTGTGAGCCAAAGTCGTGGTTGTAGGACATAAGAATCCATACGAACCCGCTCGGTCTACCTTGGCGCATATGTCGCGGCAGACACTATGATCGAAATAAAATGATAAATGTTTTTGAATATATTAAACAAAAAAAGAGTACTGACATAATTAAAGGGTTAAAAAAAAAACTTAAATGATTGCAAGTTGAAGAAATTGTATATCTAAACAGTTCATATGCATAAGCTCTATCAAATCTTTCTTGTCAATTGATATCGGATATGTCTTTTCTACACCGACAATGCCCGGAGGCATCTGCAAGCCTATAAAGTCGATGTCCTTGTACAAATCTCGTAGCTGTTCTAAGTAGGGAAATTTGCCCGCAGCTTGTTCATGTTATGAAAATATAATAAACAAATTATGGGCTTTTTTCCCTATTTGCCACTTTTTAAATAATTAATTACCATTTTGCCACTGTTTTCAAACTATTTCCCAATGTGCCACTATTTAGTCGACTAAAACGTGGGGCGTTGATGTTTTTGACTGCCCCCGAGATTTAGTCGACTAACTCAAGTGGCTTAGTCGACTAAATAGCGACAGGGAATTTTTTAAAAACCCCAATCGCGGCATTTGGAACCTTAATCCACCATAAAACCTCCCCAATCCTTTCCCCTCTATTTTTTTCACCAAATCCTTACTGAATCCGTTGGTGGGTAGCGAAGGAAACTTCATTCTAGCATTATTTGCGTCGATTTCGATATGTTCTCATCTCCATTTTGAATTTCCGCCGTTGTTCTTTCATTTATGGGGCTTTTACCTTTTTTTCGTCCGATTATTTATTTATTAATATTATTAATATTTTAGTATAAATTTTAGGGTTAAACGTAAAACTCTTTATCATGCTCGTGCGTGTATAACACGCTCGATAATATTGTGGGACCTGTTAGATAATCAACTCTTTTGTCATGCAGTTCGGGTCCTATTGGTGCGTGGAGCTATAAAACAACCATAAAATTATTATTTTTTATTAAGTTTTTATATTGAGAATTTTTCTGTACGATTCTTAGTTATGTCCACAATCCTCACTGAACTTTGTAACCTTGTAAAACTCATTTTTATTTTTAATTATTTCTCTACCTTATATTTTGGGGTTATTTTTTTGTCTTCTTTTTTCATTTTATTCTCATAATCTCATATAGACCATTAGATTAAAACAATATATTATTAAGATTCAATCTTTTATAAAATTATTTCTATAAACATAAATAAGTAAATGTAAACTCTTAAAATTTGATCTATACCCTTCATAATTGAAATCTGTAATAAATAAAGAAATTTTAAATTATAAAATATAATAATAATAATTTTATAAAATATTAAATCTAAAATATACATTTCATTATCTAAGGATGGAGATGAGATGATAATATAAAAGAGGATAATGAGGATATCATTTTCCTATATTTTGATATAGTAACTTTTTTTATCCTCTATAATCTCATATAGGATATCATTTTCCTATATTTTGATATATTATGAGTAACATATGAATGCTTGCTGAAGGTAGGTTGAGTACCTCAAGAAGTTTTTGCTGATGAGTTTGAAAATGAAGACATCATTAGGGATTTTCAGATCTATTTGAAATCAATATCTTAACTAATCAATTTGATATTTTGAATGTAATCAATATAAATTATAAATTTTGAAAAATATTTCTTCATATTCAGGTTTAAGAAACCATAAAATTAATTTTTTTTATTAAGATTTTATATTGGGGATTTTTCTGTTAGGCATGTCCTCGATCCTCACTGATCTTGGGTGAACTTTGATTTTAAATATAAAACTCATTTTTACTTTTAATTAATTTGTCTACCTTCTAGGGAAATGAGGGTTCACATAAACGAAAGAACAACGACGGAAATTCAAAATGGAGATGAGAACATATCGAAATCGACGCAAATGATGCTAGATCGAAGTTTTCTTGGTTACCCACCAACGGATTTAGTAAGGATTTGGTGAAAAAAAACAAAGGGGAATTGCGGGGGCGTTTAAAAAAAATCAGTGCCCCGCGTTTTAGTCGACTAAACATTGGTTTAGTCGACTAAATAGTGGCACATTGGGAAATAGTTTGAAAACAATGGCAAAATGGTAATTAATTATTTAAAAAGTGGTAAATAAGGAAAAAAGCCTAGATTATGAGTGGGGTTAGCAATGAAAATCAATCGGGAACCTATTCATCATCAATCAGTAATGTATTTCCTATCATTGGAGGTGTCGTCCCCATTTGAATAAGATGATGTGGCCAAAGGATGAACGATGTGGTGGCAGCGCCTAGTGTGGGAACCTCCTCATCATCAATCGGGATGGCTGTCTTTTCTTTCCCCTCTCGCACACTTTTCACAGTCGCCCTACATTGGTCTTGTGGAATTTGTATATTGTGGTGTGTGGTTTATTCTGAGTAGACAAGACCATCGGCAACAATACGCCGATGTGGGTTATCCAAATATAAAGTGTAACGTAGTCCTCCCTGTGGAGTGTGAGAAGGTTCGCCAATAAGTACATCTGGAGAGTGATGAGAAGCTTCGCCAATAGGTACATCTGGAGCGTGAAAACTTTCTTGGCTGCTTTGGAAGGGCGGAGATTCGTGGGTTGTAGGTTGCGTATTTCCCTTCTCTTGTATCATAGCCCTTATTTCACCCCGTAGTTGTTCCAAAACCTCATCTACGATGCACGCTCTAATTTTGGCTACAAGCTGAGGACTAGGGTTGTCATCGTCATGCAAACAATGTGAACACCGTCTAAAATATTTCGCGACGCTAACTCCCCTTGTCTCCCCTCGAATAGCATCAAGGTAATCTAGCTTCCCAATCGTCGTGGACAAAATGTCCATCCGTGTACCTGGCGTGAATAAACCTTGGCTGCTTTGCTGCTCAAGTGGATCCTGTATCATAGGATTTTTCATAAATAGTAACTAAACTCTTAGAATATGAAACAACAGAGGCTATTTAATACTTCTAATTTAACTACTTACAATCTTTGAGGCAACCTCAACCACATCTTCATTTACGTATTTGTCACCCTTCATCCTCACAGCTTTCCATTTTTTGTGACAAGGAGGACGCTCAGAGGCCTGGATAATAGTGGAAGGATTGGATTTGGCAGCTTCCTTCATTCTCTCAAACTCTTCTTCCATCATCTTCCGTTCAAGCTTTTTATAGCCACCTCTAGACATGCAATGCGGATACTTATTTCTGGCTTGCCTCTCTCTATTGGCTTGACTTTTTTCCTGCGACATGAAAACAAATAAAACTGAGCCTACGATGTCAAATAGATTCAACTAAAAGATAAGATATGAAAGAAATTTTACAAGAAATCCAAGATTTTGGCGTGACGCCACAAATTCCCTCCAGTCCTCTGGAGAAATGTAATCATAGTCCTGACATGGGTCATTGTCCCTCTTTTCCCCTCGAATATATTTCTAGTGAGCTTGTTCTCAAAATCTTTCCAACGTAGATGAACCTCGCCCATCCAATGTTTGTACATGGCGGTATTGTTAGGCACATCGTACGTTTGCTGTAAGGTCAAAGAGAAGATATGAAAGAAATCAAGTAATAAAACTAAAGATACAAATGTAGAAGATATCGAAAGTGAGATACCAAAATTTGTGCCCAGATCAATTGCTTTGTTTTTGCAAGAACGAACTTCCAACTAGAGAATACAATACAAACTTTGCTTCGAGCCAAATAGCTTAAGTAGCTAATGAAATTGTCTTCCTCTGGACCAATTGGATTTATATTGGCATCGAACTCCACGTGTAGCCTCTTTTTCTGACTGTCACGACGTGCAATTAACGTACCCATATGTGTGCTACCTCTACCCTTTCTAACAACCGGTACATCAACTCTATCACCCGATGACTCGTCAGAGCTGGCCATATTTCTGTTCATAGAAGACAAATTTTCGTATGCAGGAAAGTTATTTATCGTGGTAAAAATCATTGCACACAACTTGAAGGACTCCTTCTTATATGCATCAAACACATCTACGCCTTCCTCCTACAACTTCTTCAAATCCTCAACCAAAGGCGCCAAGTACACATTGATATTGTTCCTGGGTTATTTTGGTCCAGAAATCATCATAGAAAGCATCACATACTTGCGTTCCATACATAGCTAGGGAGGTAAGTTGTATATTACAAGGAGAACCAGCCATGCACTATGGGTGCTGCTAAGAGTTCGATACCGATTGAAGCCATCTGTACAAAGTCCCAGCTGAAGGTTTCTTGGCTCACTGCCAAATTGAGGGAACATTTCGTCTATTTTCTTCCATTGCGAAGAGTCAACCGGGTGCCGTAGATATTTTCCATCGGATATTCTCTCATCAGAATGCCATCTCAACTTCTTCGTCGTTGCTTCACTAGTAAAGAGACGCTTAAACCGCGGTATTATTGGAAGATACCACAATGCCTTCAAAGGTTGCCTTTTTGTTGTGTAATCTCCAAAACCACCACCTTTCTTCACTTTGTATCATGAAGTTTTACACTTCGGATAATTACTCAAGACTTCATACTTATTTCTGTACAATATGTAGTCATTAGGGCAACTATGTATCTTTTTATACTGCATACCCATCGTAGACAAGATTTTCTTGGCCTCATACATACAATTTGGAAGTACATTATCGTCTGGCAACATATCACACAACAATTCAAGTAGCGACGTGAAACTACTATCAATCCACCCACAAGTTGCCTTTAAGTTGACCAAATGTAAGGTGCCAGTCAACCGTGTATACTTCGTACACCCAGGGAACAAAGGTGTCTCTATATCACTCCACACGCTATCATATTCATGTGGTTGCAAAAGATTCGACCTCTACATTATGAATCATTCTCTCCATTCCATCATCATCTACCTCAACGTCATTTTCATGGGACGCATTGGTAGTTACCTCCTCACCATGTCATATCCACGTTATGTATCGAAGGTTTATTCTATCATAAATTAGGTGATCCCTTATATCAGCAATATCTCGTCGAACCTCATTTAAACAATTGACACATGGACAATAATACATTCCATTTTTTGTAGCCACATTCCTTCTAGCAAATTCAATAAACTCTTCCACCCCATTTTCATATTCTTCACTAGTTCTCAATGCATTCATCTAACTATGACCCATTTTATTTCCACCTAAGACATTTCCAACAACAGTCAAGTTCATATTTGACAAGCAATTTCAGCATAATTCAACAAAACTTATAACTAAAGCAATTCAGAACAATATCAACTATTAAATCCAACAATTTCATCAACTAAGAGAACATTGGAATTCTTCCTCCTGACATATACTTCAATGGTAATGGTAATGGTAAACCATGAAGCCTTCACTTTTTTAATCAAGTTCACGTAGTTCATATGGCTAATAATAAAGGAAAGACAAAATAAAAATAAAAAAATTCAAGGACTGGATTAAAAACACTTAATCAATAATGGTAAACCATGAAGCCATAAGACAAAAGTGTTGTACTCTCTCAAGAAGAAGGTATCATATAAGGACAATATATGTGTGTGTGAATAAAATAAAGGGATAAGGGTCTTAAATGCCATGGAAGTTTTCGCTTAGGAGCACTGGTAAGACGAAAGTTTTTTTGGGACCAAAAATGCCACGGAAGTTTTCGCTGAGGAGCAATTTTGCCCCGGAAGTTTTCACTCAGGAGCAATTTTGCCCCAGAAGTTTTCACTCAGCAGCAATTTTGCCCTTCTGCCCCCAAATATTAAATTTGATTATTAAATCAGTCAAAGACCACACTTATCATGCCTTAAAAAGGTCAAACTTGGAGCCAGAGAAGGAGATCCTTGAGATGTTGAGCTCAAGGCGGCCAAAATTTGTGAAGCCGAACTGGTCAAAAGAACTGAAAAGTCGACTGTCACAAAACCCAAAGGAAGCTTCACTTATGATCTAAGCAAATGATCAATCTATATAAACGTAAATATTATCACTATTAATTTGTTTTACTGAACCAATTTTTGGAACAATTCATTTCCCATTTTGCGTTTCATTTGCATTTTGTGACAGACCTTTCAGTCTCTTTGACCAATTCGGCTTCACAAATTCTGGCCGCCTTGAGTTCAACATCTGAAGGATCTCCTTCTCTGACTCCATGTTCGACTTTTTCAAGGCATGACATGTGTGGTCTTTGACTGATTTAATAGTCAAATTTAATATTTGGGGACAGAAGGGCAATATTTTGCTACGTTTTGTAAACTTCCAGGACAAAATTGCTCCTCAGTGAAAACTTCCGGGGCAAAATGGTGAAAGAATGGACCTTGATACCCAAGAGGGGGGGGTGAATTGGGTATCTATAAAATTTTAGAGACTTGGCTCTGTTTTGGGCAAGTTAAAGCAGAGGATAAATGAAGAGAGGAGTAGAGAAGCTTTGCACGGATCAATTTATACTGGTTCGGCCTTTTCTCTGACCTACATCCAGTCCCCAAGCCTCACTTGGGATTTTCAATCCACTAACTTCACAAGACTTGATTACAATCTCTATATTCAGAGTAGTTCTCTCACTAGAACTCACTCCCCCTTACAAGATGCAATCAATACTCCCAACCACCAAGTCCCCTGACTTGTGGTTATCTCAATCAATGAATGATTACAAGAAAGACTCTCTCAAAGAGTAGATAAGATAAATACTGAAGTACAATGTATCAAAGATACAGCCTAATGAAAAGAACAACTCAGGATGATTATTTTCGAGTAGAGTAGTTGTTCATCAGTTGTTTCTGTTTGGCTTCAGTTCCTCAGTCATTTATAATTGTTTGAATCATTTGAACGTTAATAATCCACTGAAGCTTGTTCCCATTCGAAAATGTGACTGTTGTGAGTGTTCTTCCATGTGTAAAGGTACTGCAGAAGCTGATGGGTAATATTCTGTTGCTACTTTCCAGATTTGGGTGTTTGTAGCTTTTGCATTTGAATATTGGTGGCCCATGACATTCTGTTTTTAGGATAATCACGTTTGGCTTTCTTCAGAGGTGATTGTACTGTCTGTAATGCCAACCTGTCATGCATTTAATCTTGTCTTGAAGGATAAGATAAAATAATCCAAGTTGCATAAAGTGTTGCTCCAATTGAATCTCTGTCTATTTCAAATTCTTTCTGTTATCTCATAAATAAACTTGTTAGAACAGTTCACTTACATATATAAGAGATAGATATAATGATTAGATTCAATGGGTAACTTGAAACATGAAGAAAGAATCAAATTTGACATATCAGAGTTTAAATGCGTTTTTCTGTTCTGGAGGTCTGAACTCGAGTTCATAATGTTAGGCTCGAGTTTGAAACTTTTGAAAATGGCTAATTACTCTCTGGAACTTTTGAACTGGAGTTTGAGAAGCTTGGGCTCGAGTTTAGTTCTCTCTAAAATATTCTGAAGGCTCTCGGTCAAAACTAGGCTCGAGTCTGAAGAGTTTAGGCTCCAGTTTATAGACAATGTTCTGTTTTCAAGTTTAAACAAACTTGTCCTGCCAAGGATGAACTCGAGTTCATCATGACAGGCTCGAGTTCTTTTACTTAATATCTTCTTTGAACTTTTTCAAACTTGAGGTTTGAGTAGAGGTTTAGAGTTTGTAATAGGTTTTCAAAAGTTAAAAAAAAACTTTGTCAATGGCGAACTCGAGTTCATCAAATGGTAGGCTCGAGTTCACTCAAACTTTCAAGGATTTAATTTTGAACTTCAGGTTCAGTCTCAAGTTTGATCTTTGGTTTGACAAGTTTATGCTTTCTGTTAAACATAGGCTCGAGTTCAACAGTTATAGGCTCGAGTTCATGCGAACTTTCAAAGGTTTAATTATAAACTTCAGGTTTAGTCTCAAGTTTGAACTTTGGTTTTGCAAGTTCATGCTTTCTGTTAAATACAGGCTCGAGTTCATCACTCATAGGCTCGAGTTCTATTTTGACAGATAGAAAAATCATGAGTTTTAAACATCCTTGACTTGTCAAATCTTTCCACTATTGTTTACAATTGTCAGTGATCATCAAAACACTCTGAGAACTAACATTCTCCCCCTTTTTGATGATGACAACACTTGTAAACAATTGATTGGGAAACTTAGTTTGAAATTTATTTTGAAATTCAGCTTGTGATCAAATTGACAGAAAACATATATTAGAAGCAGAATATCAAGGATTTGTTTTGTGAAACAAAAATTTTGCAGATTATCAGAGACTTAACCAAATTATCAGAGATAAACTTTAAGACCAAAAAAAATATAACTGAAACTTCAAACTGAAAAAAAAATTCACATAATTCCAAAATGACTACAAAAGTTACAAAACAATCAATATTCACTCCACACTTTCTCCCCCTTTGGCATCATCAAAAGGAGGGGAAGAAGAGATAGGTTCAATTTGGACATAGGGTACTATGGCTAGTGGCTCAGCATAGGATGTGAAGGTCGAAGGTGTAGGAGCAGAAGGAGGTGTCTGTGCAGGCTGAGCGTGAGCAGGTTCTGAGTCTGGGGCAGGTACAGAGGTTGAAGCATCCGGAGACTGAGACTTTAAGATCTTGTCCATCTTATCGCTTAGGTTCATCATTGTAACCAATAAGGTGGACATAGTAGAGGTCTGTTCATTGACTTGAGTCTTCAGTGCTTCTTGTTCAACTCTGAAGGCTTCTTGAGCATCCACCAGGTTATTGTGACCCTTGTTCACTTCAGCAACTAGCTTCCCTACAGCTAGTTCAATTCCTTCTATTAGATCAGATACGGCCTTGTCCACAATTTCTTGAACTCTGACATTAAAATCAGAAGGAGGTGGAGGAGCACTCTGAGCTTCTTCAGCTCTGGACTGTGTGGCTCTGGATGTAGCTGGCTTGGACCTCTTTGGGGCTCTGGACTGATCTGAGTACTCAGGCCTGTGAGTTTGCATCAAGTTCATGATGTGCTGTCCAAATTCAGTTGGAAATTGAGGAGAGTCATTCTCAGCCAAGTGCCAAATCTTCTCATGAAATAGAATTACTGAAACCAGGCTGGCAAAGGGAATCTGGGATGACTGGCGTGAGTGAAAAGCAAATTTTGCTATTTCTTGAAAGAGCCAGTAACCTACATTCTGAGGTTGTTGGTCTAGAATGGAGGCGAAGATGTTAAAATCTTTCTTGGCAAAGTGTGTAAAGTTGCCTCCCTTCTGAAGAAGATTCCTGGAATAAATGTACCAGATGGCTCGGTTTCTCAGAGGCATGGCAGCTGGGGTGAAATTCAGTATCTCAAGGGTATTAGGAATAGGTTCATCAGGTCTGAGTAAACTAAATATAGCCTGTTGCTTATATCTGTGAGTTTCAGGCTTAGGAGGGTTTGAGATTTGTAGGATAGAGTTCAGATAGTTAGGAGTAATTGTGATTTTCTGACCTCTAACCTTTGTGACAATTCTTTCTTCTACTAAATCACCATCTGAATTTAGCACATTATCAGATTTCATGTGAAAGTAAAAGACTTTCACAAGTTTGGGACTATAGGCAGCCTTGATTGAAATTAAGGACTCAAATTGATTCATCCAGGGGCTCAAATCCAAATTACATTCTTCTTTTAGCTTAGCTAAATCTACAAAGACTATAGGACAGAATTTCTTCTTTTCATCATATTTTTTCTTGAATAAAACACCCTCTTCTGCTGTCATTCTACATGGTTCTATGTTGAAACCTTCTGGGCACCTCTTATGCTTGTAAATTTCTAAAATTGCAGGTAAGGGCTGAGATACCTGAGGAGTCCCTTGTTCCTGAGATTGAGGTTCAGCTTGACCACTACCTTGACCGGGAGTGGGAACAGAGTGGATACCCGCGGTTTTCTTTCTCTTGAAGGGTTGTTTTTCCCTCAGAGGAGCAGCTGGCTGAGGGGCTTTACCTCTTCCTTGGACAGGAGGCTCGGGATCATGCCTCTTCTTCGTTCTCTCTTCTCCAATTACAACTCCTTTCGGTCTGGAAGGAGGAGTTTGAGTATTTTCGCCGTCAACTCCTCTAACGAATTTGTCAATTCCATCTTGTAGGCGGGAAGAGCGCTTTTTTGTGCGGACAGGGCGTTCAGATTGAGTTTGAGAAACAGATTGAGAAGGGTTAGGGTTTGTGTCTTTGGGATTTGTGGATTGAGAGGCCATTTTCGCAGAAAACAGAGGAAGAAGATGATGAGAAAGACGCAGAGGACTAGGGCAAACCGGAGGTGTGTGAAGAGTGAA
The DNA here is from genome assembly GCA_034222035.1 of Acacia crassicarpa. NCBI lineage: Eukaryota > Viridiplantae > Streptophyta > Magnoliopsida > Fabales > Fabaceae > Acacia > Acacia crassicarpa. The sequence continues at coordinate 42,257,287 of JAWXYG010000001.1, read as the reverse complement.
GTGAAAAGTTTGTAACTGTAGTATATATAGAGTTCGTGATGAACTCGAGTTCACACCTTTCAGGCTCGAGTTCGTCATTAAAATTTGCTTACCTGGACTTCAAGAGTGTGCTGAGAACTCTTGAACTTCCTCGTGAACCTGAGGTTCTCACTTACGAGCTCGAGTTCAGGATGACTTTCCTCCAAGGTTGCTCTCTGTGATTTACGAACTCGAGTTCGTCACTTATGGGCTCGAGTTCGTCATGCCTGAGATCCAGCCTTGCTCTCTGCCAAAAATGAACTTGAGGTTCATTCACTAATGAACTCGAGTTCATTCTTGTTTTTGCCTTTCACTACTTCCAGTCTCTCTCGAGCTCGAGTTCTTTCTTGTCAGGCTCGAGTTCGGTCATAACTTCAGCAAATTTGAGATAAGAGCATCCTGCATAAGACACTTCTAGATACTCCGATGCTTAAGTCAGTAATCAATCATTATCAAAACCATAACTAACATTAAAATGAGTGAGAAATACTTACAGTTCATTGGGGTTTACCATTCCCAATTCTCTTCTTATGAAATTAAATTGTTCTTTTGCAAGAGGTTTTGTGAAAATGTCTGCAAGTTGGAGATGTGTTGGGATAAACATGACTTTGACATCCTTCTTCTGAACATGATCCCTGATGAAATGATGTCTCACATCAATGTGTTTGGTTCTTGTATGTTGCACAGGATTCTTGGCCAAGCTTATTGTGCTTGTGTTGTCACATAGTATTGGAATTTCTTTCAAGTACACTCCCAAATCAGCGAGTTGTTGTTTTAACCATAACACTTGAGCACAGCAACTTGAGGCAGCCACATACTCAGCTTCAGTAGATGATACAGCAACAGTGGTTTGTTTCTTGCTGAACCATGACACAAGTGAGCCACCAAAGAATTCACATTGTCCACTTGTGCTCTTCCTATCTGTCTTGTATCCAGCATGATCTGAATCTGAATATGCTACTAAGTGTTCTGGTTGTCCTTTGGGAAACCATAAGCCAAGAGTCTTAGTATCAGCAAGATATCTAAAGATTCTTTTCACATGTTCAGCATGTGTCTCTTTTGGAGCAGATTGGAATCTTGCACACATCCCCACACTGAATTGAATGTCGGGGCGGCTTGCTGTAAGATAGAGTAATGACCCAATCATTCCTCTATACTTTGTTAAGTTAAAGTCCTTGCCTTCTTCATCAGCATCCAAAGAAGTAGTTGCACTCATGGGAGTATCAGCACCATTGCATTGATCCATTCCAAACTTCTTTAAGAGATCATTCAGATACTTGGTTTGGGATATGAAAATTCCATCCTTCCTTTGCTTGATTTGCAATCCAAGAAAATAATTTAGTTCTCCCATCATTGACATTTCAAATTCTCCCTGCATTTTCTTTGCAAATTCTTCACACAGAGTATCATTAGAAGCTCCAAATATGATATCATCCACATAAATTTGTACAACTAAAATTTCATTCAATTTATTAGTTCTAATGAATAAAGTAGTGTCAGCTTTTCCTCTAACAAAGCCTTGATCAAGAAGAAATTTACTTAGACGTTCATACCAAGCTCTAGGAGCTTGTTTAAGGCCATATAAAGCTTTCTTGAGATGATAAACATGATCTGGAAATTTTTCATTTTGAAATCCAGGTGGTTGTTCAACATAAACTTCTTCTTGTATGAAACCATTTAAAAAGGCACTTTTAACATCCATTTGAAAGAGTTTTATTCCTTTAACACAAGCAAAGGCTAGAAGAACCCTTATGGCTTCCAATCTTGCCACTGGAGCATAAGTTTCTTCATAATCAATTCCTTCTTCTTGATTGTAGCCTTTGGCAACTAGTCTTGCCTTATTTCTGACTATGATTGCAGATTCATCACGTTTGTTTTTGAATACCCATTTGGTGCCAATGACCGGATGGTCTTTAGGCCTAGGTACCAAGTCCCAAACTTGATTTCTGTCAAATTGATGTAATTCCTCTTGCATAGCTATCACCCAATCATTGTCTGAAAGGGCTTCTTCTATTTTAGAGGGTTCAATGTGTGAAATAAATGCAGAGAAGGTTACTTCATTTAACGTGCTTCTTCTGGTTCTTACTCCTTGATTAATATCACCTATAACTTGGTCTATAGGATGATTCCTTATATATTTCCAAGCTCTAGGCTGAGTCTGATCAGGATTTTCTAAACTGTTTTCAGGATCAGCTTCAAAAACATTTTCATACTTTTCAGAGGAAGGGGTAGTTTTTGAAAAGAATTGATTTTTGCAAATGTTTTCTTCTTCATCATCCAAAGATCTGTTAGAATCATTTTCACAAAACACAACATGTATTGATTCTTCTACAACTTTAGTTCTAGCGTTAAAAACTCTATATGCTTTGCTTCTATTAGAATAACCAATAAATATCGCTAAGTCAGCCTTAGAATCAAATTTACCAAGATTCTCTTTACCATTATGGTGCACATAGCACTTGCAACCAAAAATGTGAAGGTGGCTGAGATTTGGCTTTCTCCCTTTGTAGAGCTCATAAGGAGTCTTGTTCAACTTCTTTCTTAAGTAAGCTCTATTGGAGATATAGCATGCAGTGCTCATGGCATCAGCCCAAAATACTTGTGATGTGTTGTTTTCACTCAACATTGCTCTTGCCATCTCAGTGAGTATTCTGTTCTTTCTCTCCACAACACCATTCTGTTGTGGTGTCCTTGGTGCTGAAAAGTTGTGATCAATCCCCGTGTTGTCACAGAACTCAGCAAAGGCGTTGTTCTCAAATTCTCCACCATGGTCGGTTCGTATACCTGAAATTGAAAAACCTTTCTCGTTCTGGACCTTCTTGGCAAATACAACAAATTGATCAAATGTTTCATCTTTAGATGATAAGAAAATTGTCCATGTGAATCTAGAATAATCATCAACTATGACCAAAGTGTATAAATTTCCACCAAGACTTCTAACTCTAGCTGGTCCAACTAAGTCCATATGAAGTAATTGAAGGGGTCTGGTAGTAGAAATCTCATTCTTCGTTTTAAAGGATGATTTGGTTTGTTTTCCTTTTTGGCAAGCATCACATATCTTATCATTTTTGAAATTCAATTTTGGAATACCAATAACCAAATCCTTTTTCAGCAACTTGTCAAGTTGAGACATGTTCACATGAGCTAATCTTTTGTGCCATAACCAACTTTCATCCAAGTTACTTACAAAACATTTTTCTGACACGGAGGTATTACTAGAGAGGTTAAGTGTATAACAATTGCCATCTCTAGGTGCTCTAAACAAGGCTTTAGTTTTCAAATTTTCTATGGGAATCAAATCCTTTTTGACAATAAAGCATTCATCAGAATCAAAGACAACTAAGTTACCCTTATCAGTGCTTTGGCTCACACTTAGGAGATTGTGACACAATCCTTCTACTAGATAGACATCCTTGATGAGTGGACCATCACTACTTCCAATCTCACCAATGCCAGCAATCTTTCCTGATTGGTCTCCTCCAAAGGTGACTCTACCACCATCTTTTGGTTTAATTGTAAAGAATTTGGTTTTATCACCAGTCATGTGTCTTGAGCATCCACTATCAATATACCATTTGTTGGGTCTTGATGCTCTAAGACAAACCTGCAAATCACAATGGGATCAAGTTTTAGGTACCCAACTTTTCTTGGGTCCTTTTGGGTTAGCTTGCACCTTGAGAACATAAGTTCCTTTTGGTACCCATTTATAGTTTCCTATAGGTTTAATTTTTCCTTCCCTCTTATGAAAACAAGATGAAGTTGAATGGCCCTTCCTATTGCAATAATCACAATGTGCAAAGGGATTTGAGGAGTGAACTGTTTTTGTAAAGTAGTTCATGTAAGATTTTTGACCACTCTTCTTTTTACCTTTCTTCTTATCAGAATTTGGTTTGTAACCAATACCTGACCTATCATTTACAAATCTTTGTTGTTTCAAAATTACATTAAGCATTTCACTGCCCTTAGTAAATGTTTCAAGTGCTTTTGTAAGATGTACATTCTTCTGTTTTAATTCAGGGCATTCCTGACAAATCAAAATTTTAGAAGAAGATAGTTTTTCAATTTGTAGTTCAAGAGTGATATTTTTCCTTTTCAAAGCTAAGTATTTTTCTGCGAGTTTCTCAAATTCCTTTTGCACAAGATAATATTCATCAACAAGTTCATCATAGGAAGGTTTTGAGTCATATACCTCATCATCATCTTGTTGTTCTTGAGCTACTAGGCATATGTTTGCCTTTTCATCTTCAACCTCTTCATCCTCATCTGAAGAGCTATCACCCCATATGCTTGAAATGTATGCTTTCTTTTTATACTTGCTGAAACTCTTTTTGTCCTTCTCTTTGTTGGTGTTGTTCAGCAAAGGACATTCAGACTTGATGTGTCCAGGCTTTTGGCACTCATAACAGATGATTGGTTTCTTTGTTTCATGACTTGAGCTTCCTTTCTGAAACCTTTTGAATCCTTGGTCTCTCTTGAAGTACTTCTTGAAGCGCCTGACCAACATACCGATTTCTTCATCTTCATCTTCCTCATCTTCTTCATTATCAGAATCTCTTGCTTCCTTGGCTGTTTTAAGAGCCAATCCCTTGCTTTTCCCATGTACCTCGTCAAGTCCTTTCTTGAACTTGATTTTTGCTTCATATTCTGAGAGGCTACCAAATAGAGCAGCCACAGAAGTCATTGATTCTCCTCTAGCTTCTTCTATTGCTGTGACTTTGGCCTCCCATTCCTTGTTGAGAACATTGAGAATTTTTCTTACTTGGACTGACTGATCATAGTCTTTACCAAGTGCAGCAAGTTGATTTATGAGATGAGTGAAACGAAGTTGAAATTCACCAATGGATTCGCCGGACTTCATTCTAAGGAGATCATATTCTGTCATGAGGGTGTTTACACGATTTTGCTTTACACCTGCTGTCCCTTCATGAGCAATTTCTAGTGCATCCCACATATGCTTTGCAGATGGAAGTGTGCAAATCCGGAAGTATTCTTGTTGACTTAATGCACTTTGGAGAAGTAGAACTGCCTTACTGTTGAGTGTGATGTTCCTTCGATCATTGTCATCATATTCCTCTTCAAGCTTTGGAATTCTCACACCATCTTCCATAGTTGTAGGAGTGTAATCTCCTCTTTCAAATACTCTCCATAGTCCATATTCAGTAGCCATGACAAAGACTTTGAACTTGGCTTTCCAGAATGAGTAGTGCTCTCCATTGAAACCAGGTGGTCTGTTGATAGAGGCTCCATCGGGAAGAATTCCTTCCATAATGATCCTTCTCGAGCTGTTAGACTCTCTTGAGAAGACCAAGCTCTGATACCAAATGAAAGAATGGACCTTGATACCCAAGAGGGGGGGGTGAATTGGGTATCTATAAAATTTTAGAGACTTGGCTCTGTTTTGGGCAAGTTAAAGCAGAGGATAAATGAAGAGAGGAGTAGAGAAGCTTTGCACGGATCAATTTATACTGGTTCGGCCTTTTCTCTGACCTACATCCAGTCCCCAAGCCTCACTTGGGATTTTCAATCCACTAACTTCACAAGACTTGATTACAATCTCTATATTCAGAGTAGTTCTCTCACTAGAACTCACTCCCCCTTACAAGATGCAATCAATACTCCCAACCACCAAGTCCCCTGACTTGTGGTTATCTCAATCAATGAATGATTACAAGAAAGACTCTCTCAAAGAGTAGATAAGATAAATACTGAAGTACAATGTATCAAAGATACAGCCTAATGAAAAGAACAACTCAGGATGATTATTTTCGAGTAGAGTAGTTGTTCATCAGTTGTTTCTGTTTGGCTTCAGTTCCTCAGTCATTTATAATTGTTTGAATCATTTGAACGTTAATAATCCACTGAAGCTTGTTCCCATTCGAAAATGTGACTGTTGTGAGTGTTCTTCCATGTGTAAAGGTACTGCAGAAGCTGATGGGTAATATTCTGTTGCTACTTTCCAGATTTGGGTGTTTGTAGCTTTTGCATTTGAATATTGGTGGCCCATGACATTCTGTTTTTAGGATAATCACGTTTGGCTTTCTTCAGAGGTGATTGTACTGTCTGTAATGCCAACCTGTCATGCATTTAATCTTGTCTTGAAGGATAAGATAAAATAATCCAAGTTGCATAAAGTGTTGCTCCAATTGAATCTCTGTCTATTTCAAATTCTTTCTGTTATCTCATAAATAAACTTGTTAGAACAGTTCACTTACATATATAAGAGATAGATATAATGATTAGATTCAATGGGTAACTTGAAACATGAAGAAAGAATCAAATTTGACATATCAGAGTTTAAATGCGTTTTTCTGTTCTGGAGGTCTGAACTCGAGTTCATAATGTTAGGCTCGAGTTTGAAACTTTTGAAAATGGCTAATTACTCTCTGGAACTTTTGAACTGGAGTTTGAGAAGCTTGGGCTCGAGTTTAGTTCTCTCTAAAATATTCTGAAGGCTCTCGGTCAAAACTAGGCTCGAGTCTGAAGAGTTTAGGCTCCAGTTTATAGACAATGTTCTGTTTTCAAGTTTAAACAAACTTGTCCTGCCAAGGATGAACTCGAGTTCATCATGACAGGCTCGAGTTCTTTTACTTAATATCTTCTTTGAACTTTTTCAAACTTGAGGTTTGAGTAGAGGTTTAGAGTTTGTAATAGGTTTTCAAAAGTTAAAAAAAAACTTTGTCAATGGCGAACTCGAGTTCATCAAATGGTAGGCTCGAGTTCACTCAAACTTTCAAGGATTTAATTTTGAACTTCAGGTTCAGTCTCAAGTTTGATCTTTGGTTTGACAAGTTTATGCTTTCTGTTAAACATAGGCTCGAGTTCAACAGTTATAGGCTCGAGTTCATGCGAACTTTCAAAGGTTTAATTATAAACTTCAGGTTTAGTCTCAAGTTTGAACTTTGGTTTTGCAAGTTCATGCTTTCTGTTAAATACAGGCTCGAGTTCATCACTCATAGGCTCGAGTTCTATTTTGACAGATAGAAAAATCATGAGTTTTAAACATCCTTGACTTGTCAAATCTTTCCACTATTGTTTACAATTGTCAGTGATCATCAAAACACTCTGAGAACTAACAAATGGCTCCTCAACAAAAACTTCCGTTGCAAAAATGATACATCCGGGGCAAAATTGATACTTCCTGTGGACTTCCGTGTCATTTTTGGTCCAAAAAAGCTTCCGTCTTACCAGTGCTCCTGAGCGAAAACTTCCATGGCATTTAAGACCCTTATCCCTAAAATAAAAGCAACTAACCTAATTTGGGAGCGCAACCGTTTGCTTCAAACCTTTGACCAAGATTTCTCAGCAGGTAGTCAAAAAGACAAAAATGGCTCTCCTTTAATCTCTTCTCGTCTATATCTGCATTATCAACATATGTTTGTTCTATTAAGAACCAAGCACAAAACTTATTTGCAAGCAGTAATAGGAAATCTTATTAACAATGTAAGTTCTCTAAGCAAGAAATTCAAGTCAATGAGTGTTTAACCAGTTCATAGTAAGATTTTGCAATTTACTGGATCAAGAGGCTTGAGTGATCTCAAGAGGAAGTACAAATCTGGAACAATCAAAGCAAAACAGGGTTTTTTTTTCCTATAAGAACTCCGGTTACTAAACTAAAAAAAATGCACCAGCAGAACCAACAAATAAGTTTTACTCAACTTCTCTGTTTTTTTTTACAGCAAGTTTCAGAAGTTCAAACAAGCTCACAGAACAGAATCTATCTTGACAACAAGATCTTCCAATCAGAAATCTCGGCAAATATGGAGAGTTGAATCAGCAAGTCAAACAATTTAAGCTCAGCAACAAGGTTTTAAACAAGTAGGAATCCACAGTATGCTTGAATTCTAGAATACATAAGGTAGCCATAATCATGAGTAGCAAGTATAGTTCTCATTGAAAGACATTTAGTTCAAAGGTGAAAACTTCTACAACAATAACATCATCAGGGCCTTTCTCTTCACAAAGGTCTATTCACATATAGCTAAATTTCAACTAGTAAATGACAACAAAAATCAGTTAAGCATCGGCAATTTATGCAAAGACCACACACACACATATTAGTTTATTTTTAATTAATTGTGTTTCAAATTTACTTTATAAGAAAACAAAATTGCTCAACCAAATTAAGGACCACACTTTTTTCTTCCTCTTTACATGCTCCAATAGTTGTGGTAGCATTAGTGTGGTCATGGGTGGTTCTTCTTATGGTATATCATATGTCACATACATACCAAATTCAAAATTGAAGTAAACAATAACAACCTGCAAATTAGTTTACCCTCAAAAACTGCCCTAACCAAATCACCTCCCACAATTTGGAGTCAATGTAGATGTGTCAAAACAGTATAAGATACATTTAACATAAATCTCTTCTCTAACCAAGGGCTTAGAATTGATGACCCAAAAGAAAATGAAACGTGAGACAGGATTCTAAATTTGATTTAACTAACTTGACCGTCACCAACTCACCATTTTCAAGACAAAATAGGTGAATGCAATATTTGATACAAATTGAACAGATCCCAGGGCTGCAAGTAGTGACTGCATGACAAGCAGAACAAGAAAAAGAAATCAGAAGCACATGAAAAATAAAACCACTTCATAAGTTAAACTTGAAATCCCATCAATAATAGACAAATCATACCTAAGCAGCATACCCAGAGGAAATGAAATTAAGGCAATTCCCAAGAAAGAAAAATACAATTCCTGCAAATTAGAAGCCAAGAATCAGCCAACAAGGCATAATGTGTAAAACCCATAAATAAAGACAAAATAATGTGCAATAAAAATAGCCCATCATCTCAATTTGTCTTAAAATACTATAATTGTTGCCATAGATTCTACCAAACTTCTTGGCAGGTTGTGGGTGATGCTGTGGTGGCAATGGTCAAAGAGTTCTTTGAAAGGGTAGTAGCATGGTTGAGCTTAATGTAACCAACTTTGTTTAGGAATGCTAGTGAGGAAAATTGTAAAAGATTAGCTCAATATTGAAATTGCATTGTGATGCATCGGGACAGCTTCCTAACCTAAATAAATCTGGAATTTTATTCTCTGGTAATGTTCTGGGCAGTGTAAACAAGTCTGTGTGTAGTATATTGGGTAACTCTGAAATTGGTGATATAGGAAAATACTTAGGAATCCCAAGTGTGGGGTAAGTCGAAGGAGCAAGTCTTGGCCTATATATTTGTAAGGGAAAGAGTGTGTAAGAAGGTGCAAGTATAGGTTATTCACAAGTTCATAAGTGCAAGTTATTCACTGGATAAGCGTTTACACAAGCTTATTTCAACTCAACCTATTGAATTCATACATGCACCACAACATTACCAAACTCTTAGCCAAGCAAGTTCTTTAATATATCAATTAAGGAAACTAAGGCAAAACATCATGTTGAGTCATACTCAATCAAAATCCTTTACACATGATTCTTCTAATTTGCACTAGTGCACTTATTAACATCCAGACTATACAAGGAGGAAACCCAAGAAATACTCAGCCAAATATAAATGGCAGAAGATCGAAGAACCATGAAAGCAAGGGCTCATACCTATGTGCTTCGTTAGAGATCGGCGGAGAAGGTGGGGGAAGCACCAAAAACAGAGGACCAGAGCTGACGTCGCAAAGAGATGGACCACTGTCGTGCACAATGTGAGGTAGGCGAGAGTGAGGGTGAGCGATTAGGGCTTCGGTAGGGTTGTTCGGCGTGAATGACAGAGCAAGGGAGGGGACTGAGTGTGAATGTGAGATTGAGGGGTACGGTTCGATCGAGCATACTGATGAGGGAATGAATGAAGGATTCACCACAATGATCTCACGGATTAGCCAGAACAGTGGCAATGAATAGGGTTTTTGACAGCAACGAGCTTAGAAATTAAAAGGGTTGGACGTGCGCGGGCTATTTGGCAAAATAAAGGGTTTTTTGACGACCTAAACAAAGATTCAGAACGCCAAAAAAAGTCATTAAGGCAACCTAAATCAAATTTCAGGTCGCCAATATTCGAATTTGGGCGACCTGAATTTCCTTCAGGTCACCAATGTTAAAAACTTAAAAAACAAAACCACCTACAGCGCCAAACAAATAAATTTTATTCAAAAAAAAATCCCATGGTGCCAAACAAAAAATTCTCATATGGCTATTAAGCGCCCTGAAACAAATTTAGGACGAAAAAAACCAATTTTATAAGTCCTAAACCATAATTCAGGATGCCAAAAATGATTTTTACTCCAAATAACATTAAATACCATGGCGCCAAACAAAAAATTCTCGGGCGAAACTACTTAAAGCATCCTGAAATTATGTTAGAACACCAAAAATCTAAACTATTTATTCAGGATGCTGAAGGCTCATTTTCCTTCCATATATTTACAAGAATGCCACTGCCTTCATTTTTTACTTCCTATTTTTAAATAAGGACATTTTTTAGGGTAGTAAGATCCAATATTTGTAGTAGTGAGACTAAAAAGGGCATAAGTATGGAGATCATAGAGAGTACTAATTTCTAGTTCAAATTTATGGGGGAAGAACACCTTATAGCTCCAATAGGAGTAGCCAAATCTAAAGAAAGAACAAACTTCTTTAACATTGTCTATCGAGTCAGATTCCAATTGACAACACAAAATATAAAAGAAAAGAATAATGGCAAAGCAACTACATCATGTTCAGCAACAATTTTGACAATAATTTCCACACTAACAATAATTTTGATAAAACCAACAACAACTCAATCAAAGCCAACTTAATCAACAGTTACCTTTTCCGCCAGAAACCAAGAGGCCGAGCGTGAGGGTTGAAGGCAAGCGCGAGAGGCTAAGATCAAGATTAAGAGAGATGAGAGATGGAGAAATGTCGAGAGGATGAACTTTGGGTGGGATTCGAGACTTTGAGAGAGATGGGAGATGGAGATAGTGAATGATCTAATCATTGGCAACTCCAACTGAGACTGTAACTCTAGGTAGATGAGAGCATGAGACAGCCAGAGGCTGGCCGAGATTGAGAATGATGAGAGACGTAGAAATGTCGAGATTGGAGAGTGGCGAGACGACCTAAGAGAAATCAGTCATGCATTTTGAGTGATGTTTGAGACTGCCCAGTGGTGTTTGAGAGTTCAGACTGAACGCTGAAGTTGAACTATGAAGGGGGAAAAAGTAATAGAATAGGTTATACGGGTAACGGGTAGTCACGGGTGCCCTATGCCTCAACCCGTGACCTGCCCGTATGGACATCCCGTGACCCATGACAAGCCCAATTTTAGCAGGTTTAATCCGAGGGGAAAATCATGAGGTGTGGGTAGTTTGGTGGGTTGCGGGTTGTTTGCTCACCCCTAAGTACAAGGCGTAGAATGGAGCAAAGTCTTCAACAAAATCTGATGGATAACTGGGTAAGCACAAGTTATTTATTTTCATAAGTAATATATATTATAAAATAATTTATTTATTACAGATTCAAATGTCATTGGTGGTATATGATACTGTGAAGTCAATTCGTTAAAGAAATTGTAAATAATATTTGATAAGTATATGATTATTTTGTTAGTGATTCAAGGTATTAAAGTGATATATATAATTTTGGTTACACTATTTTTCAATTTTCTATACATTACTGGTCTAAGCCCGAGTTGACTCTAATCTGACTCATTAACTCTTGACTCAGTACCCCATCCGGTTCAATAACCCATCTGGGTTTTAGAACCATTCTTATAAAAAAAGGTGGAAGAAATATTTTTCTCTCTCAATCAAAATCTCATTTAATATTAGTAAAATTTAATTATTTATTTCAATTTGAAACAGATTTAATAAGTAAATTGTCTGATCCAGTAAATTAGTTGTTGACTTAAGGACAAAAGGGGAGCATTGAACATGCACATAATACTTCATCTAAAAACAGAATATGCAAATAATAAGATTAAGATAAACATCCACATTGAGTCGTCTAACTTTATGCAAAATTTCAGTTTCGTTCCTTAATTTTAAAAAGCATGCATTTTAGTTCTTTAACCCTAACATCCTAAAAGTCAAATGATATTCTTTTTACAAAAATTAAACTTAATATGTTAAGATTTTAAAAATAATTTATTTATGATTAAAAATTTTAATATTATCTTTATTTATAAACGATGTTATATTAAAATGATGCTTAAAGTTAAGAAATAAAAATGAAACCAGATGTGAAGTTAAATGACTGTATTTTTGCCTAAGATTTATCTATTCTGTTAGGCATATTACTATAAATGTTTATAGTCATTACTCCAACAGAAAATAAAATGATCGTATAAAAATTATTGGCGATCAAATAAATTGATGCTTTTAACTCATAAAATTAAAAATATTTGATCAACTTTAATAAAATGTTCCTTCATGCTTTTTTATATTAGGCTAAAGTATACTTTTAGTCCTTTAAGTTTACATGAGGTATACTTTTGGTCCCTTAACTTTATAAAGTATACTTTTGGTCCTAAAATTCTAACACCGTTAATTTTGCTAACGGAAAATGCAAATTCAAGTGATAACGATGTAAACTTAAGTGATGAATATGTAATTAAATGTTATTAAGTTTAAATTTAAAATATAGGTAAATCAAAGAATATATAAAATTTGTGTAATCAAATGTTATTAATCATCACTTGAGTTCGTTGCGTCAATGTTTTCCGTTAACAACCTTAACGGTGTTAAAATTTTAGGACCAAAAGTATACTTTATAAAGTTAAAGAACTAAAAATATGCCTTATGTAAAACTTAAAGAACTAAAAGTATACTTTAGCCTTTATATTATATATTATCCACTGCTACTCGATCAAATTCAAGTAGACTCAAACAAATATATTTATTAATTATAACTATCATTTTTTTTTATAAATAGGTTTAAGTTGGTAAATATTACATTATTTATGTGTGCACGCGCTAGCGATATTCTCAAATTTATCATTCGCCACTATCTGTAAAAGTAGGACTTGCAGGCAAAAAAAAAAAAAAGTAAAAGTAGGACTTGAAACTTTCGTGGACTCTAATTAGAATTTGAATCAAACTAAAACTTGATATTAGTCGAAAGTGCCCTTATGCAACAGTCCGCGTAATAACGCTCTTTTTGTCTTTGATGTCATGAATAATTTTTTCTATTCAAATTTTAAAACAAGTATGAGAGGTCTTAGTTTCTTTTATAAGAGGTCTTACATTTTAAATTGCGTTATATTGAAAAAAAAATAGTGCAATGTATCCGTTGTATAATAACAACAAAAAATAGAAGTATAACCAGTTTTTTTTTTTTTTTATATATAGATATAATTGATATTAGAGAATCAACTCTGGATTTTATGCTATATATATATTTTTTATTTCTTTGAATTATTTTACATATCCTTTTGAGCAATTGCAATATTTTACAATTTATTTTTAAGGGTTAAGATGCAGATTTGCCAACGAACTATTATTCGATGAGCATCTGGCACAAAAAACAATTGAAGGTACCAAAATTACTAATCAACAATTGAAAAGTGAAAAAAAAAACACAATTAATGTGCAAATTGGCCAACGAACTATTATCCCGTCACTGTCTTGGTGTCTCCCTCTTCCATTAACTGCCACAGTGTCTACGACGTCGGCGTTTCCAAAGCTTTCATTGTTGCTAGGTGTTCCATTCACCCTCTTGAATTCATCAAGGTTCGTATGCAACTTCAGGGCGAGAATCACACATCAAAACCCAATCCAGCAGTCCACAGCTTCCGACCGACACGCACCTTCCATTCTGCTTCCATCTCTCCGATGCCACAAACAACAACCACCACTACCACAGTGCCTACTTGCATAGGTCCCATCTCTATTGGTGTTTGCCTTATCCAACAAGAAGACTTAACCGCTCTTTTCTTCAACGTCTCCACCATCGTCTTACACCATTACCTCATATTTTAACCTAATTGTGATAGTTATTTTTTTAATAGTTATTTAGTACTTTTTCACTTTTTAATTGTGTATTGATAATTTTGGTGACATATACTCCTTAAATAATAATTCGTTGATAAATCTACACCTTAACCATATTTTCAATGATGGCGGAGTATGGTCATACTCATATATAGTCATAGATATTAAACAAAAGAGGATGGGACTGAGGTGAAAGAGGGGCCCAAAATTAAAGGACGTAGAAAAATGGGACAAAGCTTTTGAAGCTTTTTCTCTGAAAATAGGACAAAGCTTTTTCAAAACTGACAATGTAAACTGCAGGGTTTTAAAATTTGGTTCGGTTAGTGAATCAGTGGGTACTGGGTTAAGGTTCAGTATGTTAGATTGGAGTTAAATTGGGGTCAAATCAGTATTAATTAAAAAATATAATTTAATTAAAAAAGATGAAATTTTTTTTGATACATAGAGGATAGGGGATGGAGGGGATCGAACCCAGTACAAGGGGGTAGGGAGACTACTCCCAATACCACTATACTACTAGTAGTGCCGATAAAAAAAAAAGAAAATGTTTATACATACTTAAAAAGATGAAAATATTCATACTTAAAATGTTTATACATATCCCACTTCCCTACTAACTCAAGCCCAACAAAAAAGCCCAAGCCTCTCTTAATATCATTTTTCATAATATATTTTATTTTATTTGGTGATGATTATTTGTGGTTTCAAGTTGAGTCACATAAGGTGCTTAGACTTTATTATGTTTTTATTACATGTTTATACCTCAAATTGAGGTATAAGCATGTAATTTTTATTTTTTAATATTTTATTTATTTATATTTAAATTATGTGCTACATTCTGATTTTTTTTACACTCAGTATCTTAAATGAATTAATTTTCATGATACTGGTGTTACAGACAAATATTTCTGAATACAGGGCTGGAAACTAATTAATTTGAAATATTAGATATAAAAATTATTGTAGAAAGCAGTAAATAATTTAAATATAAATAAATATAATATATAAAAAAAATAACATGCTTAATTTCTTATACCTCAATTTGAGATATAAACATATAATAAGCATATAAGTTCTAAACACCTTATGTGACTCTTGAAGTTCCCTCCTTGTTCTCGTATATTCCTGAATCTCCTGATAATATGTCTCGTCAAGTCTCCTTTGCAACTAGAGTGTGTTTATCATGACAAAAGGGGCAAAATGGAGAGTGAAAAAGTAAGGAGGTACAATGATTAGACAATGTGCAGAGTGACCCCATTCACACTATCACATATGGGGAGTGAAAAAAGTAGGGGTCCATTTGGTTCAAGGAATTTTTGAGGAAGGAAAGCAATTTAGAGGAGGGAAGGAAACTTAAAGGAGGGGAAATGAAGATTTAAAAGATGAGGGAAGATAGCTTAAGTTGTTCGGTATGAAGAAAATAAAGGGGTGGTAGTTGGTAAAGAATTACGAAATATCTATTTTACTCTTAAAAGAAATTAATTCAAAATAAAAAAAGGAAAATATTTTTTTTTTTGCTAAAATATGTTTTTTAAAAAAATGTTCCTGTTAAATTCGAACTTATGACCCAAAAATTTTTTGCCAAATTCAAACTTTCCCACCAAATTCGAATTTCGGGGGTTAATTTATCCAAAAACATGAATAGTGGTGGGATCTCAAGTTCCCACATATGAAGGAAGAGTGGTGGGCCAAGGAAATTTTTGTTCCTAGGCACTTAGTGCACCAAATGGTCTTTTTGCAGGGGAACTATATTAAGTTCTCTTTCCCTCTACCAAGTTCTGTCAATGAAACGGGAACTAGGAACATAGGACAGTCTTTTCTTTCAAAGATCAGAGAGCACAGTTCACACTTCACGTTTCACATTGAGTCTACAAGTCTCACCATTAAACTGTGCCTCCATTCTCTCTATCCTCCTTAGCTCCCTCTGCATAGGCAGAAACTGTGTCCAAAGAACCTCCAGATCTGAAAACCGTGAGTCTTGCAAGAGTGCCCATTGAAGAAACACCAAACGAGGCCATACAAGATCAATCAGATTTGATGATGAGAGGAACAAGGTGACTTGCAAGTGTGAGTTGCGAGTTGATGGCGACTTTTTTTCAAAAAAAAAAAAAAAATCTGTGACTCGATTAACTCGGCCGGGTTAGGTCGAGTTGACCCTGAGTCCACTTAGAATCTGGGGTTATCCCTTAATTTAAACCGATTTTCCAGTCGGTTTGTCGGTTTTCAGTCCAAACCGATTGGTCCGGTTTGAATTTCAAAAAATGTGAGTACGCTTGTTGGAAGCATGCAATTGATTGTCTGTGTTACACTGTTACCCTTTGTTTAACATAAAATTCCAGAATGGCTGTCAACTTAGTCAAACCTTTGAGGTGGCTGCTTCATAGCATATGGTTAGTGGCAACTTGCGTGAGAAACGATATTTATAAGCTTCGTAATTGTTAAAAGTGCAAAATTGCAAAGAACGTCCCAAATTTATTATTAATGAAAAAGAGTATTGATTATATATAAGTATATAAGGGTGTTCTAGGCTTTTTTCCCTATTTGCCACTTTTTAAATAACTAATTACTATTTTGCCACTGTTTTCAAACTATTTCCTAATGGATTAAACTTCGATGGGTTGCACTAAAACTGAGAAAAGAGAAAGTATTGGGGGGGGGGAGGGTTTCTATATGATAAGAGTTCCATTATGACGCAAATGGGGTTTTAAAAAAACTCCCCTATCGCTATTTAGTCGACTAAGCCACTTAGGTTAGTTGACTAAATCGTGGGGGCAGTCAAAAAAAAAATCAACGCCCCGCGTTTTAGTCGACTAAACCTTGAATAAGGACACATTGAGAAATAGTTTAAAAATAGTGGCAAATAAGGAAAAAAAAACCGGTGTTCTGTGTTGCCCATAGTCTAAAAAACTATATATTTTTACACATATATTTTTTACTTTCAAATTTAGTTTTATTTTCAAAGGCATCAAGCATCCAATCCTAATTATAAAATCAAGTTAACTTTTTTTAAATAAGGTTAAGGAAACTAATTAAATTACTTTTGAATATTTTTATTTTTTTCAAACTAATTAATTAGTGTAACTAATAAACTAATATATAATCTAAAAATATACAACATTTGATATGATTAACTAGCTTATTTAGCTTCGTTCATTTTACCAAAAAAAGTCAACCCAATCCTATAATTAGGACCATATAACATCCTCCATTTTAAAGGACAATTATTAGCTACTAACTTAATTAATACATTTATTAAAATGTCTTACTCACACATTTGAGATTTGAACCAGACTTTTTAAATGAGTCTTATTTTGAGATTATCAAAATAACCTCAATATATTAAAGCATGCCAAATGAGCCTTACTTGTGGCAATATACAATAATCCAACATGTATCCAAAAGTTGAAAGTAATATTGTTAGCAAAAGTCGTTTAAGATTCCGAAGCCTTCCCTGATATATCAACGCAAGAACTATCACCTGAAAAATATTTGTAACCATCAATCCAACTCATTATAAATGTTAATACGTGCTCGTGAGGTGCCAAGTGGAATATTTTGTATAATAAAGTATTAGATATATAATTTACAGATGTATCAAATCACCAATTCTGTAATAAAGTTTTTATACCAAATTTCATATTATGAATCATATATATAACATATCAAGTAACCGATCGATGCCCTGATAATCCTTATCACCCCCACCCCTATTCCACTTATTAAACCGATAAGCATTAACGTAATAGGTTTAATCTCTATAACAAAACTGCGCCAAGCTCTCCAATAATGAGGTATAGCTCAGCCAAAGGCTATAGAACTCATATCAGACCATGGGTTCCCTTTCTTTTGAATATATAAAGGTGTTACTATCCCAAGGGTTGACCCTTAACCTGACCAAAGAAAAAGGGTGATATCAAGAATTCTGAAAATATCAAAGTCATTCACTATGTACTGAGTGGTGGAATACCACATCCTTCATCACTCCACATCCATCCATATATGTAAACAATCATGAACTTGGCATGTATATACGAGTTCTAAATGAGATTCATAAAAAATGCATAGTTGCACTGATCATTAAGATAACAGTACTACTTTAATTCATGAAATTATAATAAAAGTACATTATCCAAAACATATAATATCATAATTTTATATCTCAATAACCATTTCAAAGTACTCAATGATATATTAAATTAAAAAAAATCTATATATTTTCATTCTCATAATCATTTCATAAAATAATCACAAACAATATATTAACATATATAACAAGTGAAAAATGGTTATCTCAAATTGTTGACACAAGAATTGAACTTGATAGAGATCAAGTCCACTATAAAAATAAATATATAGTTATACATTAATAGAATTAACAAAAATACAATAATTAATAATTAATTGAACTATAATTGTCTTATTTAATTTTCTTAAAAGATTTGACAATTTTATTTATTCCTCAAATTATCGTTACAATCTCATTTCCTTCCTTCATAAATTATTTCTCACTAATTATGATCATCAAAATATCACCACATTACCAAATTAACCAGAATATCCAATTTCTTACAACATAAGTTTCACCAAAATATTCATATTTATTATGAACCTTAAATTCAATCCATCCAATCTTCAATATAACCTCCAATAAATTATAAACTCAGATATAAAAGACCCAATATTACAAAGTCTTTTATATGATGCACTGCTCTGTTTCTTGAGGACCTCAAATATCATATGCCGAAGTTAAAAGTTTTTTATATGTTCAGAATTATATTAACCGCCCGTACGTTGTGACTTATAGCACTCATACTCAAACTGTACTTAGAGGAATTTGGACAAATAACTAACAACTAAACACCAAAGAAGTCAAGAGCTGGCTTTAACATGTCTAATAAACTAAGAATTTGAACGATTAGCTAACAATAGTATAACAAATAAACCTTGATTAATTTATTGCATGTTTTATTTTGGTGCTTAGCTTGCATGTAGATTATCAATTAAAAATATTTCTGTAACACCCCAATTTTCAAAAGCGGAATAATAATTTTTTTTTAATTAGAGTAGAGCATCGGAATAATTTCAAAAGAGTGAGTATCTGATAAAACCTTCACTGTTGTAGAATCTGGCTGCTTACACAGCGGTACAGTAGTCTAAAAAAATAGTTAAATAAAACAACGTCGAAATAAAAATTTCTCCGTCTTCGTCCTCGCGCTGGCTCCTTATCCTTGTCCTTGGCCCTGGTTCCTCCGGACCTTGACGCTATGATAAAAGCTGAGGTTCAATTACCATTGAACCTCAGGTAACGGTTAACCTCATGCTTATGTATCAAATATATATGACAGATATTCATGGCAATACAGCAATAACCTCATACAATATTCTCATATTCAAAATAATAACATAACACAGCCACTGCAATATGCATGTTATTATAGTCTGCACTATTCACCAGTGCCACGGTGTACATCCGTGTCCTCAGCGCTAGGAAAACTTAACGACGTTATCAAGACTATAACCTGTATCAAGCTGTATGTGTATGATCGATTTTCAAAAATAGAGTTTCAGACTATCTATCACATATAAGCATACCATAAGCATCAGAGTTAGTGTTACAATTATACGCGTCCGTACCTGAGTCGGTGGTTTCGGTATGACGTCGATCAGAAAACGATTGCAGACTTCCTATAAGAGTAATATTGCGTCTATTAACTCACAAATAATATACTAAAACATATCTTATCCACAATTGGCTATTCTACCCCTGGTGTATTTATTTTTCCATTATTTGCTTTGAATTTTTGGATAAAAACGCTGATTATCAGCATTTAAGGCTGATTTTCGCCTAACTTCGAAAAATCATAACTAATTCTAGAAAAATCGAAACGAAGATCCGTAAAATGTTCCGGACTCCTTAGGATGTATATTTTGCAGAAAAAATATTATAATTTGCCTAGAATTCAAAAATAACTCCCAGATTTCACGTGTTCATCCTCTACCCAGAAATTCGCCCAGAAAAATAGCCTAATCTTCAAAAATTCATATCTCCTTGTTCAGAGATCAAAACGTTACATATTTTATATATTTGGAAAGCCCTACATGTCTAATTTATTTCTGGAAAATTTTGTGAATTTTAAAGATCATTTGATACAGAAAATAATGCCCCCTATCCAGTTGACTCCCAAAATCCAGCAATTCTAGACTTCTTTCATCTTACTCTAACTTGTTCCCTTAATCCTAAAAGTCACTCCCCAACATGTTTCCACCTTGTCAGGCATCTTTTTGATGCAATAAGGCTTGAAAAAAAATATGGGGAATCACTTTACCTATTTACTAGATTAAACTAACATCTATATTAAAAACTACTTAGAACAACTAAAAACTATAAAACTAAGAACAAGCTTACCTCTTGAAGACTCTTGCTTTTTCCTTCTAGCCCCAAGAGAACTCTCACTCTCACTCTCTTAATCAAAGGATTAGAGTTGTATGTGGTGATGGTGTGAAGAAATGAGGAGGGGAAGCCTCCTATTTATAGGAAAATTCCCAACTTCTTCAACAAGCCTCTTCTTAAATCCTAACCATTAGATCTAAACTTAATGAAGAAGTTTAAATCTACACCCTTCATGTGTTCTTGTGATGTCATCCTTATGATGTCATCTTGATGACATAAGCAAGGCTTAGGTGTTATTTGTGTTTAGAAAACCCTAGCTTAATCAACAAGTTGTTGACTTCTTCTAGAGCATTCTAGCCAATTCTTACTTGCTCTCTAAGTTTTCCCGACTTGCTTGACTTACTCTCCAAATCTTCCCGACTGGTTCTCCAAGTCTTCCCGACTTGCTCTCCAAGTCTTCCTAACTTGCTCTTCGAGTCTTACAACTTGTCCACCAAGTAACTTGCTCGCCAAGTAACCTCGTTCGCCCAGTAACTGGTCCGCCAAGTAACCTCGTCCGCCTAGTAACTTGCTCGCCAAGTAACCTCGTCCGCCCAGTAACTTGCTCTCCAAGTAACCTCGTCCGCCCAGTAACTTCCTCGCCAAGTAACCTCGTCCGCCCAGTAACTTGCTCTCCAAGTAACCTCGTCCGCCCAGTAACTTGCTCTCCAAGTAACCTCGTCCGCCCAGTAACTTGCTCGCCAAGTAGCTTGGTGACTTGCTCTCCAAGTAACTTGCTCTCAAAGTTGGAAGGTTCCAACTTCATCCACAAGCCTTTGCATGTGTTTGAATTTGTGTTTCTTGCTCCACAAGCTAAAAACGTCCCCTTCTTCCTTCCTTTCTTTTTGTTCATTTTATGCTTTAATTTTAATAGTTGGATTTGCCTCTTTATTATTATTGAATTTTCGCCATATATATTGAATCTTTAGGGGATGATAATTTAATCCAAGTTATCATCTTAGTATAGTGTTTCAGATGTTACTAGGCTAAACAGTGTGATCAAATTAATTATGATCTCTGTCCTAATATTAAACCTTTATTGATCTTTAATTAAGCCAAAATATAATGTTTATAACGATTATGAACTTTAGGGTATTACAATTTCGCTTAAATTGATTGTGGAGCTTCGTACACACGCACACAAAGAAACAACATAATTAATCATCTAGATGGAAGTCAATACGTTAGATATATCCTTGACATGAACATATACAAATATAGAAAAGGTGAAGTGAACCTCATTATTTCATCGAGGCAAGAATTCACTTTCAGACATTTCATTTGAAACTTTCCTGTCGGAACTCCGAGAAGTGAGCCAAACCCGCAGATTTTGCTCCCTTAGTTATATTATTAGAAAACATGAAGAATGGGGGTTCTTTTGGAGATGGCATTTCAATGGAAAGATTGCTAAGGTATGAAACAATTTGAGCCATTGTTGGCCTATCTTCTGCATTTTTCTGAACACAAAATAACCCAATCTGCTCACATTTTATTGCTTTAGTTTGAGAACAGGATTCCATTAGAAAAGAGTCTAATGCTTCTAATGACTTTCATCGTCTTTGATATTTGCCTTATCTGATAGCTAGATATGAAAATAAAATCAATAGAAAGAAGAACCAACACAAATTTGATACTCACATTAGTTAAGAGGAGAGATTCGTACGATTTGGCAATTCCTTTGCCACTAAGTATTTCTAAAATTATAACTCCAAAACTAAATACATAATATTTTTCTGAAAATTTTTCATGCATTATATATTTAGGAGTCATATAATCACTAAAATAAAAAGTAAACATTTGTTATTATTAGAAAATTACAACAGAGATCAATATTGTGGACAAACTTGAAAATAAGAGGAAAACCCCACGAATTTCTCCTTTTTCGAGCCTGTAGTCGATGTATGTATCCAATTGGTTTCTTTCAAGAGCATCATTAAGATGGCTGGTGAAATTGTTGCGGGTGTCCTCACCTCCAAAGCTAATAAAAACATCATATTTCTTTGGAGATTGAGAAGATGATTTAGCGGAAGATGATGAAGCCTTATGTCAGATTGCTTTGCCATGATAAAAAAACGAGAAAGGACTGCTTCCAATTCTGTTCTAAGAATTATTTGTAATGGGAAACACAGACTATGGGGATTAGAGAAGATAAGGTTATCTTGTAGTTGATTCAGGTAACAAATTGGGCAAGTGTTGACTGTTAGATTAATGCATGCGAAACTTCCATGAATTTTCCATAAAGTTAAAAAAGAAAAAACATAAACAAGCAAACAAAATAAAATCAAAGCCATTTTTGACTTTTGGGCAGATGTTGACTGTTAGATTAATACATGCGAAACTTCCATGAAGTTAAAAAAGTATGAAAGTGGTTAAAATCAAAAGAAAAAAAGATTATTGCATGCGAAACTTCCATAAACAAACAAACGAAATAAAAGCAAAGCCATTTTTGACTTTTATACTAGGATGAGGATCAATCTGGCCATGAGAATGGAACCTTATTGGCTTCTCCACATTAAAGAGGGATGGACCTCTCTCAACTTTCTAATTACTACATCCGGTAACCAGGTCCTACGATTAGCAGTGGAAGAGTAAACCTTTCGTTTATGTTCACGGTATGAAAGTGGTTAAAAACAAACGAAAAAAGAAAGCTCTCCAATATAATCAAATATTCTCTAAATTATAAGTCTCATTTATTCTAAATACACATACAAGAAAAATACTGTAATTTAGTTGTTGCTGTTTTTTTTTTTTGTTTTTTCCCCATTTCAGCTCTTTCATCAATTGAATGTCATCGTTAGAAAGTACATCTATATCAAGAAAGAAATTTAGTTTTGATTCTTTATAAATGTTCACAGAATATATCCAATCTCTTTTCTCTTTTGTTCTTCATGCACTTAGTTTTTGAAAAGAACACGTGGGGAGGAAGGCCTAAGGGGAGAGTTCAACACTAACAGTGTCCCAACAATTCTGTTTGTATTTATGTGGTCTTCTTCAATTGCAATTATTCTTGTCATTGTAAAATCTGATATTTTTGGATTTACATTATTACCTAATAAAATATTATTACCTAATAAAATATTACTATGCATGTAAGAAAGTCCTTGTGCAATTCCTCTTATAATTTTAAATACTCAAACCAATTGAGTAATCTCTGTCTTTAGGATCTACACAAGTAAATAAAATAGTTAAGAAATAAGTAACAAAAATGAGTTTGATTGGAAAAATCCATATAAAACACGCAATAGAACTTCAACCAAATTTGAATGGTTGTATACCAAATAACAAGAAATCAAGGTTCTTGTTAGTCACGTATTTATAAATAAGTATTCCTTCTCGTTCTTCCAAATAAAATCCCAATAAAATCACCAAATTTTTGTGCTGAAGTTTTGCAATCAATAAAATTTCATTCTTGAATTCTAATGTTCCTGGTATAGAATTTCTTGAGAGTCTCTTTGTAGCAATTTCTTTTCTTTCAAGACCAATTTATTAAGTATATACTACCTTGTAAACTTGTCCAAATTCACCTTTTCCTATTTTGTTCTCTTCAGAAAACCTATTTGTTGCAGTTTCAATTGTAGCTTAGCCAAATTGCAAGGTCATCAGCTTGGAGCTTTCTTCCCCGAATGGATCGATTACATATGTGAATATCAAGATTAAGACATAATTATGATATATTCTAATTTGAGTTCAAATATATGTTAATATAAGTGATTTATATTACAATTATTTCTAAGAATATCCTTTCTGCTGACGATCTTCCTTCGTTTTCTCCTTAGAAACCCACCACATAAAGAGGTATCACTACTGTAATGATAACTGAGACAATAATCTTAATGAGAAAAGCTTCCGATACACCATCACTATCTCCTTCTGATTACATACACTACAAAAAAAGTTGACTTTCACTGGTGACATTTGGCAGTGACTTTTAGTGTGGCCGCTAAAAGTTAGATTTAAGTCACTGATAATTGAATATTTTATACACTTCTTTTTATCTCTTGATTAATAATTTAGGACTCTTTAGTTAATAAATAATGGCTTTTATACTTATTTGAGCTTTGGGCCTTTGATTATATCCTAGCCATTTTTAATAATAAAATTTCAGTTTTACATTACTTCACTATTTTTACCATAACTCTTGAACTAGACATCGGATTTGCCTCATTTTTATTTCATATTTCAGATGATTCAGAGAGTTACAATTGTTATGAAGACATGAATGACAAATTTGGACAAGAGGGCGGTCGATTTTGGAGTCGAAGTCAGATGTATATTTCTGGATTTTATTTGGGCTCGAATTTTGTAATTAAAGCCCACTTTTATTTTATTTCGTTTTGGACTGAACCATTGGAGCCCATTTCCACTTTAGGTTAACTTTAAGTTAGATGGTGGCTACAACACTGTGTCATTCACCCCTTGTCCTTAGGCGCAACTGGCAAAAGGGTTGGACACTCTCACCAAAAGGAGGGGGTTCGATCCTAAAGTTGGTCAAGGCGTTGGGAGAGACATCCTAACTCCTAGGTGCTTAGGTAAACGCCTGAGGGTAATAAACGGCTCGCCCTGCCCAACATAAGTATGACCTAGGAGGAAGGGAGATTTCGTCCTGCCCTTAGATCGTGGATGAACCCAACCCCTTTCCTAAAATTTTTTTAGCAAAAAAAAAAAAAAAACACTATGTCATTCACGTTTTTATAATTTTTCAGATTGAAATAGAAGTTTTAAAATTCTCTCAATTGTTCTTTGTCTGTTCGTCGTGTTCTTCGTGTTCATGATGAACTTCTTCATTTCTGTTTGATTTTCGTTCTGCATAGGCATGATAGGCCAAGCTACTGTTATTGGCCTACGGATTGAGGATTCTACTATCCAGAGGACTTGTTCTTAACGGTAACAAATTCGTTTCTGTTTTGTAATTTCGGATTCGATTTACTTTCGAATTGGGTGTTAGATTTAACGCCCAAATTGAGATATCCCAAGGATTGAGTTCGAACTAGGTTTAAGTACTTGCTGTGCGATTGCACAGTGACACACTACGTTTCAGATAAACGCTAGACGATCGTCTAGTTGAGGGATTTTCTGGACGAACGCAGAGATTTCAATTCGTCCAAAATCAATCGCGAGTTCGTTTCAAAATCTGTTTTCTTCCAAGGAATGTAATACCCTAAAATTCGTATTTATCATAAATACTATATTTTGGTAAATAATACATGATAAATAAAGGAGAGTTTGCTGTCTCAAACTTTGTAGTTTATTTATTATAATTTTTGGGAGATTTCCCCTTGAAATTAAATCAATCAAGGGTAGTCAATTTTAATATTTCATATTTAGGGATCATAAAATGATAATTGTTTATGGCTTAAAATAAGCAAGTTAATGTTATGTATACACTTAAACAAATCAATGGAAATTAGTGTAATACCCCAAAAATTATTATTTCTCATAAATACAATATTTTGATGAATGATACCTATTTAAAATAGGTGAACGTGTGGTCTCAAATTTTGAGATGTGTTCATTCTATTTTCTAGGAAATTTTTCTTTAGGATTAAGGTAATCAATGATTGAATTTTCTTAGGAACCATAAAATACAAATAGTTACCATATTAAACTATGGTTCATGTGTAATCAGAAAAGAGCAAGAAAGTGTTATCGAAGTACTTAAATAAATTAGGAGAAATCAATAAGAATTAATGAATAACTAGGTTTTCATTAAAATAAATAATTGTGCAAATCTTAATAAATAATCAAGGGATTAATTAAGCACCATTTTTCATAATATATTAAGAGACTAAATTTTCTAGAATACCCTATAATTAACAAACTAATGCCTAAGTTCATATTTAGTTCATAAAAAGCCATAAAGAATTATCAAAATACTTAGACCAATTAAGGGGCAATTATCAACAATTAATGGGCAATTAAAATTGCAACAATTAGAATAGAGACATTAAATTTAATAACCAAATTAAAATAAGCATAATTAAAAATGTATAATCCTAATTAAAATCCAATGGCTAGTGAAGGATTAAGATTAGCTTAAGTGGATTTCTAAAGGCCAGAATTAAGTTAGAAACCAATCATAATTTGACAACTTCACTTAACCACTTTATTAGGGATGCTAATTAGGATTAAATATGGAGGGCTAGGATCAAACCTCATAAAGCTAATCTAAGGGCTTTAAAATTAATTACATAAAGTGGAATCCTTGTGACCTAAGCTTAGCCAATGAAAGTTTTTTAAGGTATTATGAGATGAATAAATAAAACAAATTAAAACTAAATTAAGGGGGAGGGGGACGGTTTTTTTGTAGGAAAGGAAAAAGGAAAATTGTCTAATTAATCAAACAAACACATGCAAGAATGAGTCATAGGCAAGGTTTTCAAAACCAGACCGGTCACTGAACCGATAGGGATACTGGGTTAAAGGTCAGTGGGTTAGATCGGAGTCAAACCGGTATTAATTAAAAAAGATAAAAATATTCATATTAATAATAAAAAAATACTTTAAGTAAATATGGGAAGATGTGTCCTAATTATTATATTGATTTTTTAAAATTAACAAAAAAAAACTAAAAAAGAGATCACAGCTAGCCCAAGGTGTCAGAGATTTTTCCCTCTTTATTCAAAGTCACGGGTTTATTGAATAGTGTAAGACAAAACGTCAGACTCTATTCAAATTCATTGTCAAGCACTCAAGCATTAGGTTTCACGGTTCTCTTTAGCCAAGGGAAGTTGCCGCCACTTGGTTGGGAGTTGGGACCATCGTCACCTTCTTCACCAAAGAAGGTTTCCTCCATCACTCTCTCAAGTCTCACCGGCGTAGATTCTCACCCTCCTAGCGACTTCCCACGTCACACACCAACATCTCCGTTCTTCACGTTGTCGATCTCTGCTATTATCTACATCTCGCCATCAACTGTGAAGTCTGAATCCATGTTTTCTGCAAGAGTGAGAGACGAACCCAGATCGCGATCTCCGTCTTCCATCTTTCGATCAAAGAAGCTCCAACCTTTCTCCGTCTTCCTTCTAGGAAAGAAGCTCTGACCTTTGACATTCGCGAAACCAGATCGCGATCTCTATCTTCCTCTCTTTCTCTTTTTTTTTTTAAAAAAAATACTGGGCTGACTTGGTGATCGTCCAACTCGGCCGGTTTAGGCCGAGTTAACCGGGTCGAACCGGATTCACCGGTTCAGTCCGATTTCAGACTGAACCGGACCGGTTTTTCGGCCGGTTTCCAGTCTGAACCGGCCGGTTCGGTCCGGTTTCACAAACTATGGTCATAGGCAAACAATAAATCATGAAGACTTTTGGGGCAATTGGAAGAGGATAATAGTACTTGTAAATAGAACATTGATAAGGAAAGAGAGTGTTGTGAGTGTGTGTGTGAAAATGTTGTGAGAGTTGTGAGTCTAAGAGAGAGAGAGAAAAGTCAAAGCAACAACCAATAGGAAAAATTGAGCATAAAACAATTAAATTAATCAATGGAGTTAATTCAAGACATAAGCAAATGAGAATCTATACAAACTAAATTGTATCTTGAAATACGTTAATCATAGATCAAAAGGAGTTATTATTAACAAGCAAAATCCAAGCTTGAGATAGGTTATAACCAAAGTCATTTCCCAAATTTGTGAAGATTGTGTCCAAATGAGGAAAAAGGATTTAGAGGTTTCTAATTTAAGCCATAAGTTCCAAGATTACAAAACCAAGGAGAAAACTTGAATAAAACTTCATGAAGACCCCTAAATATATTTTTATCTAGTGAAATGCAAAACAAAGAATAGAAGAAGGAGGAAGTTCTTGGCTTGAAAAAGGGGTAAAGAATTTGTTTACATTAAGTTTTACCACACATGCTAAAATAACATTGATGAAGGGAGACAAATTGGAGAGATAAGGTGTACTTAGGATAAGAAAATGAAGAGGATAGGAGAGAGAGGGGAGGGGCACGGTTTTGGGTGTGTGTATGGTGAGGATTTGTGCTCCAAAAATGACCTAGATCCAAGGGTTCACATTCAAAAGGATTAGGTTTGAATTAATTACCAAATTGCCACACCAATTTACTATAAATAGCGGTCTTTAGGCTTCATAATCTTCACACCAAAACAAGCTTGAACAAGCTGATATAGAGAGTAGAGAGTGAGAGTAAGGAGTTTCTTGAAGGAGTAGCAAGATCTTGGTAAGTTTTTTAGCTCTAGCTTTAAGTTCTTTAAGTTTTAGTTCTTAAATTCTTAGATAGAAGTAGCTTAGATTTTAAATATTCTAGAATAATTTTATTTTCATATTTTTATGGTTAAAATTATCTTTATTTCAAAAAACCAATGAAGAAGGTTATAGAACAAAATTTTTGGAAGAGAAACATCAAAGTAACGAAGTTCTGGCGAAATTTCATCGGTTAAGTGATCTCTGAAGTCAGTGATAAAAATGCCAATATTTTATGTTGAAAAATTCTGGGAAAATTCATGGTTAAAGTAGACATATAGGGCTTTTCATATATGCCTAGAACATGTTAAAATGAGCTCTGTACAGTGAGATAAAAATTCTCAAAGTTTGACTGTGAATTTTTGAAAAAAATTCTAAGCATAGGCTTAAAACTTTAAAATTGGGAGTAATCTGGGCAAAAGTGATTATTTTTACTTAAAAATGGACATCCTAAGGATTCCAAATAATTTTACGGATCCTGGTTTCAATTTTTCGAGAATTAGTTATCATTTTCCAAAGTTATATGACAATCTGTCCAAATTCTGGACCAGCGTTTTTTCAGAAAAATAAAGGAAATAAGTTGAAAAATAATTCCACAATAGGAAAATGGTCATTAGAGACTAAGATATCTATTAAAATATTATTTTTAAATTAATAAATGCGATATTACCATTATAGGATAAGTGTGATCACAGTTCGATCAACAAACGTACCAAATCGTCAACGAAGGTACGGACGCGTACTGTAACACTAACTCTAATGCTTATTGTATGCCTATATGTGATAGATGTATTCATAGACTGAGACTCTGTTTTAAAAATTGTTCATACACATACAGCTAAATACGGGTTATGGTTCTGATAATATCGTTGAGTTTTCCTAGCGCTGAGGACACGGATGTACACTGTGGCACTGGTGAATAGTGCAGACTATAATAACATGCATAGGCAGTGGCTGTGTTCTGTTATTATCTTTCATATGTGATTATTGCTGTATTGTCATGAATATCTGTCATACATAACTATTACATAAGCATGAGGTTAACCGTTACCTGAGGTTCAATGGGAATTGAACCTCAGCTCTTACAATAGCGTCAGGTTCTGGAGGAGGTAGGACCGTGGACAAGGGTAATTAAGCTGCCCGCATGAAGTCTCAGACGGAGGATTTCTTTTGTTTTTTGTATAACCGTACTTTTAAATATATGGATGACTGTAATAGTGACCAGATACAGCGACATTGAATGTTTATCAGTTACTCACTCTTTGAAACTATTCTGATGCCTCTACTCTAATACAATTATTTCGAACTCTGATCAAACTATTTCGAAAACGCTTTAGAAAATTGGGATGTTACAATTAGCAACAATAAGATGAACCATTTATCTTGCATTAATTGAGATTAGTGGCAAACATATGTAACTACTTATTAGGGTTATATTTTAGCCTAAATAAAGGAGGTAGATGGCAATGAAAATAAATAGGTATTAAAGGGAATAAAATACCTAATATTCATTGAATTTATGCCACAAATACACATATCAAGCTTGGGACAAATATCACCTTGATTTTACCCAACTCATATATTTAATTTTAAAATGATTAAAGGCAAATTAGAGACATCTAAGGGATGCAATAATTTTCAAAAATTAAAGGCTAATTATACATGAGGATAATTAGGCCAATAAAGATGAAATAATATTTGTCTAATTAAACACTAATTTTCATGATTAGTTAATAAATCAACTAATTAATAGCAAATGCAATTAAGGGTAAAGATTGAATTTAAACAAACACAATTGAATTCAATGGTCCTAATTAAACCTATAAATAACCTAAATCCATGTGAATTTGGACGAGCCAATGAGAAATCAAAGAATTAAGTTAAATCCATGTGATAATAAAAGAACCAATGGGAGGCTTTGAACACTAGATATGAGAGATAAAAGAAACACAATTCCAAGAGGCAAAAAGAGATGAGGGACCACGGTTTAGCTTGTGAAAGAAGAGGGAATTATTTAATATAAACATACACACACATGGGATAATTGAATAAGGCAAAACGGAAAGAGGATGAATGAGAGAGGGAGTACACGGTTTTGAAGGGAAAGAAGAGAGAAAAGAGCAAACTTAATGAAGAAGGTAAATGCACATGTGAGGCCCACAAGACTTAAACAACCAATAAGAAAATTAAAGGGAAAATGCTCTAAATCCTAAGTAATTAAAATGAACCAATGATTAATTATAAGACATTATTTAGGGGCTATTTAATATAAATAGCACATAAAAAAGAAAGTAATTAATTTATAATCAAAGGGGATAAAGAATGGGTTATGAAGACCCTTAGCCAAATTAACATAAATTAGTAATTCATAATTAGCAAGTTAGCTTGTGCTAATTGAGGTTAGTAGCATATGTCTTCAACTTGATAATAAAAGACAATGGAAGTAATTAAGTAAGGATTAAATTGCATAAAGCTTAGTTAATAAAGCACTAATGACCATGATTAACTAACAAACCAATAAGGCATGGACATGTGGTATTAAGGGACACTTAAGCCTTGATTAGGTCATCAAAATGACATCACAAGGGCACATGTTTTATAGTGGAGGGTGAGGATTAAAACTTCTTCATTAAGTTTAGATTTAATGGTTAGGATTTAAGAAGAGGTTTTGGGTGATTACCATTGTTGCCCTTAAGCTTTTCCCATAAATAGGGACCTTGAGCTTCATCATTCTTCAGACCAAGCTCAAACCAAATAGGTGAGTTTAAGAGAAGAGTGAAGCAAGAAGGAAGAAGGAGTAGCAAGGTTCTTCAAGAGGTAAGGTTCTTTAGTTCTTAATGAAAGAGGAGCTTTATACCCAAGAGGGGGGGTGAATTGGGTATAATGAAAATTTTCGACAACTTGTTCTGTTTTTACACTTTCAGAACAGGGCAGAACAGAGGAGATAGAGAGAAAAGCTTTGCACACAACGATTTATACTGGTTCGGTCCTTTCTCTGACCTACATCCAGTCCCCAAGCCTCACCTGGGATTTTCAATCCACTATAAGCAAATATTGATTACACACTCTGTACTAAGAGTTGTTCTCTCACTAGAACACACTCCCCCTTACAAGTTGTAATCAATACACCCTAACTACCAAGTCCCCTGACTTGTAGTTATCACAATCAGTAGATGATTTACAAGATGATAACTCTCTCAAAGAGTAGATAGAATAAACACTGAAGTACAAAGTATCAAATTGATACTATTACAGATAAAAGCTTAACACAATAAATGATACTTAATAAATTTTCGCTCTCAGTTGGTGTATCAGTTTGAGAAGAAGTTAATGCTCTCTATTTATAGGCAGAGAACATTAAATGACCGTTGTAAGATGATTCCAACCGTTGGAAGTGATTAGCTTGGGTTCTGGTCATCTTCTCTTTCTAAATTTCTGCTAATCCAAGTCTTAATGAAGTCTGATGTGGCTCTCTGAGAATTTGCCCGTTGGAGATGGCTTTACTTGTTGTAGTAAGCATTCTTCAACGTTTAGAAGGCGTGCTCAGATGGATTAGCTGAAAATAGGTTGATTTGCAGAAGTGCATTTAATGCACTGTACACTTTTTGCTTTATGGCTTTGACCTTCATTGATCTTCATCTGTGATTGCTGAAATTCACTCAACAAACTTGTTAAACATAGCTAGGAATATGATTGAATGAATTATGGAAGCAATAAGATCAAACAATAATGATTTGCAAATTCGTGTAATTCAAAAATCAGTTTTGACCGTTGTATACTGCGGTATGTTCCTCTATACTGGAGTATGCCACTGTGCATACTGCAGTATCCAAAGGCTTACTGCAGTAAACAACTTCCAGAGACAAAAACCTCGCGAAATGATTTTGAAAGATATCCTCTATACTGCGGTATCCAACTAGTATACTGCAGTATACGAGTTTTTGTCAAAGAGAAGAGACCCCGTGATTGCCCAATACTGCAGTATGAAAACCTATACTGCAGTATGCAATAGTTATAAACTTAGAGAGCTTTCTGTAAGAGCCTATACTGCAGTATCCAACTCCATACTGTGGTAAGGACTTGGGTGAGAAAATTTGATAGCTCTCGGGTTGGCCCTATACTGCAGTATACATACCTATACTGCGGTATTGGCTTGACTTAGAATTTTACTTGCTCTCTGGATGCCCCTATACTGCAGTATACAAAGCTATACTGCGGTATGGGCTTGTTTTGAAAAACGTGGTTGCTCTCTGGAAGTCCAATACTGCGGTATGCAACTAACATACTGCAGTATTGACTTATCTAGAGGAATGATTACTTTCTGGATGGCCCTATACTGCAGTATACAAACCTATACTGCGGTATGGACTTACTTTGAAAATACGGTTGCTCTCTGGAAGTCCCTATACTGCAGTATACATAGCTATACTGCGGTATGGACTTCTTTTGAAAACACGGTTGCTCTCTGGAAGTCCCTATACTGCAGTATACATAGCTATACTGCGGTAAAGACACCTATACTGCAGTATTGAGTAATCCCGAAAGATTATCTCCTTTCTGGAAGACTCTATACTGCAGTATGCAAAGCCATACTGCGGTAAGCAACTATCAGATGATGTTCAAAGGTTCTTGGAAACTTCATAACATGTTTTACAATTGTTGTTAATCATCAAAACACATTGAGAACTAACACTTAAGTTCTAGTCTTTAGTTTTATAGTT
This sequence comes from Acacia crassicarpa, assembly GCA_034222035.1. Taxonomy (NCBI): domain Eukaryota; kingdom Viridiplantae; phylum Streptophyta; class Magnoliopsida; order Fabales; family Fabaceae; genus Acacia; species Acacia crassicarpa. Next base: position 42,224,015 of record JAWXYG010000001.1, on the reverse strand, counting down.
CTTGAGTTTAATTTTTAAATTCATAGATTATTTATGCTTTGATCTTAAATCTTCAAGAGTAGTTTTGTTTTCATATTTTTATGATTAAAAATGTCTTTATTTCGAAAATATGATGGAAAATATTGTGGAGCAAAATTCTTGGAAGTTGAAGATCAAAGTAGCGAAGTTCTGGCGAAATTTTCGGTAAAATTTTTGGGCAAACAGTGAAATAAATGCTAATATTTTATGTTGAAAATGAAGGCCATAAATCACGAAACTTTCCAGAAATAAAGTAGATATGTAGGGCTTTCCGAATATATATAATATGTAGCGTTTTGATTCCTATACAAAGAGATACAACTGGTTGAAGTTAGGCTATTTTTCCAGACGAAATTCTGGGCAACGTTGTGAAAAATAAAAACTTGGAATTGTTCATAAATTCTGGTTATATACAAGTATTGTTTCTTGAAAATAGACATCCTAAGGATTTCGAAGAATTTTACGGATCCTCCTTTCGATTTTTGAAGATTTAATTATGATTTTACGAAGTTAACCGAAAATTCTGCCCAGAAATTCAGCATAGCGTTTTTTAGAAAATGTGAGGGCAAAGTTGTAATAATAAATCAACCAAGGGTAGAGAGGTAAATAGAGGTGAAAATATCTCTTAAGATATTATTCCAAGTGATATGGTGATATGTTAGGATATCCGAGAAGTCCGGGGCCAATTTCAAAGGTCGGATATATTGCTAACTACACGGTGAAAGGTACGTTCGCGTACTAGTAACTTTAATTGTCTATATCTTGTATGATTATATATGATTGATTGATTCATGAAGTGATGGACAAGACTAGGTCTTGGGTCATACACTGTGACTAAGTTTATGGGGCTTAGATCACCTATTTATACATTTAGCTTTACACGGGTTATAGTCTTACTAATGCCGTTGAGTTTTTCTAGCGCTGAGGACATAATGGGCCGTCGTGGCACTGGTGAATAGTGCAGACCATAATAACATTCATAGGTAGTGGCTGTGTTCTGTTATTATCTTTCATATGTGTTTACTGCTGTAATGTCATGAATATCTGTCATATACTGTCATATCTGCTATAGAGGTTAACTGTTACCTGGAATTGAATCCCAGATTTGTCTAAGGTTCAGGAAAGGAACCAGGATCAGAGAAGGCACAGGTAGATGGGGCCATGAAAAGGCACCGGAGGGAGAAGCTAATAAGAGGCACCGGTCAAAGCAAATGCCAAAAGAGCGTTAACAGAGCATTCTTTCTAGCATGGATTTAACGAAGTTATTTCAAACCATTTGGTGTCTAGAAAGGGTTCGTTTATGTGGTTCAATCAATCAGTCACTGTGAACTCGTTAAGACTTCCACTAGACACCGGCCTGGCCAAATTGTTTGATTAACTGGGTTAGGTTCATTGCCCCAAGTCTAGCTGAGGCTTGGTCTAATGTTGTATAGTTATCATAAAGATTTGTAATTATACAAAGCTCTGTAATTATATCATATGAATTATTCCTCCAGGAAAATTTTTAATATATCAGCTTATGTCAGGGCATCGGCATATGTCCGGGCATTTTGTATCAGTTACTCATTGTCCAAATGAAAGTGCATGCTCTCCTTCCGCATTACTCTAAGCTGTAGCACCTCAAACTCTGATCATTTTTATAAAAACACGTGTCACCGACACACGTTTTGAGGTATGGAATTTGGGGTGTTACAAGCAATGGCGGAATCAAGGGGGGGCTAGGGTGGGCCCCCGCCCCCCTCCCCTGAATTTTTTTTTTTAAAAAAAGAGAGAAATGAGGGAGCTCAATTGAATTAGAGAAGGAAAAAAAACAAAAACCAGCACAATAAGGAGAGAAGTTCCCAGGCAAGCGTGGTGGAGCGAGTGAAAACCAAGTAGTGGCCAAAGAATTAAATTCAAATGCTATTACTATTGTTGTTTCTGACTTGTTAAATTTAAAAGCTCCACTAAAATAAGGGTTTTTAAAATTTTATGAATGAAAAATGTTATATAAGAAGAGCTATTAAGAGTAATGATATTTGCAAACTTGTTGATAAATTTTATTTTAGAGATTTCATAAAACAGAACAAAGCACATTTTTTAAGATAAAGTTATAACATCTTGAGTTTTACATTCTTAAACATCCAGATTTGATTAATTTATCAACTACATCTAAATTATATCAAGAGCTAACAAGAACTGGAAACTCCATCACTTACTTTCTTATTGATAGAGTGATTAGATTTGTACTAACTCTTCCAGTTTCTACAGCAACTACTGAAATTAAATATCTTTCTTTGTTATGAAGATAATCGAGAATATGCTTTGAAATAGAATGGAAGATTAATTTATTGATGATTCTTTAATTACATACATTGAAAAATAAATTGTTTTGAGTTTTAGTACTGATTCAATTATATATAGATGAGTTTAACAATATGAAAACACGCAGATTAAGAGTCAAGTGAAGTGATCTAATGTATTTCTTTCAATTTTTTTGTATATTAAGTTAGTATTATATTTCAAGTACTTTCATTTATAATATAGTACTTTTTATTTTCGCCCCCCGTGGTTAAAATTCCTGGCTCCGCCCCTGGTTACAAAGAAGGAAAGTGGTAGAATTCGAAATCCTGGGTTGATCTTTTGTTTAACTGCTTAATCTGGTTTATTTCATTTTGTTTCTATTTATTTCGTTTTTATTCTGTTCAAACCAAACCCCCCCCCCCCATTTTTACTATTTTGTTTTGTTGTTGCAACCAATCAAACCCGCTGCGAGTTCATTGGGGAAACGACCTAGGTTCCATATTTCTGCAAATCATTTTCGAACTTGGTTATTTAAGGAGACATGGAAAATCTCTTTCAGTCCCCTAAAAGTCAATACTTTCAGTGGCGATGCTATTGTCGCCACTAAAGGTATGACTTTGTGCCTATTTGGTATGGCATTCAACACTAAAAAAAGTGCAGTGGATGTGCAATGGAGGAAAAATGACATTTATTAATGTTTGGGGTAGCATCACAAACTGATGTGCTTCTCCTTAAAAGCAACCTCAAAACAAAAGCCACAGATAGTTGCTTCATATGGTATCACGGCAGAAAACATGAAATGCAATATAAAAATTTTACCTTCCTGTCCTTCACATTTGTCACCTCCGGTTGTGCATTTCTCGCCTTAGTTCTCAAACTCCGAACCTCAACCATGGCAAGCCTCAGGTTTCGGTGTGCAGTTGTTGAATCTGGAAATTTTTTTTTTTTGATCTGGAACTAGCCCACGATGACCCACTTGGAGAACTCCAGAAACACCCGCTGTTCATCAGCTCTGGTAACTCAATCTCGCCCCAAAAATCATCTCCCCCACTGTCTCCATCCCCGTCAGACATAATGCTATTCTTCTTCACGGAGGCTTTCATTGCATGAGACGGCGGCTGTTAGGTCATTGTCGCGGGTGCAGGGAGGTGTTGGCTCCATTAAAACCAGAACAGAAAGCTGAGAAAATATACTGATACCTATGGGAAATATAAAGAAAACTTGTTGATTATATGCAAAGCTGAATCATATACACACACACATTGCTACACATGGATAAAGGTTGCCGTCATGTTTAAGCTTACTGATATATGTATGCGTTGCTATAAAACTGGTGGCGTGGTGTATGTGTGGCTACAAGAGACAGTAAAGGAAAAAGTTTGCTGTCATATATCCTTGTGTTGCCTCTTTTTTTTTTTTTTTTTTTTTTTGCATATTTACGTTTATGAAAAAAAATGAAATGATTTTTTTTATTCTAATGAATATATTTTGCATATTTTCAAAATTGTGCAGCTATTTTTTTTCCAACATAAAAACAATATAATTTAATGAGTAAAAATTTATATATTGTTCAGTTCATTAGTTCAAAAGTTAATATTGTCTTTTTTTTAATGATAATTTTACTATATTATTTAATAAATTTATATTTAGATTTAATTTTTCATCCCAAATTATCCCATATTATACAATATACCACTCTGGTCCTATTTATAAGTCCCCTTTGACCAAATCACACATACCAAGGAGAGGTGGGTAGCACAATGATTATGGGGTAAATTTTCAACTTTACCCTCATTTATGATTGGATACCTTTTAACTTTTTCTTCTCTCTCTATTTTTATTGGTACAAATATGGGCAAAATTGTCACAAGTTCATTTATATGGTCAAAAGGGACTTATAAATAGGACCAAATTTTTTGGGTGAAAAGGGACTTATAAATAGGACCAGAGTGGTATATATGATTCATGCCCTTTTCAGTCATTTTCCATCTCATAAAAAAAAAAGTCACTTCTACCGTCGTTATCCCAAACACAAATCACATCATAAAAAAGCTACTTCTATCACCGTTATCCCAAACACAAATCACATCAGAAAAAGTCCATCAGAAAAAAAGTCCAGCAAGAAAAGCACATCAGAAAATCTCCGCCACTATCCCATACAAGCTCTTTAAGTAGCAACAAGCTTTTGTCGCACTGAAAAGTATCCGTCACCACTGAAAATGTATTTCATTGGTGGCTTAGGGCCCGTTTGGTTCGGGAAACATTTAAGGAGGGAAAGGAACTTAAAGAAGGGAAAGGAATTGAAGGGAAGATTAAGAGGGGACTTTAAAAAGTTGGGCTGTTTGGTAGACATGGGAACTTAATTAAGTTGAGGGAAGATAAATTGTTTGGTTTGAAGAATTGGGTGTAAGTTAAGTGGGAAAGTTAAGTAAAATTCCCTTAATGCCCCCCCCCCCAAAAAAACCCAGATAAAGCGAATCTATGTCTCCTCTTCTCCTAGCTCTGAGCTTTACCACGTCTCTACCGTCGTCCTCAAAACTCAGACAGCGAAAGTGATGGGGTGATGGAGATAGTGAGATGCTGGTACTGTTGCCGTCAACGAATAAAAATGGCGGAATAAATGCAGAGGCGAAGGTGAGGTGAATGGGTGAAGGTCGATGGTGAGGTTCTTTCGCGGCTTTACCCTCAAATCTCCGGACAGTGGTGGAGATTGAATGGTGAGGATGGAGAGGCAGAGACGCCGGTAGTGACGGTGAGAAGTCGTCGACGGTGGTGGTGTTGTCCGTCTTGTTCCCCCTAATTCCTTCCTTTCAAGCCTCCCTCTTCACTCGAATTCGATCTCTCCACTCCCAGCCGCGGCGCTACTGCTCTGTTCTCCTTTTTTTCCAGCCTCTGTATCGTGTTCCAGTCCCTGCTCTATTCAACCTTCGTCTGCTCCTTCTTCCAGCTTCAGTCGCGCATAGGGGCTTTTTAGTCCTCCAAATTCACTTTCCAAGGGAATTTTCAAGATCCCACCATTTTAGGAAGGAGCCCCTTTTCCTTCGTTTGTGCGAGCTTCAGAGACGGCGGGAATCTCAGCTCCCAGGAACAAGGCGCGCCAAACAGCTTCTCACGGAGGGAACTGGTTTAAGTTCCCAGGAACCAGGCTCAATTCCATCAACCAAACGGGGCCTTAGTGTCGCCGCAGAAAATCTTATTTAGAGTTTTTTAAAGTTGTAACTTTTCCCCATTTTTTCCCTTCAGAGTTCAGGAGAATGGAGATTACGCAGGATGGCGGAAACACTCAGAATTGGTTAGGTTTTCATCTTCGTCCTCGTCCTCACTGCCCGAAGCTTAACAGTCGGCGCCTCACCCTCTTGCCATCTTTCTCAATCTCGGCCAGTCACTCACTATCTCCGTCTATTGTATCTCTGGATCTGGATCTCAGCCTCTTGCGCTCGCCCTCAATCCTTGTGCTTTGCCTCTCGCACAGATCATAGAAGGCGATTTTCTTCTGGGAGTGTCAGTCGGTGGACCAAAGACAAAATATCAATCAAGAAGAAGGCTTGGGAAGTCACGACAACATCTTAGGTATGCCCATTGGCGGACCCACACATGTTTTTTTGGGTACAAGTGCACCTATAAATTTGAAGGAGATATGTTTCTTTGAAGGGACTTTGCAATAAGTTGTCTAGGTGGTGTGGTGGTAATTTCACTAATCCCACAACAGATCCTGTATTCAAACTCATGCATGGACAACTTTCTTACCTATTTTTAATATCTTATCACATATGAGAAATCATAATAATTTTTGCTTGCATGTTGCTTTGGAATTTGATTGTGTAACATCTGAGTATTTGTATGCCATGGGATTAGAATATATTGTTCTATTTAAATTGATTTCCTCGAAAATACTTTTCAATTGAACCCAATTTCTGATCCTAAATTTTACGAAGGTGTGGGTTGCCTTTTATCCTCCTTAAAAAAAAAAAAAAAAAAATTCCCCCGAATCCTACTATTAATTGTGCACCCACAAACATTACATCCTGGGTCCGCCACTGGGTATGCCCTCATCTTTAATATTCATGGTTTTTGGACTCTGAGGGCGATTTAAATTGAGTAATTGGATGATTAAAATCTGGATTTTCCTTCATTATTTCCTTCTAATCTCCAGTAACAATTAATAGAAGCATTAGAGTTGGTAAAGGTAGTTCTGGAGTTAAGCAGCTTGACGACAAGTTTAAATTTACGATTATGACTTGATTTTGGTTCCTATTATAGTCTTTCTCTTCTTTTACTTGAAGTTTAAATTAGGTTTATAATTTTATTTTGGGCTCTTGATACCGTTTGATGAATTGAGTAATATTAAGAACTTGACAGTCATATATTCTCTCCCTTAATCTGGTCTACTTCTCCTTTCCACTCTTTCCCCGTCCTTCATCAACTTTGTGGTTCACTTGTTCACTGTGAAGTGTTGGGTTATGGGTTTGAAATGCTGGTAGGCAAAAATGAAAGGATTTTTATATTTTATTAGACAGTTTTTATTTTTTTTTATCACTTTTATAAATTATTTAGGAATTAGGAGTTATTTTTATATGCATTAGCACCAAACACCAGTTGATCTTATGTCCAAATTCTGGGTCATCTTCCCATACAATGCATTTAAGCTCAGATAGTCAAAGAAGTAGAAAAGAGGTTCGAAACAGCTAGAGCTGACAATAAAGTGGGAACCAGAGCCCTGGAAACAAAAGAGATTCCTCTATAAACACAAAAAGCTTCTTGATACATTAACTTCTGAAAAGTGTACGTTGTAGTGAAACAAGACTTTTAATCAGATATAAAAGCTGTGTTTTGTAACATTACAACTAAAAGAGAAGCGAAATAGCAGGTGTTGATGCACTTTTAGGTGTCTGATGCAAAAGATGATTCTTTCTTTTGATGAAAAGAGTTAAGTAGTGAATGAGTCCGTTTACACTTAACAGCGCTTTATTTGTATTCTGTAGTCCAACATACTTTATACACGATGTTTCTAATTGCTTAGAGTGTCGGCATTCAGTTTCTTTTTGTTTCCCTTTCTTCTCCTTTTTCAACGTGACATACTTAAGCTTTAATAATAACCTTTAGCAGCAAGTATAAATCTACCATACAATTCCCATGTTACAGTTTCTGATACAGTTAAGGCACAAAAGAGAATAATGAAGGACAAGTTGGATATAAAACTAACATATTTATTTTTAAAAGTTATTGATATAAACTTTTCGCTGTCAAATTAGTGTTACTACTTGCATTTCCATAATCCATTAAACCCCTTCTACTTGCATTCAGCTTTTCCGGCATCAAATCAAGCTTTTTCTCTATCCGATTCAGAATTGCAGGACCACCACAATGAACAGCCCAAAACAGCTTATTATAGTCATTGTCCTCATTGAACCTAAAAGCATCTTCAATTAGGTAACAGAACCCTTCAACGTTGTCTTCAATTATCTGAGGGAGCTCTCTTGTTTGCTTGAAGCTTATCCCTTCCTCTTTAACCTCCCATCAATTATTTTTGTGCGTCTGTGGCAGAAACTTCTGTGCTGCTATGTAAAGCTCAAAGAGAGGCCTTTCAATCACTACAATGAACTAGTCCTATATTTTTTTTGTTTGGCTTGCTTGGCGAAAAGTTTTTGGTATTCACCTATTTTTTTTGAAGCTGATCTAAATGCTGTAACACAGGACAAAGTTGAGCAGGGGAAGAGAACCATTCAAGCAGAGGAAGCTTTGCAAGACACCAGAATCCATATTGAGAGTCTAGAATTTGAACTCAGAAAACAATCTAGAGATCTCTCATATTCTATGGCTACCATTATGGTACTTGAACCCCATAACAAAAGATTGGAGGAAGAATTGGAGCAACCAGCACAATCATCTGAAGCTAATCTAAATGCTTCAAAAAGAATTTAAAAGGCTGATCTAAATGCTGTAACACAAGACACAGACAACAAAATGCTAATGCAGTTGAAAGGATTCACAGAAGCAAGTGAATGCGTGCAGAGAATAATTTACTGAAAGAAATGTTACAGAAGGTCAAAGAAGAGCCTCGGTCAGTTAAAGCACAATATGAGGTGAAACTGAAGGAACTTTACAATCAAATGGATTCAATGAAGTTAAGACACAACAAGTGTTGCTGGAATTTGAAGATAAGTCCAAGCAGCTTGAAAATCAGAAGAAGCATGGGCAAAAAGTTTGCAAAGATCTTTTTAAGGAGATGCAGATTCTAAAGGCAGACAATGAAAAGCTTCAAGTGGAGATTTTGTGCCTCTCTAACCAAGTGGAGAAAAAGGACCAAGTGGAGAAAAAGGAAGTTTTTAGAACCAGCTAGTCGTTCTTCGTAATTTTATGTTTGATCTTTCCAATGGACAACCTTTAGACCTTGTTTAGAAAATTTAAATACTTGATGTTAATTTTAAAGAATTGTGTGATACCCTAAATTGTTCTATTAGAATATTGTTTGGGAATTAATAAATGTGATATTACCCCATAGGACATTTGCGCACGCATACTGATCGACGCACGTACCGTGAACACCGACAAAGGTATGGACGCGTATTGTAACACTAACTCTGATGCTTATGTATACTTATATGTGATAGATAGTCTGAGATTCTGATTTTGAAAAGTTGTGGACTCTGTTTTGAAAGTTGTGCATACATACAGTTATATACGGGTTATAGTTATGATAACACCGTTGAGTTTTCCTAGCACTGAGGACACGGATGTACACCGTGGCATTGGTGAATAGTGCAGACTGGTTTAATATGAATATGTGGTGAGACTGAAATGATATGGATATATGATGGTTGTGTTTTTATTAAATGTGAATATTGTTGTTTTATCATAAATATCTGTCATACATAACTGATACATAAGCATGAGGTTAACCGTTACCTGGGGTTCAATGGGAATTGAACCTCAGCTCATAGTCTCAGATACTAGTGGAACCCGGGACAAGAACAAGGATGAATAGCACACGAGAGGACACAAGCAGAGAAGTAATTATGGGTTATTGTAATCGTAAATATTCAGAGAATTGTACCACTGTAATAGCAACCAGACTCAACAACAGGGAATGTATATCAGATACTCGCTCTTTTAAATTATTCTGATGCTCTACTCTGATTGAAATATTTTGAAAACGGATTTTGAAAATGAGGATGTTACATTTTGGTATCAGAGTAGACATTCTAGCACGAAGTTAACTAAGTTACTCCAAACAGTTTGGTGTCTAGAAAGGGTTTTGTGGTTGTCAATCAGTCCCCGTGAATTCGGCAAGACTTCCACAAATACATCGACCTGGCCAGACTGTTTGATTAACGGAGTTAGGTTCGGAGCTTTTCAACAGAACATTTTTCTTGGCAAGAACCTGGCTCAATTACAAACAAACCATTGGTGCCGAAGGCAGGGCTAGTCTATGTGGGCCAGTCAATCAGTCGTCGTAAAGTCGGTGAGATCCCCATGATAGACACCTACTTGGCCAATCGGTTTGATTAACTAAGTTGGGCTCTAAGCCATTACCTTAGAGCATACTTTGAAAATGAGTACTGATATCACCCTGGTGTATTGTTATAAAGATAGATAGAGACGAAACCTCTTAAGCAAACTATTTTGGAAGGATAAGGCATACCGCGTAGGAAAACGTAAAACTTGAGTCGATCGAACCTAGGCGAACCCATGATCCAATCAACCTACCTCCCGCATCGGTAGCTGACCCAGAACCCTTACAAACAAGAATATTTCGATAAAGCCATACACAACCATTTCAAACCAGTATATCACTCTAAACCAGTGTACCACCTTGAGCCGGTAGATCACCCAGATCCTAAAAGACCATTCGTACCCACTCATAACCACAAACTCTCAGAAGTATACCCCCTAAGCTAGTATACAATCCTGAACCCATACTTCAACCTGATTAGTGATACCCTACTCTAAGAACTTAACCTTGGGCCAATATATCTCCTACTCCTAAAGATGAAGTTACTCCAATAATTAATCCTGAACCTGAATACCACCTTGATCCGGAATACCCTTCCAGAACCATATATGATCAAAGACCTTCTTATACCAATGATTAACACACCCCTCGAGCCAGAGAGACCTATAGGATTAAAATCATTCATTCGTAACCGTGAGTATCTCCAATTGTTAAGCTACCAAGATGATTCTAAAAATAGATCCTTTTACAAAGTGAAACACCCTGTGTCATGTCTTGAATACAAAAAAAAAGCTGATAAGCGCTCTATGAACGGACTATCTAAGGGCAAAGTATTATAGTTCAAACAACCTGTGAATAGAAAAAACACAATAAATTTCCCTACCCGCTAAATGATTAGGTGATATCAACATCATGCTTTTCTTTTCCCTCGCAACACTTCTAAAAAGATGAATAAACTCCTAGAAGGGGCACATGTAGCCAATTTTTCTAAATTAACCTTCGAGGGTTAGTTTTGGGCAACAAATGGACGAGTAGCTATTAGTATGACAATACGAAAATAACTATCGGTGTTGAAGCCAGTTAGTTGATATGACATGCTTGCCATGTATACTACCTTATGTGGAGTATATGTTTGTTTAGAAAATTAAATTATTTCTTAATATATGAAAGATAGGATGACAAATTTGCAAGGAACTGGAGTCCTTAGAGGCCAAGATAGAGCTAGGCAACTACAAGTGATACCAGTACACGGACCTAAGCAACAAAAACCACAAACAAAACAGAGGAAGATGCAGAAAATGCGGAGGAGGCTGTAGGAACAAAAGGCTCTTATCGATGAACTCCTGACCGAGAGGCAGGAGAGACAAATTGAGAGACAGGAGGAATCTTGCCGGTTGATCAAAAGTAACCTAAGGGAGATGCATAGAGACAGAAACGACAGTAGCAGTAAAGCGGGTCATGGCGGGAACTTCTCACAAAAGGGGAAGGCTCCCGAGATTGGGAATCGGAAGAAGGGCAAGAAATCATTCCAGTCTGCGCAACGGAACTACCAGGGATACCGGGACCCCAACGACCACCAAAATATGAGAAGAACCACCCAGGTGTTGGCTATGGTAGAAGACAAATCTACTACGCTTGCCGGAAGACGGGACATGTTGTGAAGAACTGTCCCCAAAAAGATGCAGAGATGAAGCCACAGAACGCAGGCCGAGTGCTAGCACTGACCAATGAAGAGGCCGGAAAATCCCTAGAGGAGGTCCTAGGAACTACCTCTCATTAGGAACCTACTTTAGGCGCTATATGATTCGGGTGTTAATCACTCGTTTGTTTTGGGATGCATACATATATATTACCTTAGGATCTGAAAATAGCTACACCACTAGGTGTGAAATCTTTTGCTTCTGTAGCATGTTTAAAGTACGTGAATTTAATATAAATCTTATCCAATTATCTTTTTATGAGTTGACGTCATTTATAGTTTTGACTAACTAACAGCTGTATAGAGGAAGAACATTCATAATCGAATAGATATTGCTCTCCCATTTACAAAGCAGAGATAGAGGTAGAAATAGACAATCACAAATAAAGACCAATTTCAGTACCCAGAGCAATGTTTTCATTGGGCTCTTGATTATCATTATGAACCCGGGCATAATCATAATTAAGGCATCATTGAAGGCCGTATAGGTGGCCCATTTTGCTCTACCCCCCTAGGTCAGCTTGCCTTCATAGAAAGTTAGAGATACCTTGGTGATGAGGGAAAGATTAACTAAAGACCCTTTATAAGGTATGTACTCAAGGAAGGAAAAATATTAGTGCCTAAATATATGTCAAAAGGCGAGTCTAGAAAATATTTTCAACGCATCGGCATCCATACCAATGTTTGAATAAAACACTTGAAAGCACATAAGAGGGGAGGTAAGGTTTAAGCGATATATGATCTGAAGTTTTGTTTTTCCTTTTATTTATACTTGATGGTGTTTCTAAAATATTTTTATATTTTGGTAAATTTCAAAAATCCCTTCCCTTATGTCACTATAAAGGTAGAAGTTTAATTAAATAAGAATTTGGACGTTTTTGCTGACCTACTATCGTTTTATTAAAAAAAAAATAAATCGATTTTGTTACTTTTGCTAAGATGCTGAACATGTTTTATGAAATTACATTGAGTATTTGCACTATGAGCTGATAGTTTTTTTTAAAAAAACTTTAAAATTGTATGAGTTATTGCTTCTAGTGTTATTTAAAACCCTTACCTTATCTCTGAAAATTTCCAACTAAATATGACACATAGACAACATGTCATCTGCATAACTGTTTACTTAAAAACCTAATTTGAGCATCTCATTTGAATTTTCAAAATTTAAGTTGGTGTGAAACTAAGTTTTTGAAGGGGGTTTTCCTATTAACTATTACATGTGCATTATTGCAAGGTTTCATTAATTTTAAGCCTATAACTATTTTATTCCAACCAGCTAGCTATCTAAACTATAGATTAGGGCACCTGAACAGAATTTCTGTAAGAACTAGTCATATATATTGGAAATAGCCCTTGAATCTTCCAAGTCACAATCCTTGATTCTTCCGAGTCACAGTTCTAGGTAATTGAAAACCTAAGTATTTTATGTTAACCTATTCAAAGAATTTACATATCTAATGAAACAATGATATGAATATCCTTGTTATACTACCTTATTTAATCATGTTAGAAAACTGAGTTTGGGAACTTTATTTCGTTATACCCGAAGAATTTTTAACGAACTTAATTTACGGAAGTAGCTTGGAGTATACCATTTTAAGATCCATTTTAGTGTGTGCTTTGCCACTCCATGGGTTTTAGCTATCACACTTTACCAAAATTTTGACTAATGAATATTGCTGATATCATTTGAATCATTTATAGATCAAATATTACTTAAAGCTATTGTAGATTTCATTGAAACTACTTTTCGGTTATTAAACAATACATTGACTTTTCCCCTATTGATAAAAATGTTCAGAATCCAAAACCCCCCTTGTGCTAAGAAAAAAATTTTTGCGTAGAGTTTACTACTACAATCAATAACTCGTAATCTAGTAGAAAAATTAGTAAAAACCTTAGAGACCTAGGAAATAGTTGAGTTTCTAGTGTAGTCTAAGAACTTGACAAGGAAGAGGGTTAGATAAAATAGATGAGCAGATGCTCAAGATCTAGGTGTGCAAGTGTGCACGGGGCAGTGTTCCTAGGCCTTACGACAATGATACTTAGCACTGTGTGAAATGTTGACTGTTACGGTAATTCTTGACTAGTATGTCTGCAATACGTCTTGAGTCTGGTAAAACACTTATTGTACCACATAGTAGTTTGAAATACCTAAAGCCTAAGGGTAATCTCCTAGGTATTAAGGCTAAAATTCCTAGTGCTGTAATAATGAATTGAGCCGGAGGGCCAATATGTGTTTAAACGAGAGGCTGAATAGTTCAGGCAGCAAGGCCTGTGTAACCAAGCATGGTTAGAATGGACCAGAAGGTCCTGCGTTTAGATACTAGACACGAGTACAAACTGACTAAGATTACTATATTAGAACGTGTGCTAGATCGGCACGCATAGTAACAACATAGACTAGATGTCTAGAGTAATTTCCGAGTTTATATGATCAAATATTAAGAGTGAACGTATCAGTCACCCTTATTTAAGCAAAACTTGCTTCAATCGGATCTGATTGGCGAGACCTCGAAACAAATCACCACAAGCATAAGACAATCCCTAACAGTACGAGGCAAACAAGGAACTACGCTAACAAGAGAGGAAAACCTCTGAAGTTCGAAGTCGACAATTATATATTATTAACGGTGTCCCCAGTAACCGGTGTCGGTAATATGCTGGAGAGTCAAAAACTAGAATCACGATACGTAGGGCCATCCGAAGTGTTACCTAAAACATGAAACAGTCAAACAGCCTTACCCCCAAACTTGATTAATCTCTATAACGTTTTTATATTTTTCAGTTATACCGATCAAACCGCGATAGTATCATTGAACTTAGGGCACCTGATATTGCCATGATTTATAGGCATCATGAAAACATTTGTGAGATGGGGATGTCAAAGTATGACATGGCAACACCATCATAGCTGAACAGGAGCAAATGTTTGCTCACCAACAGAAGCAGTTAAGGCATAGAGTCATGCCAATAGAATGAATTCCCAGAAAATTTTGAGTCAGGGTCTAGTAAGGGTAGAACAAATTTCGAGGACGAAATTTTATTTAACGGGGGGAGAAATGTAATACCCCAAAAATTATTATTTCTCATAAATACAATATTTTGATAAATGACACCTATGTAAAATAGGTGAATGTGTGGTCTCAAATTTTGAGATATATTTATTTTATCTACTAGGTTATTTTCCCTTAGAATTTAAGGTAGCCAATGTTTTAAATTTTGTTTGGAATCATAAAATACCATAAAAATACAAACAACTCCCAATTAAACAGGGGGAGCATAATAGGAATTAGTAGACACTTAGATTTTCACTAAACAAAATAATTATGTAAATTTTTATAATTAATCAGGGGATTAAATTGAGAGAACATAAATCCCAAAATTCATAATTAATTAAGAGATTAAATTTTCTAAAACCCTAGGACTAATACCTAGCACATTTTTAACTCAAAGAACCATATAGAATTACCAAAACACTTGAACAATTAAAGGAATAATTACCAATATTTAGTGGGCAAATAATTAGCTCTAATGGAATGATTAGCTAATTAATTACAATTAAACAATTATAGTCATTAAATAGAAGTGTATTAAACTAACTAAGGGTTGAGAACCAATAAGGGATTAGGATTTGCACTAAATAGATTGTTAACAATCATAAATCACTTTGTGAACCAATAAGACAACAATCAAGAGATAATTAAGCTTAGGATTAAGATGTTAACCAAATGCTAATCAAGAGTTGAAAAGTCAACAATTGCAACTGTGATCTAAAGGCTAAGAATTAAACCCACAAAGCTTATCCAAAGGCCCTAATCAATTCTAATAAAGCATAATCCATGAGATAAGTCAACAACCAATGATAAATTTCCCTAACACTTGGTATAATCAAAACATAAAAATCAAAAATAAAAGACAAGGGGGGAGGGGGGCGGTGTTTTTAAGAGGGAAAAGAGGAAAGAAAAACAAAACATATTCAAGAAGCAACTACATGAGAGGAGTCATAACCCTATAGAGTGAATCACCAACCTAAGTGATGAATCACAACCCTATCCAAAGACTTTCAAGGCTTTGGAAGAGGATAAGGTGATGTAAGAGATGATGTAGGGAAGATGATGTGTAAAATAGGTGGACCAATGAGGAAGAAGATAAATAGAATAACTAAATTGGTTTATAAAAATAATTCTAGATAAAAGCTAATGAAACCTATACAAAATAAATCATATCTTGAAATCCATGAACTAAGTATTAAAACTAAGATGAGATTCATAACAAGCATAAATCAAACATGAAAACAAGTATAACCAAAGTCATTTTCATAATTGTTTAAGAAATGGGATCAATAAGAAAGATAGGCAAAATTGGTCTCAAAATGAAGCTAAAAATCTCTAGAAGTCAAATCCAATGGGCAATTGAACATACAACTTCATTAGACTACCTAAACACATTTTTTTCAATGGATTCTAATTCGTATAAAGCAAGCCAAACTCTTAGGATAATAGTCATTGAATGTGGAAGAGGATGATGTACCAAATGGTGACTCATGGAGATGACTCAAAAAGCAATTGGAAGAGGCTAGAAGATAGAGGGGGACGGTTTGGAGAGGTGGATGGTGGGGATAGGAGTTTGAAATCCAACCTAGATCCAATGGCCAAGAATTGCCAAGAGGAAGTTCCAATTAATTACCAAATTTGTCCAATTCTTCTACTATAAATAGGACCCTTTGCTCTTCACAAATCCTCACCAATTCACAAGCAACAACATCTGAAATATAGAGAGAAAGTGAGTGTCACCGTTGTGTGGTTGAGGCAACTACAACAATTGTCCAGGCTGATTTCTCCTCAGCATAGCCCGATGGCTCTAACTCGATTGGGGTCTCGACCATAAGACATATTGTAGAAGCTATAGTCAAACTTTATTGCAGACCTATTGAGGCTGGAAAGAACGATGATGGGGTTGAAGTGGTAGGCCCTTTTACCAGCGTAGTTTTTTGCTTGGTTATCATGGTAGCAATTTTTGTTGGATTTTTGTGTCTAAATCCTATGGCTTATGAATAAGAAGTCTTACTGGTTCACCACCACTGGTTGCGTCGGTTTGTCATGGTCGTGTCGGTTTACTATCGGGTGTTCATCTGATCAATTTTAGTCGTTTATAAATAGGACGTGCTAGTGACAAAAAATAATTTAATATCAAAAAACACTCCTCTCTCATATACTGCATGCTGCATTCTGCAATTATATTCTATGCAATTCTGAAAGCAAACTCGTTGTGTTCGTTTGGGCTTCTAATTGTGAGTGCTATCATTCTGAAGAAGTAAATTCGTTATATCCTGGGAGACAATTGTTCGTAAACCTTGGGCATCCATAAAGAGTGAACAAATAAGATTCTATCCGATCAAATACTCGAGAAATCCACAATTTTTGAATCCCATGAACAATAGTAGCACCAGAACCAAGGCAAAATATTCCAACAGCAGATATTAAAGACCAAACAAATCTGTCCTTGGAATAGCTATAACTGGAGAAACACAATATATCATTTTACCACACTAATTAAAGATGAAATAAGTAAATATATAAAAGTCATTGATCAGTTTGTGCAAATAAATTTCTGGTATGTACATGATGCATTTTGTGAAATTGCAGCATATAAACTTAAGTCATGTTTTATTTGCAACAATCATGTGGTTAATAAGTGTAATTCACTGAATTACTACTAGGCTCAATAGCTATTCATGGTTTCAAGCGTTACATACAGGATGACTAAAGTAGTATACAGCATGTGGATGTACAGATACTGAATGCATGTGCAGTCACACTTAGATGGCAAGTAGCAAATGTGATTAATAATGTTCCACTCACGGGTGAATAGCATCAGGTGCACGCCTTAAACTACTAAGACCATAAGCAAGTAGTGCCTACAATGGAACATAACATTAATTTCACTGCACTCAATATGCAATAAAATAAGTTAAAATCCAAAGTAAATTTACACAAAGCAATTTATTATACAAAGTCCAGAAAAATACCTGATATGCAAAATCTGTGATTAACATAACATGACTAGAGGAAACTAACCAAACTCATGTCAAAATCCAAATATGATCATCAGTAACATGGATAAAGTCAATATAAAATAGTAATTAAATGTATCAAAACATAAGATAAGAACAATGTCTTTCAAACAACATTCAGGTCATTGAATAATCAACATTTTTAATTAGGAACAAATAGGCATTTGCAGGCTATTCAAATAAAATTTCAACATTTATACAATTATAAACTGTATAACACTAATTGGGACTAGAGTATCTGATCTTACTTGGTCTTACAAGACCACCATTTAAAAAATTACTCAAGTATAGCTCTCTGCATGCCTTAGCATGCTTTAGACAGGCATTCACATCTAGAACCTTATCTTTTAAAATAAGAAAACAAATTAGGCATTGGAAATTCAAGGACTCAAGTAGCACATGTTAATGATTAGTTAACCTCAAGCTACACGAAATCAATATAAGCTGATCAGTAGGTTAATTAGACACTTACTTAATGGACGCAATGCCATTGACCTTGTTGCCTCTCTCCAGGATAGCAGTAATAAAACCACAATAGTTCAGGCGATTGAAATTTGAACTGAAAAAGACAATTACATATAAATTATACCATGGGGTACAAAAGATGATACTGAATCTATGAAAGAAAAAGTTCCGCAAACATGGCTTAGATGTGAGTACAAAAACTATGCAAATCATTTAAAAAATATATTTACTTCAACTTTACAATAACTGATATACACCTAAGAAAATCAAGAAACTGCATATCTATCTTTGTGCATAATTAGGATCCAGAAACACATATCAGAAACTTGATACATGACTTTCATGCAAGAGAAACTTTAAAACTTAGGGAGTCACAGAATTTTGATAACATAAAACTCTTGTTTATGCTAGAACTTAAATCAATATGTAGTGAATGTATCAATGAGAATTTTGAAAACTACTTATCTTTTTGCATGAGGTGAAGTAACCCAAGTCCTCAAGATGGTAAGTTAATCATATGCACTTGCTCTTTATACTAAATATACATGTCTAGGTAAGAAAACGTGAAGTTACAAATACCTTTGCATTTGAAAATCACAGAATCATCTTGTCTTTGAACTAAAAATTTGTGATGCCCAATTGGTTAACATGAACATCGCCAAACAACAATAGCAACACCAAACAACTACCTAATTAGCCTAGTAATTTAACTCAAAACATGCAATAACAGAAGGCGAAGAGAAAGAGCTTTGTATTTACCGTGCTCCCCCAGCAATCTTGTGGATCAACCATAGCCCCTTTTTCGAGCAACAGAGCAACCACATCTGTCAATCCTTGACTGGCCGCAACATGAAGAGGCATGCGATTATCATATCTCTGTAATTCGCACTAATCCCCAAATTTAATAGCTCACGAACACCATCCAGATCGCCTTCATTGGCCAAACACGTCAGCCTAAATCGCAGATCCATACCTTCAAGCCCATCACCCTCTTGATGCAGCTCCGGTTCATCGCTATGCCTTTCCGGGGCCATCGATGACTGCCTCCCCA
The DNA here is from genome assembly GCA_034222035.1 of Acacia crassicarpa. Lineage (NCBI taxonomy): Eukaryota > Viridiplantae > Streptophyta > Magnoliopsida > Fabales > Fabaceae > Acacia > Acacia crassicarpa. The sequence goes on along the minus strand of JAWXYG010000001.1, from coordinate 42,204,970 downwards.
GTGTAAACTTGGCTGGGTTGTTTTTCGACTCCATTAAACACCAAACCTTCATAAATTCGCTCTGAAAACACAATGTTCACTAAATGATTTGTGAAATTTAAAGCCGTCACACGGAAATGGTGAGCAGGTAATGCAAAACCACCTAGAGAGGGAAAATGGGAAAGTAGAAAGGTCTTATAAAATAGGAGAGTTCGTGACTCCTGTGCGTATTGGGAAACCTTGACAACTCTCAGATTCTTAACTTTGACATGTTTGAACAGGGAGGGTGATGGCCAGGAGGAGACGTTAAGCTGCGTCCTGGAGAATGCCAGCGCGAAACTCCTGATCTGCGTTCGTCATCACTGCCGCTAGGGTAGTGCTCGTCGTTACTGTGGTTAGGACTCGACGCCACTGTCGCCGCTGGTTAGGCTCCTCTCATGACACTCATGTCCAAGGAGAGAGTCGTGTGCGGGTGGTAGAGAGGCACGCGGGAACTAAAGAAAAGTGACTGATGGAGGCAAATCAAATATTTGTAGGCCTCCCTAAAATTGAATTAGACGCCATAGAGAAGTTTTAGCGTCCACAACTTCTTTCCAGTCGCTAAAAGGATTGTTTTTAGTGCATTAAAGTACAATTTTGGTGTCTTAATTATTTTAATACGTCAAAATATTATTTTTTTAGTTATTTCTTGCGTCCTAAATTAAAATTAGGATATAAAAGTTAATTTTTACGTCCTTTTCCAAAACTAGAACGCCAAAAGCCTTCATATAAATTATAAAAATGTTATCGCTTTTATTTTTTATTTTCCTTTTTAAAAAACGGACATTTCTTAGAGAAATAAAAACCATTTTTTACAGTCGTTTTATATTAAAAATCAGAGATACTAGCTTATAAATCACAATATAATTAATAATAATCACAGCGTAACAAACTAACACTACTACAAATATTGGATATTACTACCCTAAAAAACGTCCTTATTTAAAAATAGGAAGTAAAAAATGAAGGTAGTGGCAATCCTGTAAATATATCTAAGGAAAATGACCCTTCAGTGACCTGAATTGAAATTTAGGACTTATAAAATTGGATATTGTCGTCCTAAATTTATTTCAGGGTGCCTAATAGCCATTAAGAATTTGGCGCCATGGGATTTTGTTTGTTTGGCGCCATGGATTTTTGTTGGAGTGTTGAATTTAGACGACCTAAATTTAATTCAAGTCGCCTATTTATGAATTTATGCGACCTGAATTGAATTCAGGTCGCCCAAATTGCTAAAAACTTTGCAATTTTTTTGAGTCTAAAATTTATTTCTTTTGGCGCCGAGTTGTTTTTTTTTAAATTTTCTTCATATTAGCGACCTGAAATATATTCAGGTCGCCTATTTTTGAAATCAGGCGACATAAATGTATTTCAGGTTGCTCAAATTTTTATAAATTATACCGCCATGAGTCTTTTTTTTGGTCTAAAACTATTTCTTTGGCACCGTGTGTTTTTTTTTAATTTTTATTATTGGTGACCTGAATGAGAATCAGATCGCCGGTTTTGAATTTTGGGCGACCTGAATATATTTCAGGTCGCTCAAATTAGAATATGGGCGACCTGATTAAATATCAGCTCACCTTTAATTTAAAACAGGCGACCTGATTCAATTTCAGGTCGCCCAAAATGTTAAACAGGCGACCTAATTTTTAATCAGATCGCGTTTATGGACCATTAATTAGCAAAAACCCTATTCTCTTCGTCATTTCGACTGTTCTGGCTAACCCGCGGCTCTCTCTCATTCCACCTCCTTCCCCAAATCTGGAAACCATTTCCCTTTTCGTAGGCATCTCCTCCGTCTCCATCGGACAGCTCAAATCGACTGTGTGCTTCCAACTCCACTCCACCTCAGATTCGTTCTCTTAGCAGACCTCCACTCCATCTTCATAGTCGATTGCCTCTCCTGCGGCGTCTCTGTGTGCTTGCCCAGCTGACTTTTTCTCCGCTTCACCTCGTTATTTGGCCTTCTTCGTTCAGGTGTGTTTCCCTCCTTCCTTAATGCTTTTTCTCTCTTTTGGTTTTGATTTGTGTGGGAAGCTATTCATCAAATATGTACCTTATTCAGTTTTGGATGTCTTGGTTTCAGCTATATGTGAAGTATGAATTAAATATATAGATTCAACGCGATTGCTGTTAGTTTTGCTTGTAAGCTTTACGTCTCTTTCACCATTGGATTAGAAGTTTGCCAGCTGATGATAATAGTGCCTTTCGGTCTTGAGAACGAATCTACATATATGGGTTATAATTTTAATTTATATCAAATCCTTCAGTGTGGGGATTTCTTATTTTTTTATTAGTTGTTACCAATCTGATGAAAACATGGATGTCATATATTGAGATTTAGATTTAGGTGTGTTCTTTTTTTTTTTTTTTTGCTATAAATAGGTGTGTTCTTTTTTGTGATGGAGAACAACAATTTTGCTGATGAAGAATCGCAAAAAGTGATCAAACCTTTGATGTGTGTGGTGAAGGGTGGTGTTTCTCACCCTCCCAGCTTGCAACAATCTTTGAACTGTAAATGTGTTTTTTAATTTGTTTTTGTCATCAATGATTTCTGATGTCCCCTGAAAATGTGATTCCTAATATTTAATTGTGTGGTAATCACAATAATTACTTTTTTTGATATAAGTAATCACGATAATTACCATTATGCTACTCTGTATACAACTAGACGAAATGGATATTAGGGATTTGATGTTGAGTATGGTTCATACAAAAATTAGACCAATAAATTCAAATTACAATCTTGCATCACTATACTTTTATAGTTTTTTAAAAAAATGCATACGTATTAATCCACGTGGTGTTTGATAAGGACACATTTACTTGGGATAATTGATGCCACATATATACTTGTAAATTAATATTGCTAAATACAAATATGTGTCTATATATTTGTTGTTTAGCTGCTGTTTTTAGTGCATTGTATTGGGTATATGTTTCTGCAGTCACTATCATTAGTTGTATTTTTTCTGAGATTAGTCGATCATGATGAATTTAATATTGTAGTTTTAACATATCCACTCTCTTCCCCTTTGCTTTCTTCTCATGCTTTTGCAATGGTTGTTTTATTGCTAGGAATTGGAACATATCAGTGTTAGGGGATTAGTTGCTAAATATTGATCTTATACCGGCTACTTGTTAGTGACTTGGCCACGACAGCAACCCACAAGAGCGTGCTTTAGGGGTCTTAGGGTAGGTATTTTTAATCATGATCCTTTTGTCGTACAATTATTTTTCTCATATGTTAGTTTGAATAATTCTAATGTTACGTTGTCTTTATTGTTGTTGTCTTTAGGTTGAATAGAGGAAATAAATTTCAAGGAGAGGAATTTAAAGTTGAGGTAATTATAGTTAAATATTGTTTTTTTGTTGATGTGCATTGAACTAGGTAATCTTTGTAGTATGAATAATGATGCTTAGATGTCCATAAGTTATACTTTATGACTTAGACAACTTAGATACATTTTAGTTTTTTGTATTGATGAAAGTATTGGATTTAATAGCTGATATTTTCTAAATTACCTTAGTTAGTAAGTTTTGTTGAATTAAGTTGAAATGGTTTGTTGTTGAAATTTTGGGATGTCTTACTGTTGAGGGGAAATGCTGCCGAAATTTTTTGAAATTGTTATGAACTTGACTGTTGTTGGAAATGTCTTAGGTGATAATAAAATGGGTCATAGTTGGATGAATGCTTTGAGAACTAGCGAAGAATATGAGAAAGGGGTGGAAAAGTTTATTGAATTTGCTAGAAGGAATATGGCTACAAAAAACGGGATGTATTATTGTCCATGTGTTAATTGTTTAAATGGGATTCGAAGGGATATTGCTGATATAAGGGATCACCTAATTTGTGATGGAATAAACCTTCAATACACAACGTGGATATGGCATGGTGAGGAGGTAACACCTAGTGCATCCCACGAAAATGAAGTTGAGGTAGATGATGATGGAATGGATAGAATTATTCATGATGTTGAGGTCGAATCCTTTGCACAACCGCATGAATATGATAGCATGCAGAGTGATGCAGAGACACCTTTGTTCCCTGGGTGTACTAAGTATACACGGTTGACTGGGACCTTACATTTGGTCAACTTAAAGGCAACTTGTGGGTGGACCGATAGCAGTTTCATGTCGTTACTTGAATTGTTGTGTGATATGTTGCCAGATGATAATGTACTTCCAAATCGTATGTATGAGGCCAAGAAAATCTTATCTACGATGGGTATGGAGTATAAAAAGATACACAGTTGCCCTAATGACTGCATATTATACAGAAACGAGTACGAAGGCCTCATTAATTGTCCGAAGTGTAAAACTTCACGATACAAAGTGAAGAAATGTAGTGTTTCTGGAGAGCTGACAACAAAAAGGCAACCTTTGAAGACATTGTGGTATCTTCCAATAATTCCACGGTTTAAGCGTCTGTTTACTAGTGAAGCAACGGCGAAGAAGTTGAGATGGCATTCTGATGAGAGAATATCTTATGGAAAATATCTTCGGCACCCGGCTGACTCTCTGCAATGGAAGAAAATAGACGAAATGTTTCCTCAATTTGGCAGTGAGCAAAGAAACCTTCGGCTAGGGCTTTGTACAGATGACTTCAATCCGTATCGAACTCTTAGCAGTACCCATAGTGCATGGCTGGTTCTCCTTGTAATATACAAATTACCTCCCTGGCTATGTATGAAACGCAAGTATGTGATGCTGTCTATGATGATTTCTGGACCAAAACAGCCCGGTAACAATATCGATATGTACTTGGCGCCTTTGGTTGAGGATTTGAAGAAGTTGTGGGAGGAAGGCATAGATGTGTTTGATGCATATAAGAAGGAGTTCTTCAAGTTGCATGCAATGATTTTTACCACGATCAACGACTTTCCTGCATACGGAAATTTGTCTGGGTACAGTGTGAAGGGGCATAAAGCATGTCTAATATGTGAAGCTGACACAAACTTCTAGCAACTAAAGCATGGAAAGAAAACGGTCTACCTCGGTCACAGGAGGTTTCTTGATCGGTTCCACCCATATCGTAAGTTAAGAAAGCGTTTTAACGGCTTACCAGAGCATGGAACGGCTCCAAAGGCATTAACCGGAGAGGAAGTCTATAGTCGGGTGATGCATATCAATGTCATATTGGGTAAGCAGAAAAGGATTGCGGGTGAGAAGAATATATGGAAGAAGAGATCGATTTTCTTTGATCTTCCATATTGGCGTAGTCTTGATGTGAGACACAATCTTGATGTGATGCATGTGGAAAAAAATGTTTATGATAGCCTTGTCAGTACTCTTTTGCACATACCAGGGAAGACTAAGGATGGAATTAGTGTGAGACTAGACGTGGTTGATATGGGAATAAGAGAACGGTTACATCCACGAGTAATGGAAGATGGTAAGAGGGCAAACATGGAGCCAGCAGCTCATACACTATCAAAAGCGGAGAAAAAAAGTTTGTGTGGGTGTCTATATGACATTAAGGTTCCACAAGGATATTCTTCAAATTTGGGAAGGTGTGTTTCAATGGACGATTTCAAGTTAGTGGGAATGAAGTCCCATGATTATCATGTGTTGATGCAACAACTTTTACCAGTAGCTATTAGGGGCATTATGAAAGATGAAGTGCGGACCTCTATAACAAAATTGTGTATTTTCTTTAATGCTATATGTAACAAAGTCATTGACATTGAAAAGTTGGATGAATTGGAAAATGAGGGTTATATTATTTTATCCCAACTAGAGATGCATTTTCCTCCTGCATTTTTCGATATAATGGTGCACCTGATAGTGCACTTGGTAAGGGAGGTAAGGCTCTGCGGTCCAGTTTACCTAAGGTGGATGTACCCTTTCGAGCGATACATGAAGATTTTAAAAGGGTATTCTAAAAATCCTTATCGACCGGAAGCCTCAATAGTTGAGAGATATGTAGTGGAAGAGGCTATGGAGTTCTGTAAAAATTATCTATCAGGGGTGACGTTACAATCTCAGCATGATAAGGGGATAAGTGAGGGAACTCGAGGAATCAAACTGAAGAATAAGCCTTGTGAAGAGGTGTTGCAAGCACACCTGTACATCTTGAATAATATGGAAGAAGTTCAACCATACATTGATGAACACAGAAAAAGTTTGAAGAATAAGAATCCAAGGAAGAATGACATGCAAATAGCTCATGAGCAAACGAAGACGTTCATAAAGTGGTTCGAGGAGAAGGTATCGCACGAGACCGGAGTGTCGGATACAATCGAGTGGTTAGCCTGGGGGCCTTCTTATCAGGTCATCACTTGGACAAGTTATGATATAAATGGATATTCTTTCTACACAAAAGACCAAGATGACAGAAGTTCTGTGTAAAACAGTGGGGTGATGGTTGAAGCTGAATCCATGCACTTTTCGAGTTCAAAAGACAAAAACCCGCTGTTAGCATCAATGGCCTATTATGGAGTTATTGAAGAAATATGGGAGATGAACTACACCAAGTTCAAAGTTGTTTTATTTAAATGTAAGTCGGTTAACAATATTGCTGTTGTAATAGATCCTAAATTTGGATTTGTCTCAGTTGATCTTCAAAGACTTGGTCATAGAGACGAGCCATGCATTCTAGCAAGCCAGGCGAAACAAGTGTTTTATGTTACAGACCCTGCAAATAAGAAAATGTCCATTGTACTTCAAAGTAAAAAATAGACATATGGTGAAGAATCCTTGAACCTGGACAATACACTCCCTTTCACAACAAATCCACCTACAACACGTGAAGTAGAATTGGTAGATGATGAAAAATATGCTCCAAGAAAGGATCATTTTGAAGGAATATGGGAGACCATATAAAGTAAGATCTTAAGTTAAGAAAAAGTCCTATGTTATATTTGTGCTAGTTTAACATGTTAGTTCATTTTATTCATTTGTTTATTATTTAATAATAACCCTATCTAACATTATTGATTTGTCTTTGATGAACAGGAATATGTCTAGCTCTGACGAGCCATCGGGTGATAGTGGGAATGATGTACCGGTGGGGAGAAAGGGTAGAGGTAGCACACATATGGGTGCATTAATTGCACGTCGTCAGGGTCAGAAAAAGAGGCTGCATGTGGAGTTCGATGCCAATATGAATCCAATTGGTCCAGAGGAAGACAATTTCATTGGCTACGTAGGCTATCTGGCTCGAAGCAAAGTCCGCATTGTTTTCTCTCATTGGAAGTTGGTTCCTCAGAAAACGAAGGAGTTGATCTGGGCACAACTTTTGGTATCTCACTTTCGATTCATTCTGCATTTGTATCTTTAGTTTTATTACTTGATTTGTCTAATATCTTCTATCTTTTACCTTACAGCAAACGTATGATGTGCCTAACAATAAGGCCATGTACAAGCATTGGATGGGCGAGGTTCGTCTGCGTTGGAAAGACTTTAAGAACAAGCTCACTAAAAAGTATATCCGAGGGGCAAAGAGGGACAAGGACCCATGTCAGGACTATGATTACATTTCTCCAGAGGACTGGCGGGAGTTTGTGACATTACGCCAAAATCCTAAATTTCTTGTAAAATTTCTTTCATATCTTATCTTTTAGTTCGCATTGGTTTGACATCGAAGGCGCAATTTTATTTGTTTTCGTGTCACAGGAACAAAGTCAGGCCAATAGAGAGAGGCAAGCGAGAAATAAGTATCCGCATTGCATGTCTAGGGGTGGCTATAAGAAGCTTGAACGGAAGCTGATGGAAGAAGAGTTGCAGAGAATGAAGGAAGCTGCGCAATCCGTTCCTTCAACTGTTATCTAGGGCCCTGAGAGTCCTCCTCGCCACAAAAAATGGATAGCTGCGAGGAAGAGGGGTGACAATTTCGTAAATGAAGATGTGGCTGAGGTTGCCAAGAAGATTGTAAGTAGTTAAATTAGAAGTATTAAATAATAGCCTCTGTTGTTTCATATTTTTAGAGTTTAGTTACTATTTATGAAAAATCCTATGATACAGGATGCGCTTGAGCAGCAGAGCAGCCAAGGTTCATTCACGCCGGGTACACGGATGGACACTTTGTCCACGGTGATTGGGAAGCCAGATTACCTTGATGCTGTTCGAGGGGAGCCGAGGGCAGTTAGCGTCGCGAAATATTTTGGACGGCGTTCTACTTGTTCACATGACAATGACAACCCTAGCCCTCAGCTTGTAGCCAAAATTCGAGCGTCCCTTGTAGATGTGGTTATGGCACAACTACGGGGTGAAATGAGGGCTATGATACAAGAGAAGGGAAATACGCAACCTACAAACCAGGAATCTCTGGCATTCCCAAGCAGCAAAGAAAGTTTTCACGCTCCAGATGTATCTGTTGGTGAACCTTCTCATCACTCTCTAGATGTACTTATTGGCGAGCCTTCTCATACTCCACAGGGTGAACAACCCTGCACTCTATATTTGGATGACCCACACCGGCGTATTGTTGCCGATGGTCTTGTTTACCCAGAACAAACCACACACCACAATATGCAAATTCCACAAGACCTACGTAGGGTGACTGTAAGAAGTGTGCGAGAGGGTGAAGAAAAGACAGCCATCCCAATTGATGATGAGGAGGTTCCCTATCTCAGCGCTGCCACCACATCGTTCATCCTTTAGCCGCATCATCTTATTGAGATGGGGACGACACCTCCAATGGTATTTCCATACATTACTGATTGAAGATGAGTAGGTTCCTGTTTGATTTTCATTGCTAACCCACTCGTAATCTGTTTATTATGTTTTCATAGCATGAACAAGCTGCGGACATATTTCCATACTTAGCACAGCTGCGAGAGCTCTACAAGGACATCATCTCTATAGGCTTGCAGATGCCTTCAGGCATTGTCAGTGCAGACAAGACATATTCGATCAATATTGACAAGAAAGATCTGACAGAGTTTATGCATATGGAATGTTTAGATATACAGTGGCTTCAACTTGCAATCTTGTAAGTTTTTTGTACCCTTTAATCATGTCAGTTACTATTTTTTTGTTTAATATATTCAACAACATCTATCATTTTATTTCGATCATAGTGTCTGCCACGAACTGTGCAAAAAGGGAGGCCGATTGGGTTCATTCGGATTCTTATGTCCTGGAAGCACGGCTTCGGCTGGCAATAACTTAGCTAGGAGGGCCATTTATGCTGGGTTAGCAATGGGTGACCTACAATTGACTTGTTATCTAGCGCCAATACATGAAGGGTACGTATTTTTTTTTTGTCTATATAAGATTTTTAAGAATTAATTGTTTTCTTATCTTAGTTTAATATGAATATGTATATGTTGTAGCGCTCATTGGACCCTGTGTGTAGTTTGCCCCTCTAAGAACGCATGTTATTGGTATGATTCTATAAGTGGCAGGCCAACCGAGGATATCAAAAACATGTTTGCTGAATAAGTAAATTTTTGTCTAAATCATCGATTCGTCTTTCAAATGAATTGTTTTCATGTCTGTTAATTTCCATTCTAATGATGATAGGGGTCTTAGGACGTATAGAGAGCTTGCTGGACAAAGAGACCAAGGTGGATCGAAGTGGTTTTACCCCAAGGTAAGTAGTTTCAATTCAAGTCTTTTTCTGTGACACAATAGCTTTCATTTTAACAATTTGTTTTTGATTTATAGTGCCATCAACAACCAGGGCACACCGAGTGCGGATACTATGTCATCAATTGGATGCAATCTATCGTTTCCATCGGAAAAACTACTGGCTTTCAAAACGTACATAATGCTCCGTGATCCTCAAATGATAATATTTTATGTTGTGGTACTTCAGTTGTTAATTATACCTTGCTTTCCAATTTACAGTTTTTTCGTACTGAGGATCCGTACTCACAGGATGACCTGGATTCGACTCGAGACATGATGGCTAGATATCTTCTTGAACATGGCTCACTTGCAAGTTAATCTATTGTTAGGGTATGACTTGTTGTGGTATGACTGGCCTTCCCTTGTTAATATCGTACAAATTGGTTCTGTTTTGCAGTAGTATAGTTAAATTGTTGTAGTAACTTGTTCAACATATAGTTTCTGAGTCTGGGAGTTGAGTGAATGGCTTGAATTTGATTGATTGTAACTGTAGTTTTGTTGTGAATCAAGGACATGTACCATTAACGTTGTTTGAATTTTGCTATGGTTGGCTGAGTATTATGGTAAAAACTTGTACATTTTGAGTTATTGCCTTGCTGTAATTGGTGTTAGAAAAACAGGAATTTGGCAGGAAATTGCTGTAATTGAGTTATAAATTGCCTTGCTGTAATTGTGAAGTATTCAGTTTTGCAGCAAATTGGACAAACAAAGAGCGAGAACAAATGTTTTTTTAAAAAAAACTCATATAAGGCGACCTGAACCACAATTTAGGTAGTCTATTCAACAAAATAGGCGACCTGAACTCCAATTTAGGTAGTCTATTTAATAAAATAGGCTACCTGAACACAATTTAGGTAGTCTGTTTAATAAAATAGGCGACCTGATTAATAGTAAGGTCACCTTTAAAACAAAGTAGGTAACCTGCAATAATAGGTCATATGAGGCGACCTTACTTGTACTCAAGTCGCCTCATATGAGGCGACCTTTATTGTTTCAGGTTGCCTCATATGAGGCGACCTGAAACCAGTCATATGAGGTGACCTGATACAAGTAAGGTCGCCTCATATGAGGCGACCTAAATACAAATCATATGAGGCGACCTAATGTAAACTAAGGTCGCCTCATATTAGGCGACCTGATTTGTATTCAGGTTGCCTAATTGAACAAATACCACTACACTCTCCTCGACGTCCCTTAAAATAAGGTCGTCTTTTGAGTCTTTTTAGGTCGTCTTTTTAGTATTTTGCAGTAGTGTAACTATAATAATTTAAAGATTCCATTTTAACTTTTTCCCATCTCAACTTTGTGTTTCTCTTACTCCTATATTTAATTAACAATGGTGAATATGCATATCTGCTGTGTACTTTTGAAGTTCGTGGCAAAAAAAGTGTTAAAAAGAAAAAGAAAAAAAAAAGCCCTATGCTTTTAAAAAGGTTTGTAAAAAGTTCTAAGTTTTGAATTTTTAAAATGAACAGTTGTCTACATTAACTTATTTTTAAGTGATTTTATTTTACGAAATAAATACTTAAGCAGATTTTCTCTCGTAAAATATAAAGGTGGACCCTAATGCAGTTTCAAGTGGGCCCAACATAGACCTAGTCCTGTGTGATGATGGACTTGTTTCCACTAACACTATTCTCTTCTCCATTCTTCCTCATTTCCCTTTGTGTTCTTTATTCAATACCTCTGCCTAATTTTCCTTCTAGCTTTCTCTTCTAGAAGATAGAAATACTACTCTCTCCATTTTTCTATAAGAAAGATATAATTTAATTATATCTTATATAAATTAGTTAGAGACAATAAATATATAAAAAATGTAACTTTTTGCCTAAAATGCCATCATTTATATAGAAGAGAGAATGTGTGGTGTGTAACATCCCAAATTTTGGAATTTTAAAGTTTGAATAAATATGTGGATTAATTATAAAATTTTGGTTTAAAATAATTATGAGAAGAATTATTTGGAAAAGATTGGGAATTATTTTCCTTGTAACATTTGGAAAATAAAAACAAGAAAATAATTGCAAGAGAATTTTGAAATAAAACCCCAGAAGCACTGAAGCCCAATTCATTTAACCTTATTTGGCCCAAACATGTTTCAGATGGTAGCAAATAAAAGCCCAAGCAATACCCTAATCCATTAAATCAAACCAGCTCATTTAACCTCAACTTCATCCAAAACACAGCAACAATATTATATATATATATATATATATATATATATATATATATATATATATATATATATCAACTAAAACACGTTAACCCAAGCAGCGCCATATCACATAATCGTAGAGGGAAGAAATCACCGCCAGCAAACTTCACAAAATGGAGAAAAATAGAAATCTCAGCGCATGCCCTACTGCCCTCTACGATGATAGTAAACTCCATGCTTATTGAACCTCACAAACAAAAGCGTGTTCTCTCCTCTGCCTATTCATGCCTCTCGGACTGGACCATGAGTCCTTACTTAAATGTTGTTCCTTGATCTTCATTCATTCACTTTGATCATCCAAAGTAAAAGAGAGAGTAAGAGGGAAACTGAGAGTGAGAACTGAAGGAGAAAGAAAGAGTCCAAGCATTTGTTGCCTTGTTCTTGTTTCGAAAAATAAAGGTTGGTGTGGAGTTCCGAAGTAGCAAGCTTTGGCATATTTGAAAGATTAAAAAGGCAAACCATTAAGCTAAACATATATATTGCAACCTATGTATATATACATATATATATTGAAGTATGTATGAAAACAAATGAGAGGAAAAGTCATTGTATCAATATGTGTGTGTGTGTGCGCGCGCGCACGTTGCTGGTTTGGGAAAAAGGAATGAGAAAGTTATTGCCATAAGTTTATATAAATGTGTCACTGCTGTGTATAAGAAAAAAGAGTAAAAACTTGATTGTCATTTATATATGCTGATATTGTCGTGATCATGGAAGGAAAACGAATGAGGGAAGTTGTTGTTATATGTTATATAAATAGATTCACTTTTATACCTCAACCACTCACCCCTGATCCTGGATCCCGGATCCCGGACCCCCCATCCTAGCAACCCGGATCCCAGTAACCTATCCCAGCAACCTAGATCCTACTACCCCATCCTAACAACTTGGATCCCAGTAACCCCATCCTATCAACCCAGATCCCAGCAACCTGGATCCCAATAACCCCATCCCAGCAACCCGGATCCCAGTAACCCATCGTAACAACCCCATCCTAGCAACCCAGATCCCAGTAACTCCATCCCAGCAACCCAGATCCCAGCAACCCATTGCAACAACCCCATCACAGCAACCCGAATCCCAGCAACCCACGCAGCAACCCGAATCCTAGCACCCCCATCCCGGAACCCCTCAACCTAGAGAAATAATTGCAAAGATGATGATGATGATAATAATAATAATAATAATAGTATTATTATTAGGAAAGAGATAAGTAATAAATTAAAAAGGGTATTATTATTAAGGGAATTTTAGGGATTTATAACCACTTTTAATCTTCTGAAAATGATTCACGTAGTTGTTTACTTTGCGACACAAGTGATGACTAATGACAATAATAAATGTTTATAAGCATACCTTGACACCTCAACCGATCCAAACACCTACCAGACTAGTCAAGGATTCAAGTTTGAGGTGTGTAACTGTTATCTTATTAGCTTGTATGTATGTATTCATGTATGACCTAATCATGGTTGCTAGATAATTTGCATATGTGTATCCTAGCTATAGATTGGGGCTATGTGTCCCATAGGACTGTGTATCCTAAAGGGCTGCGGTCCTTGGCTGATAACTGTAGTTACGGCACGACTTGTTTGCTATAAATTATTCTATGTTTAACATGTGTTATGCTGTTGTTTATATATCATACCTACCTATGATATTAACTGTTACCCCTGAGGTTCATTCATTTGAACTCCAGATTGTAACATCGCCATTTTCCAAATGTGGTTTTCAAAAGGGTTTATCAAAGTTTCAAAGAGATTAATCAGAGTGGCATCAGAAAAGATTTTCTTTTAAAACAAAACAAGTAACTGATAATCATCTATCGTTGGTGTGTCTGATACTAATACAGTCATCAGAATATTCAAGTATTCAAATTGTAACTATAACAAAAACATCAGTAGAACAATTCCCCGTTCGAGTCTTCATGCGGGCTGCTTACCCTTGTCAGCGACTCTGCCTCCTCCAGAACCTGAGGCTATGATAAGAGCTGAGGTTCAATACCCATTGAACCTCAGGTAACGGTTAACCTTATGCTTATGTAACAGTTATGTATGACAGATATTCATGACAATACAGCATAATCACATGTTCACAATATTCACACCACAATCACCTTATATTCACATTCAATCAGTCTGCACTATTCACCAGTGCCACGATGGCCTATCGTGTCCTCAGCATTAGAAAAACTTAACGGCGTTATTATAACTATAACCCGTGTAAAGCTGTATGTACAATTCCTTTTTCTTTTTTATAAACAAAGTCACAGTCTATGAACATATCTAGCACATACAAGTGTACAATAAGCATCAGAGTTAGTGTTACAGTACGCGTCCGTACCTTTGCTTGTCAAGCAGGTACGCTGTCGGTTGCGAGGCGATCACAGATTTCCTATGAGGGTAATATCGCATCCATTAATTCACAACCAATATCCCAATAGATATCCTAGCCTCAAATGACTATTTTACCCTTGGTGTATTTATTATTTAATTACTTTTCCTTAATTTTCAGAAAAAACGCTGATGCACAGTATCTTGGCTAATTTTCACCTAACTTTGAAAAATCATAACTAATTCTAGAAAATCGAAACGAGGATCCATAAAATTCTTTGGAATCTTTAGGATGTCTATTTTTCAGAAAAAAAATATCATCCTTTTCCCAGATTTCATGGTTCATTCCCAGTTTTTAAGTTTGGGACCTCTGCCCAGAATTTTCCAGAAATTCATAGCCCTAACTTGGTGGATTTTTATCTCACTGTACAAAAATCATTTGGACATGTTCTTTACATATTTAAAAAGCCCTATGTGTCTATTTTAACCATAAATTTTCCCAGAATTTTTCCTCTACATTTTAAACATAAAATATAAGCATTTTTATCACTGATTCAGAAATTCCCTAACCGATGAAATTTCGCCAGAAATTCGTTACTTCGGTGTTTCTTTTCCGGAAATTAAATTTTGCTAAAACTCCTTCTTCATCATTTTTTCGAAATAAAACCAATTTTAAACTCAGAAAAAAAAAACAACTATATCTAAAAGATTTAAAGATTAAACTATGAAATATCTAAAAACTCAAAGAACTTTTAAAGACTAGAGCTAGAAAACTTACCAAAGGGCCTTGCTATTCTTCAAGAACCTTCTTGCTCTCACTCTCAACACTCTCTATATGGCTTGTAGCTTTGTGAATTGGTGAGGATTCATGAAGCCAAGGACCCCTATTTATAGTAGAAGGGCTAGGTAATCTTGTAATTAATTGGAACTTACTCTTGGAAATTCTTAGCCATTGGATTGTGGTTAAATTTCAAACTCCTATCCCCACCATACACCTCCTCAAAACCGCCCCTCCCCCTTCTTCTAGCTTCTTCCATTTGTTTTTGAGTCACCTACATGAGTCACCTATCTAGTACATCATCCTTTTCCACAATTTATGACTAGTAGCCAAAGAGTTTGACTTTCTTTATACTAAATAGATTCCATTGAAAAGAATTTGTTTAGGTATTCTAATGAAGTTGTATGCTCAATTGCTCATTGGTTTTGAATTCTAGAAATTTTTAGCTTCATTTTGAGACCAAATTTGCCTATCTTCTCTATTGGTTTCAATCTTCAACAATTAAGGAAAATGACTTTGTTTATACTTGTTTTTATACTTGATTTATGCTTGTTATGAATCACAACTTAGTTTTAATACTTAGTTCATGGATTTCAAGATATGATTTAATTTGTATAGGTTTCATTAGCTTATATCTAGAATTATTTTTATGAACCAATTTAGTTATTCTAATTATCTATTTTCTCATTGGTCAACTTCTTTTACACATAATCCCTTACATCATCCCTTACATCATCTTATCCTCTTCCATAAGCCTTGAAAGTCTTTAGATAGGGTTGTGATTCATCCTTTAGGTTTGTGACTCATCTCATGCTTAGGTTAGTGATTCATGCAAGTTTAGGGTGATGACTCATTTGATAGAGTTGTGATTCATCTTTTAGGGTCACTACAAAAAAATTCGAATTTTGCTATGAAAAAAATTCGTAGCAAAATCCGTAGCAAACTAATTTTGCTAATGTTTTTCCGTAGTAAAATCAGTTTGCTACGGATATTTTCCGTAGCAAAATACCTCGTAGCAAATTGCGACGAAAGTGGAAAATCCGTCGCAATTTGCGACGGAAATTCCAGTCCGTCGCAATTTGCTACGGAAAAAAATTCCGTAGCAATTTGCTACGGAATTTTTTTCTTTAGCAAAATTCAAATTTGCTACGGAATTTTTTCCATAGCAAATTCTCAATTTTGCTACGGATTATTTTTCCGTAGCAAACTTGAAATTTTGCTATGGATTATTTTTCCGTAGCAAACTTGAAATTTTGCTACGGAATTTTTTTCCGTAGCAAATTTCCCCATATTTGATAGTTTGCTACAGAAACAAATTTCGTAGCAAAACTAATAATTATTTATAAAAAATATTTTTAAAAAAATTTAAAAAAAGTGAGTACAAAAAGTAGTGATTCATGGATATAATAACAATTATAAAGAGTTCACATTAAGAGTAGTCTAACAAATACCAAATACTAAAAAGTAGTCTAACAATGTTACAAAGAGCAAATTCTAAAAAGTAGTCTAAAGCAGCATTTTGATCATCATCACCACCAGCATGGTCATCATCACTAGAAGCCGACCCCGAACCCTTGTTCATTAGGGACTTGAGTTGAAGCTGCATCTGCCTCATCATCTCCTCTTGCATCTGCCTCATCTGCTCCTGCATCATCTCTCGTTCCCTAGTCATCCGCTCCCCCATCATCTCTCATTCCTGAATCATCATCTGCCTCATCTTCTCTTGCTCTTCAAGCATCCGCTCCTGTTCCTGAGTCATCTGTGTTGTCAAAGCCTTCATCTTCTTCATCTCATCTGCAAAAACAGTATGAAGTACATTTATTATTTGGACTTCATTTGAATGGACAAGAGAATGGAAATTATCAATATCAAATATGTTTACCTGGAGAAACACCTTCAATGCCGGATGAGGAGCGTTTTTTTTGCTTCAGTCGGCTAGCAGAGGCACCGTATCCAAAGACTCTTCCTTTCTTGTTAAATCCACCTGTAGCCTCAAAGAACAGACTATCGTTGTCGGACTGAGAGGATGAGGGGTCAGTCTCACGCTATGAGTCTCTCTCCTGCGACAGCTTCATAAAGCTTTCCTACAAAGACAAAAATACATAACAAATAAGACATGTAAAATGAAATAAATATTGTGGTGCATAAAACAAGTAATAAAGGCAATAAATGTCTAACCGCTACTTGGTGGGCCCTTGAGTTAATCCGTTCCCTCTCACTTCCTTCAGAAGACTGTCGGGAATGGGTCCACTCAAAGGTAGCCCAACTTATCGACTCTGGAGGAACCCCAGTCTCTGCCTGCAAACGCAAATGATGATCATAGTTAATTAC
Organism: Acacia crassicarpa; assembly: GCA_034222035.1. Taxonomy (NCBI): domain Eukaryota; kingdom Viridiplantae; phylum Streptophyta; class Magnoliopsida; order Fabales; family Fabaceae; genus Acacia; species Acacia crassicarpa. The sequence goes on along the minus strand of JAWXYG010000001.1, from coordinate 42,187,719 downwards.
TTCAAAGTACAAAATATTGAATACCTAAATAGAAAATAACGTGTACTTACAATTTTCTGTCTCCACTCAATAATTGGAATGGAGCCGCCAACATATGACGGTCCTTCCATTTTGGCCCTATTTTCCTTATTTTTCGCACTTATGTTCTGAAACTTTTCATTGGTGGCCCAATTGTCAAATAATTCGTCTGCAGTCTCCTGTGGAAGCCAATTTTGCCTGCTTCTTGCCTCTCTCAATGAATAAAGCTTTTGAGACAACCACAGGGCTGCCCTGGCGTTATAAGCTTTTCTCAGACGTTCACGATGTTCAGGCAACGACATATGCCTCTCCTGAAAATCAACAACAAACAATTAATGCTACAATTTTTAAAAGTACTTAATTAATAACCATAAAACAAATAACTTACCATAAACTCATTGAACCAAGCATTTCGATTGTCCTTAGGAATCGCTGTCCACTTGGTCCAAGCTTGATTGTAATTACGGAATAATTGGTCCGAGATGAAAGCCCCCACCGGATTATGAGGCACAATGCTGAAGATAGAGGACATCATGCAAATATTATTAGCATACAAACCAATTAGAGAAGGGATTTGTAACATTACTGGTAACTTGGCATGACTTACTAGTCGTCGTCAGGACAGATCCAAAACATCCCTGTCGAAAGATCTGTTGTGCCCCTGATTGGTGTATTGGAGGAACTACCTTCTTCCCCGACATGGCTCTGAGGCGATGGAGTGTGCTAAGCAATGAATGTGAAATATTAAAGATGTTTGTATATAGATGGTTTCATGAAACTAAACATATGTAAATCAATCAGAATTGGGCTAGTAAACTTGTTGTCCCATTTGCTGTGAATCAGTGGGGGTAGACGGTGACGACGACATATACAGCGACGGTGATGATGACAAATAACTCGACGGTGGAGATGACATATCAAATGGTGGCACCTCTAGGGCACCGCCGCGCCCTCTGCCTACAGAAGGGGCAGATGGCGTCGCCCTACCCCCTCTGATAGGACGGGGCCGGGATCGACCACCACCATGTCCACTACCTGAACATCCTCCTGGATGCTCCATCTCTGAACACTTATAAACATTAGGTCAAAGAATAAAAAAAAATAAAAAGATATTTAAGTAATATTACAGTAGTGAAGTAACAAAGTATGTAGTATAACAGATCGTCATAAACAAAGAACTAACAAATCTCAACCGGACGATTCTTGTTCATCGACATCTGCTTGCACGTCTTCCTCTGAAGTCTCATAGTCGTCGAACTCAGATTCACTGTCAGAGTAAATCAATTCTGCCTCATCGTCAATTTGTATAGGAATCAATTCTAAATCCGCAGCAAAATCAAAGAGATTGCTTGGTACTTCGTTGTCTTCGATGTTTATGGGCAGTAGATGTTCCACATCAGCTTGGAACGGTTCAGCCATACCGTCATTTGAATTCGACTCTTTCGACTTCGGTATAATATTTCATGCTTTGGTTTTAATAACCCCCCTCCACCCTTGGCGAGATGTGGGGTATGATGTATAGTAAACGTGTTCTGCCTGTTGAGCAAGGATGAATGGGTCATAACCAACCGCATATCTCCTTGTCCAGTGGATCTCAATATTTCCATGCTTATCCATTTTTGTCCTACGCGGATTGTTATCAAACCACTCACATTTAAAAAGGGTCACCACCTTGTCCCACGGATAACTCAACTGAATTATGTCACGTAACTTCCCGTAGTAGACAGTCTCCACCCCGTCAACTTGGTCACCTTGACAACATACACCGTAATTGCAACATTGTGTACCTGCATCCGTGTCAACAGTTGAAAACTGATACCCATTGATTATATATTTGTTGCATCGAGTAACACTAATTGCAGCTCCATATGATAAACTCCACGCAACTTCATTGCGATCTTTTCGATTTTTCGCAAAATAGGTTCGAAACCATTTTGGAAACTCAGAGTTCGTGAATTGATCAACTTGGGACACCTACATTGAAGGATTTTCCGATCGGACCCAATTAGAAAAGTAATTGTAACAAAAAATTGAAGTTAATACTTTAATACTTACCGTAATAGTAAAAAGGAAAAACAAAAATCTTACTTTAAGTACTCGGCGACCTCTTCACAGTTGTTTAGAATATACCACTCCGCTACTTGCTTATCTCTTCCGTCAAGAGTTGATTTCCAATGTTTTCCCACGACTCGCCCTGGATAATTAAATATTGATTTTTGATCCCTCGTATCACCGGCATCGTTGCGAGGTACCCTTCTCCATCTTGACATCATTTCAGGGGATGATAGTATGACACAAATTTAGCGGCCTCTTCAACTAGATATGCTTCAGCGATAGATCCTTCAACGTGGGTTGGATTTTTGACCTTGTGCTTAAGTGTGCAGAAAAACCTACAATGGAATATCATAGGGTATTTATAAACTAAAGTACCATGTCGGTCAATTAATAACAGAGCGAAAGAAATATATATTACCTCTCAAACGGATACATCCATCTATATTGTTGCGGGCCTCCTACCTTTGCTTCGTAAGCCAAGTGAACGGGAAAATGTTCCATTGAGTCAAAAAAGGTAGGAGGAAACACCATCTCTAACTTGCATAGCGTTATGGGCATACTCGCTTCCAGGTGCCGTAACTTTTCAACATTAAGCTCTGAAGCACAAATTTCTCTAAAGAACATGGAAAAGTCCGTTAGAATAGACCATATTTCCTTCGATAGTGCTTTGAAGGCCCAATGCAACAATCTCTGGAAAAAAACATGATAATCATGACTCTTCATCCCAAAGAACTTCCCCTCGTGCATGTTGACACATCTTTTCAAGTTTGACGCATAACCGTCCGAGAGTTTCAAATATTTAACCCATTGCAACAATTCTAAATTCTGCTCTTTGCTGAATGTGTACGGCGCTCTAGGTTTGGAAATCCGTCTCATACCATTCTCCACCAAATGCAAAGCAGGCCTTCTGTAAATCTATTCTATGTCTAGTCTTGCGTTGACTGTGTCCTTCGTCTTGCCCTTGTTGTCCATCACGGTGTACAGAATATTCCAAAACACATTCCTCTCAATATGCATGACATCGAGGTTGTGTCTTAACAATTGATCTTTCCAATATGTTAGTTCCCAGAAGATGCTGCGTTTGTTCCAATGATGATCAATGCCATATCCCTCAGGTTCGCTGGAAGCAGCCCCCTCTTCGACACTTGGAATGTACTTGACCCTATCCCATATTTCTTGGCCACTTAAACGACGAGGTTGATCTGCTCATTCGGCAACATTCCACGTGAAGTCTTTTCTATTTCTCCTATACGGATGATCGGGGGGTAGGAATCGCCGGTGCCTATCAAACCAACAAACCTTGTGACTGTGTTCCAAGCTATAACCCGTATTTTGTTCAAGACATACCGGGCATGCAAGCTTTCCCAACGTTTGCCAGCCACTCAACATCCCATATGCAAGGAAATCATTTATCGTCCACATTAAGGTAGCCCGCATGGTGAAATTCTGACCTAATGATATATCATACGTAAGAACCCCTTCACTCCACAACATCTTCAACTCGTCTATCAAAGGCCTGAGGTACACATCTATCTTCTTTTTTGGGTTGGATGGCCCAGGGATTAACTCGTTAAGGAACAAAAACTCTCTTCTCATGCACATAGAAGGTGGGAGGTTGTACGGTGTCACAATGACAAGCCAACAGGAATAATTCCTGCCTGTTTTATCAAAAGGAGCGAACCCATCCGAACATAGACAAAGACAGACATTACGGGGATCCATAGCAAAGAAAGGATTCGCCTCGTCAAATTTACGCTAAGCTTTAGCATCGGATGGATGCGTCACAAAGTTTTCATCCCTATGATGCTCCCGATGCCATCTCATGTGAGCAGCTATTTGTTCTGATGCATACAATCTCTGAAGTCAATTGTACATCCAACTTCTATCATGGTTGCCTTCCATATTTCCTAGCTAGTTCAGTTACTAACTTAATTAACATCTCAACATGCCACAAATATATAAAAGTGGTCAATTCAACAGAATAAGTATTTAGTATAAAATTTATCAATTTACAAATTATTTTAATAAAAAAAACCATTGATTTGAAATTTTAAAGTGCAATTGGTATTTTTTTTCCATGTATACTTTTTTAGTAATATTTATAAGATATTTGTAAAAAGAATTCTTAGCCGAATAATTTTTACTGCTATTTTTACTAATGTTTATAAGATATTTTTAAAATTTATCCTTTTTTTTTCAATTTTCATTTTTACGCCTTATAATGTTTATTGCTATTTTTTGCTACTTTTTTCATTTAAGCGTGAGTTTATGTTACAAATTTACCTTTCCAAACAAAAATTATTAAATTTACAAATATTGAATATTGAAAATACTAAAAATGCGTTGAAAGTACAAACTTTCTATATATCTTAAAAAAAATATGTACTTTCACCTAACATAAAAAGTCCTAGATAAATTAATATCCTATACATTTGGTAATATTTTATTTTAAAGGGAACAAAAAATATTTAAACAAAGTAAACTAATTAAAATAAAATATTATTACCAACATAGGGTTGGTTTAGCAGTGTAAGGTTTTGATAATTCCTTTGAGTCTCGAGTTCGAATTTCAGATGAATCACTTATGTTAGGAGAGGCAGGGGTAGTTACAATCTTCAAACCAAATAGAGGATCATAATATTAAAAAGTGAAAAACAAAATACTATTGAATGCTGTGATTTTAAGAATTATTATATAATAAAAATTGATGTCAACTTAACTTAAAATAATTTTTTGTAAAAAAACAAAAACGGAAATGAAAAAACTTTACTTAAAATAATTCTATACATTTAATAACTGTGTTTACTTGTAAAATTTACTTTTTTAATTTATTTTCGTCCCAAAAAACAATGCAAGATTAAAAAATTCAAAATCATTAAAACCCAATAATTAAAAAAAATCATGGAATCTCCTACACACTATAAGTATAATCCAAATTAATAAACACATTGAGTATCAAGATCTTTATGTAATTAATACAATCAGCCAGAGAAGAAACTAAAACCAAAAAAAAAAACAATCTAAACTCATGTAATTGATAATCTTCTGCCAACATACATATTTCCACTATGTACAATAATAACCAGTAATGAACAATATCATAATTTCAACACACAATTTATTCATTATACAAAAGAGACTAGTCAAGAAAATAATGCAACATTAATACTCTCATTAATAAACAATATCATAATTTTACCACACTTTCATTATACAAAAGAGACTATAAAAAATTAATGCAACATTAATATTATCACTAATACTCACAAATCAACATTAATAACCAATAACAAATAATTTAATCAACATTAAAGAAATAACACAAAATATTAAAAAAGATATGTTCTGCGGAAATTTCACTCAAGAGAACCAGTAATATTTTTGACATAATTTTATTACAAATAAAAATAATACTCAAGAAAATAATAAATAAAAAAATCAAATCTTTCCACACCAGAAAAAAGAAAAAAGAGAGCAAGCTTACTTGGAATAGAGGTGCAAACGGTAACTAGTAAGGGAAGAGGAAGAGGAGACACCGCTGGAAAATCACTGACTAGAGCACAGGGAGAAACCACCAGAAAATGGGAGATAAATGTGTTTATGGGTGTCCAATATTTTTTAAAAAAAAAAACCAGATGGCCAGCGTTAAAAAAAAAAAAAAAAAAAAGAACAAACCTGGGAGCTGTGCCGCGAGAAGGACGAACTGAAGCTGGCGGCCAGACCTGCAAATGGGTGGGGGTTGGAGGTGCAGTTGAGGGGGCTGGGTTGGGGAGCTGAGGGGGCGGGGGGAGCTGGGTCCGGCGGGGGGAGGTGGGTTGGGGAGCTGAGGGGGCGGGGGGAGCTCGGGGGGAGCTGAGAGGAGGGCAAGCTGGGGGGAGGGGAGAGTTAGGGGCCGACCGGAGGAGGAGCTGAGGGTGGGGCCGGAGCTGGTGGCGGTGAGGCGAGCTGAGGGGAGAGCTTTGCGGCGAAAATGGAGATATGGAAAATACGAGCTGGGGGGGTTAAATGACATTTGCGACGGAAACTATTTCCGTCGCAAAAAGCAAAACCGCTTTTTGCGACGGAAAAGCTTTCCGTCGCAAAAAGTATTCCCTTTTTGCGACAGAAAAGCTTTCCGTCGTAAAAGGGAGGGGACGACGGCCCTTAAGGCCACCGTTTTGTGACAGACATCTAGGTCCGTTGCAAATACTTGCGACGGAATGTCTGTCCGTCGCAAATGGGGTGAAAATGGCGGCTTTCGACAGACATGGAGTCCGTCGCAACTTTTTGCGACGGACTGATATTCCGTCGCAAATTTTGCGATGAAACATTAAATCCATCGCAAATTTTTTTATTTTGTGACGGATTTATGTATCCATCGCAAAATTCCTTGGATTTGCGACGGAATCAGATCCGTCGCAAAATCCGTCACTATTTCGCCTTTTTCTAGCTGTGGGTGGTGATTCATTCTATAGGGTTGTGACTCATCTTGCTTCTTGAATTTTTTTTCCTCTCCTTCTTCAAAAACCGCACCCCCTCCCCCTTTTATTTTTTATTTTTATGCTTTGTTGCCTTTACAATATTCATGTGAAAATTTATCGTTGGTTGTTTCCTTATCTCATGGATTAAGCTTTATTAGAATTAATTAGGGCTTTTGGATAAGCTTTATGAGATTAATTCCTAGCCTTTAGATCATAGTTGAAATTGTTGACTTTTCAACTCTTGATTAACATTTGATTAACATCTTAATTATAGGCTTAATTATCTCTTGCTTGCTACACTATTGGTTCATAGAATGATTTATGATTGTTGACAATTCATTTAGTGCTAATCCTAATCCCTTATTGTCTCTTAACTTTTAATTAGCCTAACATACCTCTATTAGGTGATGATTAATTGCAAATAGTTAGCTAAACATTCCATTAGTGTTAATTAATTGCCCATTAAATGTTGGTAATTATTCTTTTATTTGTTCAAGTGTTTTGGTAATTTATTATGGCATTTTTTGAATTAATATGAGCTAGGTATTAACTTTAGGGTTTTACAAAATTTAGTTTCTTAATAAATTGTGAGAATTGAGACTTAGGTTTTCTTTAATTAATCCCTTGATTAATTATGAAAATTTACATAATCATTTTATTTAGTGAAAATCTAAGTGTCTACTAATTCCTTTTATGCTCCCCTATTTGATTGATATATTTCCCTAATATTTCCTTGCTCTTTCTTGGTCCTCTAAGAACCCTAATTAATTTGGGGGATTATTTGTATTTTTATGATATTTTATGATTCCTACCAAAAATTTAGAAAATAAAACATTGGCTACCTTAAATACTAAGAAGAAATAACCTAATAGATAGAATAAATATATCTCAAAATTTGAGACCACATATTCATCTATTTTAAATAGGTGTCATCAAACAAAATATTGTATTTTTAATAATTAACAATTTGGGGTATCACATAGATCGCAAGAAAAAGACAAGTACTGGATCGAGATCAAGAAGAAAGACATAGCTGCAAGGGTTACAGCAGAAGGGACTTTTGTTATAGTGTAAGTAGTGGACTATACTGATTCATTTATCATTTGTCTATTTTTGGATTATTGTATTAAGATTCCCTCATGGGATAGATCCAAATCGCCAAAAATTTATCCTCATGTTTTCAACTAAGTTATTTTAAGAAAGTTTTATTCTGCAATTAAGTTACCCAAACTATTTTGATGCATGTGCGCTATAACTTTGATGAATAAAGGCGTATTAAGGATAAGCGTCACATGGTGGAGAGAGAATATAAAATTAAATACAATAATAGAGATCATATGAATAATTAAATGGGGGTAATATGATAAATTAACACACACAAAAAAAAAAAAGAGATAGTATCTAAATGAATTTTATAAATGAGAACTTGTCATATCAAATCGTATCTTAGAAAAAAGTACAATGGGTGTTAAGGCAACTTCCCTTCCTAGCATAAATAAATATTACTTGTATTGACATGACTCGTTAATATATTAGTGATCCAATGCCTAATGACGTTTTAGAATTTTTATCCTTACTTTTGCGTAACTTGTAATTTGTATTGTGTTCAATCTTTTTATTATAATTTAGGTCTTGGGTCACTGATTCTCCTTTTCTTATTAAAAAGGTATTTTATATCTTGTAATCAACTCCACCAGATCACACAATTGATTTTGTTTCTATTTTTTTCTGTGTGGGACCACCGAGTTTGGCTGAATGAATATCCTCTTAATTGTTTTTTCTACTTCATTTCAAATCAGCTAATATTTCCTACACAAGAAAAATAAGATATAAGTAGATTTTATGTTGATTTATTCTTTAATCCTAAGTTTGATTCAATGACGGAAAAGTTCATAAAAGATAATTAAATAAGCATATAATATTAATAACTCCAACTAATTCTCATAAAATATACACCTATTTAATAATAAAATATATACTTATCACCCTCTCTTCCATTAAAATATAAAGTTTTCTCTTTAAAACCCAACAATGAGTAGAAAGCCTTCCTCAAATTCATTCTAAACACATACAAGAGTCTCAAGACCTACACATCTCTATTGCCACACCCAACAGCCCCACCCTTGCTGCCAAGGAGATTCGCTATCGCAGCGTGAATGACTCTGACTTGCCCTTCGTCGTGAACTATGAGCATGCTCCACAACCTTCAGATCTGTCATTCACCGCTAGTTGCAGATTTGCGTCTCTCTCTTTCTCCTCACTAAGCAATATGTCGAGCGATGATCCCAAGCACCGTGAAGAGGAGGAAACCCCCCATAGGCGATGATGAGGATACTAGAGGTTTATTTCCTGATGCTTTCTTTTGTTGAAATTTTGAATGGATAGTCCCATTATAGTATTTTTCTACTTTATTTCCTGATGTTTTCTTTTGTCCGTAAAATGAATGTGTTTTGAGAGGCTAATTTTCAATTTTTTCCTAATTTTATTAAGTCGGCCTATGGGTAATGTGTATTGGATTTTGGGGCACACAGTTCTTTTATTTGTCTTTTGCTTCATTCAGTTAAGACTTGAGAGATTTTATTTCTCTTCTTATTTTTGTGATTCGATGGACAAGAAATGTTCTGTTTCTTGCGGCAAATCTTGAATGGTGATGCTTATCATCCTTTTTCAATCATCCTTTTTCTCATAAGGCTTTAGCTGCTTGTTCAAATTGCACCTTATATTTTGTTTTAAATGGTTCTATTGACTGTATAGCATGTGTGGGTGTTGTGGATTTGTGAATATACAATGACTGTTATTTAAATAGTAGTCATTGAATTTCAACGATTGATTTTTTAAAAATAGTCGTCGTAAATCATAAACATTCTTTTTATAGTAGTAAGTAGACTAGCTCCTACCTAGAGTCCCCTGGAACCGTCAGGGTTCTCAATTGGAAGCAGCCACCTAATAAGTTTCGTCCAATAGTCCCTACCCCAATTCCCTCCACCGGGAAGGTACTCTATATGGTCAGCCCTTTTGCTCAATCAAGCCGCAAGTGGTGCTGGTCCACACGGGACGGGACAATCACATATACGATTTAAGATAGGCATACACATGCATACAGAGTGTGTGAGGATTAAGTTACTACCTGACTGCTTCAAAGTCTTCAATTGGCTTCACGTCTATTTAATTGGCTCAGTAACTATCGCATCCTATAAATATACATTTACAGATGATGGGCTATTATTTGTCTAAACTCTTCATAATCTCCAATATCATGGTACTAAGCTTAATTGTAAGGCTATTGGACTTATATTAACTCTCCAAGCTCCATTTTAATTTTTGAAGGCCAAAATATATCATTTGGTCCTTATTTTCATTTTTTTCTCTTAGGCCCAATTTTTGCCAATTTACTATGAAATCTTTAGAAAATCATAATTAATTCCATAAAACTCTGACTGGGATGAAACAAATCTCTATTCGAAGTTCTGATCTAAAAATCTATATTTATTTTTACGGAAAAACACTTCTAATGTTGTAGGAAAAGTGTTTTTTCATGTCACACACATATAAAATGGTGAAACCCGCAGCATTATATATATATATGTGTGTGTGTGTGTGTGTGTCCTACTATTTCATGCGTATGTAGGAATATTCTTCTTCTCATGCAACATGAGAAGTTTAAACCCCTTATTTTTATTATTATTATTATTACTCTACTATTGGTTTAAACTTCCCGAGGCTATTCCAATAGTAAGCATGACATTAACATTTTAAATCAGGAGTTTAGTAAATACTAACACCACGTAAAAATGTGCTTCACTGTGATTATATTTTTACACATATATATATATATATATATATATATATATATATATATATATTGTTTGATTATTATTACGTGAATATATATATTTTTCTGATATATGTGTGTATATATATATATATACTAACGTTGGGTTTGATTATTACGTGAATTTCTTCCTTTAATCAATATGAAGAAACCTCATTATTTATATACTCTGCTGAATATGTATACTAACAAATATGAATATTGTGGATCAACATGAAGCAATAGAAATTCAAGCACACGTGTAAGTATATGATCGATGTAGCTGATGATTATGCCTGTGATGAAAAGGGGTGAGAGACTTACTATGTTCCAACAATTCTATTTGTATTTTCTTGATCTTCATCTATTGCAACCATTCTTGTCATATCAAAATCTGATATTTTCAAATTCATCTTGCTATCTAATAAAACATTATTAGGTTTAAGATCACGGCGTATAACTTTGAGGCGAGAACGTTCATGTAGGTAAAGAAGCCCTCAAACAATTCCACCGATAATTATTATGAATCGTCCAACCCAATTTAAACGTCTTTGGCTTTCAGAATCTACATAAAATTAATAAGTCAAAATGGAGAAAATCAAAGAAAATAGCAAGTCTAATAATATGAAACTTGCGTAATGTTAAAATTTCAAATAAAGAAAGAGAAAAAGGAGGTGAATGTATGTTCGGATTATACCAAATAAAAATAAATCAATACTCTTATTAGGTCTTGTTCTTCCAAGGAAAACCCCAACAAGGTCACTAGATTTCTATGTTGAAGTTTGGCTATCAACAACACTTCATTCTTGAATTCTAATGCTCCTTGTACAGAATTTTTTGAGTCTTTTCACAGCAATATCCAGGCCATCTTGAAGAATTTCCTAAACACAAGGCCAATTAGGAGATATACAAATCTTTTTGGTTAATAAAGATGGAATTTTTTCATCAAAATGAAACAACACAATAAAATTAATCTACCTTGTATATATACATCTCCAAATCCACCTTTGCCTATCCTATTGTTTGAAGAAAACTTATTTGTTGCAGCTTCAATTGCAGTCAGATGAAATCCCAAGGACTTAAGCTTTGACCTTTCTTCGCCAACTAGACCAATCTATGAAGGGTGTGAAAATATTATAATCATGCCAAAATTTGAATATTATTCTAAACTTACAGGTAAACAAGTATAGATTACAGTTTTCTGTAAGAATAGCTTGCTTCCTTAGTTTTCTCCTCAGGAAATAGCAGCTCAAAGAAAAAAGCATCACTGAGATGATGGGGACAACAATAACTAGAATAATTGGAGATCCATTGTGTCGTTTTCCTGAGTACATAACAAGAGTAAATATAATATATGTCATTCAAATATGATAAATTACTCAAGAGCATAAGAAAAATGGATTTCTTCCGTCACGCGTACGCTGGTTACCTGAAGGTGAAAGATCAGAGGAACGTCTGGTACATTTGATACCTCGCTTTCATCACAAAAACGGTACGTATTATATCTAAGATTACATCCGGGGAGATAAATCCTTGCACCTTCATACAAACTGATATCGAGCAGGCTGATGGCCAGTCGAAAACACTCGATGCATTCTGAAACCATCAATCCGGCATGCACTGTGCTAATCCGTACAGCTTCTTCGTGGTCGTGACAGTCACTTCGTCGGTGGAAAATTTCTTATCCGGCAAGGTTGAATTGGCATCTTTTGCGGTCACATTTGTTGAAAGCGCCAACACTGCTGGAATGAAACGGCTCTTGTCAGAGATTTCCGTCTTGTTAGGATAGGCACTGGTAATTCCAGGGAGAAAATTAAAAAACTGGAAAGATCTGCTTGTATAATGCAACATGCACAGATCGTAGGCAATTATGAACTCAGTTCCGTTAGTGCAAGAGCGTAGTTTTTGTTTGGCTGCTAGTGAGACACAGTGTTGACATGTGGAGAGAGCGACGTCGCCACGGCAAAGAATTCGTCCCCTTATAGTATTTGCGGTTCCCCAGCCACTAACTGTGTTATAAAAGCCATTGTATTGGGTGGAATTAGAGCTGAGATCGGAGAGGAGGGCTTTCACACTAGCTTTATCCGTATTGCTATCAGTATAAGGTCCATATATAGGAGAGGTAGCCGAGGTCATGTGTATCCTGTTCTGCAGCAAAGCTAAGCATTAGCAATGGAAACATCAAACATGTAAATAAGCAGAAGGCATTTGATGCTACCCATCCTCTTGACTGACAATTCCAATGATCAACTAGATCTTTAGTTTAAATCTCATCAAATGATGACCTCAAGTAATTTTAGGATTTTCTTTTTGGGGTTGAGAGAGTTACTACTCGACCATTATATTGGATGTGAAATTGATAGAAGAAGATGAGGTAAATTCATGGGATTTGGGTTTCGGTCAGCATTGACTGCTTCTTCGATATTTTTCTCTGTTTTTTCAAGGCAAAATCCAAAATCACCTGCTCCTAATTTCTTAAACATATGTCTTTTCTTCAAAATATTAGTCATCATCCTCATAAGCACTGTTTAGTTAATAATAATAGTCACTTGAATAGTAATTAATGCTTATTTATTAATTTTGTTCTTATAATTAATGCTTAATTATTGTGGCTCCCTTTTGTTTTATCTCCTTCGAAACTTCTTTTAATATGAAAACTTTTTTTTTTTTAATTAAAGCTTAAAGTTGAAAAGAATTTGTAATTTAAGATAGATTACCAAATGACTTATATTTTAAATCCATAGAAGTATGATCATAAAAAGCAAGACTCCTGAATAAATAAAATTAAATTTGACCTAGGGGACATATCGTTCCTAACTCGACCCGCTCGTGGTTATGTTTCAACTTTGAAGCTATCAAGCTTACTTTGAACGTTACCGACAATAAATTAGGAATAAGTATATTCCACCCACTCAATGCTTCATGCCTTCAATGTAGTCAATCCACTTCGTTAGGCTTGGCCCCAATAAAATAAATCAATTGTAGCAGTATTAAAAATAATTAAATAATTAAAGTTGTTAGAAAGCTTTTTTTAAAAAAACAAAAATCAATATTTTAAGTTTATTTAAGACTGGAGGGAATATAGTTCCTTGGGGAACATAACTAACCCCTCATTTTCCACAAGTAAATTGTTGAAATTTCTTCCTTCCAATTCCACAAAACATTTTTCAATGCCGATGTCAACATAATAGAAGGAATTATATATCTATTAAAGTATATTTGTAGAATTAATAATTTTGATCACATTATTATTGATTCTATTTTTTTGGTGATCTATTATTAATTCTATTTAATTTAAATTTAGATGAATAAAAAAATTTATTAAAATTTGTAAACCAAATATTTTTTTTCACCTTGGAAAATAATGACACAGTCTTGCCCCTCTAGTGAGGGGGAGGAGCTTGCTTAGATGTTGTAATTGCTTGTATGACTGACTCTTGATAAGTAATGTTATCCAGGTTTTAATAAAATAAAAAAGTTATCAACCTTTTTGGCATTATCATATGTTAGAGTTCTTGAAGCTTGTTTTGAGATTTTTAATGTTCCTTCAACTTGATTTTCTAGCTTGCTTGGTGTCACAACCCAAAATCTGTAACATCCCAATTTTCTAAAACGTTTTCGAACTATTTGATCAGAATAGAGCATCGGAATAATTTTAAAAGAGCGAGTATCTGATAAAAACCTTCACTGTTGTAGTATTTGGTTGCTTACACAGCGGTACAGTAGTTTGAAAATAGTACAACAAGATAACGCTGAAATAAAAATTTCACTGTCTTCATCCTTGCGCTAGCTCCTTATCCTTGTCCTTGGTCCTGGTTCCTCCGGACCCTGACGCTATGTTAAGAACTGAGGTTCAATTACCATTGAATCTCAGGTAACGGTTAACCTCATGCTTATGTATCAAATATGTATGACAGATATCCATGGCAAAACAGCATTTAATCACATACAATATTCATATATTCACGTAATAACATTACACGGCCACTGCAACATGTATGTTATTACAGTCTGCACTATCTCCAGTGCCACGACGGCCTATCGTGTCCTCAGCGCTAGGAAAACTTAACGGCATTATCAAAACCATAACCCGTATCAAGTTGTATGTGCATGATCAATTTTCAAAACAGAGTTTCAGAGTATCTATCACATATAAGCATACAATAAGCATCAGAGTTAGTGTTACAGTACGCGTCTGTACCTGAATCGGTAGTTCGGTACGAAATCGGTTGGTCAGCGTTCTTCCGGTCAGCCTATCATAGCCATATTGTTCTATTAATTTAAAGATAATATCCTAAAATATATTTTGGCCACTACTGACTACTCTACCCTTGATACATTAAACCATCATTTTATTTCCTCAAAATTCGTTGAAAAACGCTGGACAATATTGGGCAGAATTTCGTCTATCTTTGAAAAATCATAACTAATTATAGAAAAATCGAAACGAAGATCCGTTAAAAGTTCTGGACTCCTTAGGATGTCTATTTTCCAGAAAAAATATCAGTCTTTGCCCAGATTTCAAGTGTTCATCCTCTGCCCAGAATTTCCAGCATTTTCGCAACATAAACTTTGAGAATTTCTTTCTCACTGTACAGAGCTCATTTCAACATGTTCTTTACATATTTAAAAATCTCTATATGTCTAGTTTCATCATGAATTTTATCAGAATTTTTCAATATCATTTTCAACATGAAATATGAGTGTTTCTGTTACTAGTTCAGAAATCGCCTAACCGACGAATTTTCGCCAGAACTTCGTTACTACAGTGTTCTTGACCTGGGAATTTTGCAGAACTACTTCCTTCACTAAATTTTCGGAATGAAGCTATTTTAAACTATAAAAACATGAAACTAAAATTATTCTAGAATTTTAAAGATTAAAACTACTTCTACCTATGAATTTAAAACTCAAAACTAAGAACTTTGCTTACCTAAAGCTTGATCCTCTTCAAGCCTTCCTTCAGCTCTCTCTCAACTCTCTCTCAATAAGCAAGTGCTGTATTGCTTGGTGTGAAGAAAAGTGAAGAGCTTGGGTCCCTATTTATAGGAAAAAGGTTGGGCAATTTGGTAATAAAATGCAACTTTGCTCTTGTCAATTATCCACCATTGGATCTAGGGCTTTATTGAAAAATTAAATCCTCACCATACACACACTCATCTGCCCTCTCTCTCTCTCTCCTCTCTTCTCTTTCTTCTTCCTTCTCCAAGAAGCTCAAGCAAACTTGCACTTTAAGCCATGAATAGTGATTTGTGTTCTACAAGCCTTTGACTAATTTGACACATGTGTTGAAAACTCAATTCCTTCCCTTTGAAGCTCTAAAAACCGAAATTCCTCTGGTCCTTTAGGTTGGGTTGATGTTTTGGGCTTTATTGGTGGTTTGGCAATTTGTTTGGGTTACCAAAAATGATCCAATGAGTTTTTGTTGTGCCAAAAAGCCCTAAATTAATTTCTTCTTGTTTATTATTAGGTTAAGCTTAATTAGGTTTAATTTGAAATGATTTTTTTGATTACCAATTAAATTTTGATCCTACTAAGTCCAATTGTTACAATTGTGGATCCCTTGTTAGGCTTTATTGTTGAATTTAGCCAAAATATTGCAATTTGTTTATAAATATTTATCATTAAATTAATTTTGCATGTTAATTCAATTAAGATTAATTTTTTGATGTTTACTAATTATTTTTAGTGTCCTCTAATTATTTTAGACCTCTTCCTACCCCTTTACGGCTTAACTTTGCCAATATGTGAATTATATGACAATATATCACTAATTGTGAGTTTAATTGTTCTTAAATTGTTGGAAATTCCATTTAATTGGTTTAAGGGCTTTTATGGTATTTTACAATATTTTATGACTCCTAATAAAGATTTAGGGAGTTGAATTTTGCCCTATTAAGTTCTACCGACAACTTATCCAAGAATTAGCATAAATATACTTCTACTTTGGAGCCAACATATTTTCCTATTTTCATGACATCTTATACTATTTTAGGAACTCCATTTTAATTTTAGTCCTTAGAAATTCATTTAAATAACTCTTAATTAGTCATTGGCTTTTGATTGGGATTATCCATCTTTGATTATGCCTATTTTAATTTAGTTAAATTTAGTGTCTTCATTGTTGTAATTTCAATCACTCATTGCTCTTTTTAATTCCATGTAAACCATAACTTAATACGGTAATTATTTGTATTTTATGATATTTTATGGTTCCTAAATGAAATTTGAATATTTGAGTCTTCTTGGTTCATTTGATTCTAAGAAGAAATTTCCTAATTTAAATTAGATAAGTTATAATATCTTTGAGACCACATATTCACCTATGTTATTATGTATCATTTAGTGGTTATGCTAAATAGGATTTTTAGGGTATTACAAAATCCGTGTTGTGATCGGCGGAAACACTAAGCCAAACAATTCCGCTTAGCCTAGCAAGCTTTAAACAAAGTAAACCGATTCTCGAACAAACATTTATATGACAATAACAATACTTATTGAACTTGCATATTAAAATTGCAATGAGAGAACAAATCCACAACAATTAACTTTGGGGATCTGACACCATCATAGTAGTCATGATATCAAGGAATCCGCCGAGGCTCACGAATACATTACAATATACTCCATAAGTTTATGAAGCATATCGATCACAATCAATTTCACTAGTTGTGTTATCTTTTTTTTTAAAAAAAAAACAATAAAGTGAGGAACAAGTCTACCAGTGAATTAGTGAAAATATAAATAACAAAGTGCGCGGCAGGGAAGCAAAGGCACATGGAGTTTTTCGCAAATTAATTTTCCTCAAAATTAAATAACTATAGTAAAATTCAAATGCAGAGTTGAAAACCAAAAAATGAGGGTAAATGTTCACTAGGTCCTTATCTCAATAAATAAAAAATAATAACAATTAAAATTAAATATTCAACCACAATCTTTCAATCAACACAATCAGTCAATATCAATCTCGGTCAGGAATAATCATCCTGCCCATATACTATTTCATATACTGTATTTCATAATCAAATAACTTATGATGAGGAATAACCGTCCCATCTATATTCTATTTTATCTACTATATATATACTCATTGTGAGAAATAACTGTCTTACTAATACATATATGTCATATACCCTAAAATTCATAATCATTATAGATATTGTATTTTGGCAAATAATGCCTATTAAAAATAGGTGAATATGTGGTCTCAAAATTGAGTAACATATTTATATCAATTTAGAGAATTTTCTCTAAGACTTAAGGTAATCAAAAACCAAATTCTCTAATTTTATTTTGAGATCATAAAATACCCAAACAAATTAAAGGAAATTGTCAAAAATTGTTCGACAATTAAATAATTGAAGGAATGGAGTTAATTTTCATAAATAATTAAAAGACATAATAAAGGTCATCAAGTATGACTGTTTTGACTTAGCTAAAGATCAAAGACCAACAAGGGGTCAATATTAGCATTAAGTGAATTGTTGATTAAATTAATATTCATGATTAATCTAGTAGCAAATAAAATGACGTAATTAAGAGTGTTTTACCTTAATTAATAATCAAAGGACCGATGATATAACTCCTAAGCATTATCCAACAAGTAAAATGAAAGCATAAAATGAACAAAAAGAAAGGAAGAAGGTAGGGGGCGATTTTTGGGTTACTTGGAGAACAAGTTAGGAAACCTGGAGAGCAAGTCGGGGAAAGCTTGGAGAACAAGTTAGGAAACTTGGAGAGCAAGTCAGGAAAACTTGGAGAGCAAGTCGGGGAAACTTGGCGAACAAGTTACTAGGCGGACGAGGTTACTTGGCGAACAAATTACTTGGTGGACTAGTTGTGAAACTGGGTGAACAGGTTAACTGGAGACCGAGTTGTAAAACTTGGTGAACAAGTTACTTGCTGAACAAGTTGTGAAACTTGGTGAACAAGTTAATTGGAGACCGGATGGTGAAACTTGGTGAACAAGTTGGAAGACTAAGGAAGCAACTTGTTGAGCAAGGTGCAGAAAAGAGAAAACCGAAAATTGAGTGTGAAAAGGATTGTGGGTTTTTCAAAAATAATATCATGATATTTTGTAAACAAAGGGCAAATAAGAAAAGTGAGAACCAATGGAAAATAAATCATAACTTGAAATCCTTGAACTAAGTAGAAAACAACTGGACATATTATGAATCAGTGAATTTTTGTCCCGAAGCTGATGTTACCCAAAGTCATTTCCGTAACCGACGGCGGTTATCAGAAAATATTCAGCAGATTACGAAATACCCTGAATGGAATCAAAAATTTGGTTAATCCAAATATTCTTAAAGAGGAAGATTAGATCTTCAGTGAGTTGCTAAGAACTTTTTGAGATTTTCTAAGATTACGCGATTAGAACGTCGATCAGGGGATTTTTATCAGGTAAATGCATAAAGTGAATGGATGACATCATGTTGATGACATAAGGGGACACTTGTGTGGTAGAGAGAAGAGGAAAATGAGTGTTGTACATTAGGCCACATCTTCATCATCCTAACCCTTGATACAAAAGTTGATCCAAGGGTTGAGATCAATGGAAATTCTCTATAAATAGGCAACCCCTCTTCACTTCATTCTTCACAATTCCTAGAGCCACTTAGAGAGAGGTTTTAGAGAGAAGGAGGAGTCTGGAGAAAATAGCAAGTCCCGGATAAGTTCTTCGGTCTCTAGTCTTTAGTTTTCATAGTTGTTTCGATAGTTATAGTAGAAATGCTAGATTAATCTTTAATCTTCCAAGTAAGTTTAGAAATCATGTTTTAGGGATAAATATGATATTTATTTCAAAAATATATTGGAGATGGAGATATGACAAAATTTTGGAAGATTAGAATCAAAATAGCGAAGCTCTGGTAAAATTTCGCCGGTTAGTCAAACTAGGGACAAAATGGTAATTTGTACCTAAAATGCCTGTTATGATGTGGATCACTGATAAATGTGATATTATCCCTATAGGATATCTGTAATCACGTACCGCTGTTGTACCACTGTCAAAAATACCATTTTCCGTCAACGAAGGTAGGTTCGCATAATGCTTATTATATGATTGTATATGATGGTTGTGCTCATCGACTAAGACTTACATACGTGGTTATGTTACATACGAGGTTATGTTCTAATTATTGTTGTAGCATACGTGGTTATGTTACATACGTTGTTATTATCTTACATACGTGGTTATGTATTTCCAATCATACATCTGTTATGGGCATTTGTATTGATTATCATTGTAACGTCGTGAATATATGTCAAACATAACTGTACATAAGCATGAGGTTAACCGTTATCTGAGGTTCAATGGGAATTGAACCTCAGCTCATAGTCTCAGATTTTGACGGAACCCGGGACAAGAACGAGGATACAGAGCACACGAGGGGACACGGGCAGAGAAAATAGTCATGAGTTCTTGTATTAATATTCATAGAATTGTACCACTGTAATAGCAACCAGACTCAACAACAGGGAATGTATATCAGATACTCGCTCTTTTAAATTATTCCGATGCTCTACTCTAATTGAAATATTTTGAAAACGGATTTTGAAAATGAGGATGTTACATATACTATTTCATATATACCATACACCCATTGTGAGTAATAACCGTCTCACCAATACAGATATGTTATCTAGTATACATGTAACCTTTGGTGGGGAATAACCATCCCAACTTTATTTATATATCCATCTATCTCATGTGCCAATTATCAACATAAATCGTGGTGAGGAATAACCGTCTCACCCATATATATATCCATCACACACATGTATAAACATTATTAATTATATTCCATAAATAAATATATATCATATACCTTCGAAAATGATTTTCCCTTCATGAAAACAAATTTGTCAAATTTTTGAAAACATAAAGAAGGTTTGAAATCAAATTAATCAATCAAAAAGAGAGATTGAAAGAATGTATATAAAAATAAATAAATATTTGGAAAAAAGTTTTTCTTTTATAAGAAAATAAATCAATTCAACATTTTGAAAACATAAAGGAGGATTTGAAAACAACGCTAACACACAAGACAAAAGTAAGAAAATATATGCCAACATAAATTTATTATAAAAAGTACAGGAAAGTGAGACATAAAAGTATGAAATGAAATATTCATACTAACAAATACCATCACGATAATTATCTCCAATAAATTATAAAATTCTCAAACAAAAAGAATACAAAAGATGTATTTATAAATATTTAGGAGTGATAAAGTGATTAGAATTTGCTTCCCAAGAAACTGGAATAAAAGCAAAGAAAAGATATTTAAGGCTGAAACATAGTAAAGGTGAAATGAATGGTGTTTGCTATTCATGCTCTCACCTAGTATGAACGATTGATTGCAGAGTTCTTTTTTTTTTTTTTTTCAAGCATCAAAATCTATGTTTTGTTATAATTTTACCAAACACCTCTATTAATTTCCACAAGGTATTCTTCATCAAAACCTAGGTTTTTTGAGAAGCTATGTTTTCAGCTTTTTCTCTCCCATTTACCATGATTAGTATTTTTTTAGTATCAGTCAATATCCTTAAGAGATTTTTTAATACCTTTTTATACCCTGAAATATTTTTTCAAGATTAGTCATTACCCTGATTTTTTTTCAATATCCTAATTTTTTTAAAGATCAGGAAATATTTTTTCAGTGTCTTTTTAGTACTCGTTAGTACCATGATTTTTTTTTTCAAAGATTGTCAGTACCCTAATTTTTTTTTTCAAGACCAGTTGTTATCCTGAAATATTTTTTCAATATCCTAAAGTAAATTTTTAAGACCGTGAGAAGTATCTTTTCAGTACCAATCAGTATTAAGTACTTCATCTGATCCTTAATATAAGGCATCAACTAGCAAGTGCATTTGGTCTTTTTTATAAGGCACTTGCTTGTTTCTAATGATGATTAATTGTTTTTTTTTTCCATGTATGTTCATCATTAACGGGGGTAATAGATGAGGGTAATAATAATATAACATTAGAGTTTAGAGCAACTAGTAGGAGTAATATTGAAAATTATTTAATTTTTAGGACAACTTTATTGACTTTAACTGTTTTTATTGGTTTGTGTGAATTGTTAGTTGGTGCCTTATAATAAGGACCAAAGGGAGTATCTTTTTAGTACCTATCAATACTCTGAAATATTTTTTCAAGATTAGTTGTTACCCTAAAATTTTTTTTAATATCCTAAAATAAATATTTAAAACCATGAGAAGTATCTTTTCTATACCAATCGGTATTAAGTATCTTTTTAGTATCTGTCAATATCCTAAAATATTTTTTCAAGATCAGTTGTCACCCTGAAATATTTTTTTAATATCGTAAAATAAACTTTTAAGATCATAAAATATTTCAGGACTGGTACCAAAAAAATGATTTTCATAATTTACGAGGTAAAAATGACTTTTGCATAATAGCTTTTGGGATTTACAAGGTAAAAATGATTTTTGGAAAATATTTTTTAAAAAATAGATTTTAGATATTAGTGACATTAGGACTGAACACCAGCTAAGGAATACTCATGAGTATCTCCTTCCTAACCCCAATGTGATTGGCAAGGGGCGGTCCCTTATTGTATTCTTAAATGATAAGCAATCTACTTGTTCTTGAATCTCGAGGAGTGAAAATGTTGATGTGTTAGTGTGGTGGCAGTAAATTGTTGGATGGAAGGAGGTTATTGAGATTGGTGGCCAGTGGGATAATGGAATGGAGAAGGAGGCTATAAAATTCTAGGGCTTTGTAGAAATTTAAATCTGAATGGATCTCCTGACTAATTCTATAAGATAATTTATAATATAATGAGATTCATAATGTTTACTAAATTATATTCATTGATATTAATTAGATATCTTCTTATGTGTACGAATTTATTTTAAATGTTTAGATTTTCAAAATATTTTATGGACTCTATAAAACTGATTAAGTCATCACTAAAAGATATCCTCAATAAAAATTTAAGTTATTAGTATTAAAAGTGTTTGATGGAATACTAGAAAAATCCTATGGGATATACATGGTAATGTCTTTAAAAGGTTACTCTATTTTTTTTAAATGTTTTTATACTTTAATTTAATTTAATTTATTTATTTATTTATTTTTTTGCTATTTGGGTTATCACACTTGGCGATGGTTATAATTCTTTTAATAGAATTGTTTTAAAATTGATGTCAAAGGGGTTTATTTCCTCTGATTTCTTTATTTCTATTTAGTTCTTCCATTTTCAACATCTTGAACTTGTTTTGTCTTAACTAATATTAGGATGTCGCCTTATCATTTTGCCGGTGTACGTGCAATCTGTCGTGTATTTTTTATTTGCTTTTCAAAGGTTCAGGTAAATCAAGGCTTAAAAACTAGATAGGGTGAAGGAGCATTTTTGCCAATCAATTATTAGTCTAAGAGCGATTTTACCAACTAACTTTTATTAGAACCAAAAATGCCAAAGAACAATTAAATGTGTTAAAAAAATACAACACCGTTAAATTCCTTCTAACTCCGTTTAGGATGAATCCCACGTGGCCTTCTCTGATCTTTTTCTTCTTGTTCGGTTTCTGAAGTCACGATTTCTTCGCTTAAAGCCAAGGACGATGAACAAATATCAAACAATTCACGCTCAGATTTCGTCCCAAAGCACACTGAACATAACCATATTTCTGGATTTTCCTTTGATGAACAAGAACTTCCTAAGAATCCCTTCCCTCTGAATTCCAACTTTTTCCAGAACTCTCTGGGACGCCACATTCTCAACATCAACAAGAGCTTCAAGTCTCTCCAAATTTTAGTCTAACTTCCAGCTTATCTGCGCTTACAAGGTAAATTATTTTTGGGTGTAATTTAAATTAACTTCCCTTTCCATTAAAAATGATCATCTTTAAAAAAAGGGTCTAAACTAACGCAATATGGGTTGGAATCAGAATTGTAGACAGCATGATAATACATTTCGTAATGTCCTAATGATAATGTTGTAAAGTAATTATTTCAAGAATAATTTTCTCTAAAAAAGCTGTATCTGTACAAGAAAAAGTTGGGGCAGAAAAATAATAAAACTAAAATACCCAAGAAAAAAAGCTAAAGACTTTAAAGTAACATATTCGAACAATATGAGAGAGAGCATGTTTGTCTGTGAGTTCTGAGAAACTCTCTCACCTTTGAAACCCAGTAATCAGCAACACATGGGCACAAGGGTCCGAATATTGGAAGGAAAAAACAGACCAGAAGACGACGAAGAGAGTTTTAGGTGAAAGCTCTCTCTCTTATCTTTCTCTTTCTCTTGGACTTTCTCTCTCCTCTACATGTTCTTTTACTTCTCTCACCACATAGTAACTTTCACCGCCTTCGTCGTAATCCCATTCCCCCTATATTTTGACCTTAAAACATACCCTAATTTAGCGGATTTTGCTCTCGCTTTGTCGTTCCCTGAGTAGCATTGAACAGAAACAGAACCAATCGCACGATCGTCGACGCAGATCGCTCAGCACCACGAGAAATTGGAGGGGATGTTTTGGATGAAATCGATGATGGCGTCTTTGCTTGTGTAGGGTTGCCAGGAGCAAAATTTGGCCTCTCGTTTATCGGTTGCCCAGACCATTAAATCGTCTACATCGGAGAGAACAAATGGTCGAAGAGAGATCTGAGTCAAATCGAGAGTGTGTTGTTCCAGAGAAAAGGTGAAGCACTTCAAATGCCTCGTAGATTCAACCTAAACGGAGTTAGAAAAAATTTAACGGTGTTGTATTTTTTTAACAAATTCAATTGTTTGTTGGTCTTTTTGGTCCTAGTAAAAGTTAGTTGGTAAAATCGCTCTTAGACTAATAGTTGATTAGCAAAAACACTTCTTCACCCAAACTATATATATATATATAGACTCACTACGTCAGATTTCAGAAAACGCTACTATATATAACTACTAATTATAGACTTGCTACGATTACATTGTGCCAAAATACAATCACCCAACGTTCAATACATCATATTACAATTCATGCACTACAAGCCCAATAAATTTGGGTTATGCCTCCAGCACACCATCAATACCATAGAGCAACATAACAACTAACAATTTGAGTATTGTATAGTTACAATTTTTTCACATATAAGTAATATAATTTTCAGAGTCATTTGACTCAATTGACACCAAGCACCTCTTCAAGCCTTGATTTAAGCAATAGGTTGTGATTAAGTTTGACTTCGATGGATGCGTCAGTTCTTTCTACTTGGTAAGGATGACCGAAAAAAGTAAAAATCAATCATCTTTAGCGAGGGAAAAACTTGCTGATAGACATCTCATTAATGGATGAGGAGACAGAGTAGTTGGTGGAGTGATCAAAATTAGGACCATGTTCAACATTGTAACGTCTTCTTCTACCTTGCATGAAAAATGCAGGTTCTAGAGGATATGGTAATTCAACTGTAACGTTGCTTAGATAGGAAGCAACATTTCCCATTGTAGGCCTATCATCTGGATTTTCTTGAACGCACAATAAACCAATTTGAATGCACCTATACACTTCTTGTTGAGAATATGATTCTTTCACTGCTGGATCCATCAATTCTTCTATTGATTCTTCCTTCCATTTTCTCCAAGCCTGCAACAATTCATATATTAATTAGTATCAATTTTAACAATGTAGTTAATAATGTTATTATTATCATAGTCTTCTTGTTCTATATACATGAAGATACAAAGAAGACAAAGAAAAATCATTCATACTCACATAGCTCAAAAGATCATCGATGCGGCATGAATCATAAGAACAAGAATTCTTTCTTCCACTGATAATCTCAAGCATCATGACTCCAAAACTAAAGACGTCGGATTTTATAGAAAAATATCCATGCATGGCATACTCTGGAGATATATAACCACTAAACACAATATAAGTTGTTAGTATTTGAACAATTATTAATATAAAAGCATGGAAGAGGAAGGAAAGAAAATTTCACACTCACTATGTTCCAACAATCCTAGTTGTGCTTCCTTCAATTTGGTCCAATGTTATTAGTCTTGTCATGCCAAAATCTGAGATTTTTGGATTCATGTTGCTATCTAACAAAACATTGCTTGGTTTTAGATCACGATGTGTATGATCTTAAGACGAGAGTCTTCATGCAAATATAGGATTCCTCGAGCAATTCCTCTTATAATCTTAAAACGTTCGGCCCAAGTTAATTCTCTTTGCTTCAAAGGATCTAAATTTTAGTGGTCATTAATTAGTAAAAATATTTTAAATAATCAACCACAACACGATACATCTTCCTATATGAACTAAAGAACGTGGAGAAAATAATTAAATTTATGATAGAAAACCTTTTGAAACTATGAAACGTAGGTATTTGGATGACATACCAAATAGAAAGTGATTAAGGCTTTTGTTAGGCACATATTCATAGACGAGTATCTTCTCTTCGTCTTCAAGACAAAATCCTAGTAGCCTCACTAAATTTCTATGTTGAAGTTTAGCTATAAGCAAAACCTCATTTTTAAATTCTTCAACTCCCTGCAAAGAAGTTCTTGACAATCTCTTTACAGCTATCTCTTGTCCATTATGAAGAACTCCCTAAAACTTTAACCCATCAGTTAACAAGATATGGATTTTTTTTCCAAACAAAAAAAAAAACCCCCCACTAATGTATGATCTATAATTTGTCACAATTATTGCCTTGTAAACTTCTCCAAATCCACCTTTGCCAATCCTGCTTCCTTCAGAAAAATTGTTCGTAGCTACTTTAATTATAGCCATGTCAATTTGCAAGGCATCCATTGTGGAAACAATTTCAACCCCAACTATATAAAATGTTAAATAACATCCCTGTAACAATCTTTAAATAATTCAAACCTTCCTATTTGGGCGTGAATCGTGATTGCTACAGAATCAGACCTCATTAAATAATTCAATTGAAGCATTAAATAATTCAATCTTTAACCAAGTATAACTCATGCGCATTTTCCAATTGAAATGACGCTGTAAAGGCCTAATATTATATGCAGTGACAGTATAGATCATTTTCCCCGTGCGTCCAATATTTTGAAAAAAATGGGAATACGGGAAATAGTAAAAAAAAATTGATCAAAATATTGGACGCACGGGAAACAAGAAAAGAAAGATACGTAAAAAAAAAATATATAGATCACAAGGATAACAGTGAATTTGACTAACATCAAACCTTCCTATTTGGGCGTGAATCGTGATTGCTACAGAATCAGATCCTCCTTAAATAATTCAATTGAAGCATTAAATAATTCAATCTTTGACCAAGTATACAAAAATAATTCATTCGGCCGTGATTGTCGCTAATACAAATTCATGTGCATTTTCCAATTGAAACAACACAATAAAGGCCTCACTACACCTAATGTTATATGTAGTGACAGTATAAAGCATATCCCCGTATATATATATAGTGGTCCAAACTTTTTTGTTTTTTTATTAATATTGGTCCAAAATCCAAATGAATTAATAGTATTGACATATATTTATAAATTTTTTTGAAGCAGATATATGTACTGGATATGAAAGAAAAAAAGTTCAGACACTGACCGTTAGCCCCCGTCGGCGAGGGTGTCGACGTTCCAGAATGTTGATAAAATGGATAAGTTTCATAGCGAACAAAGCAACTGGGCAACATTACACTTTGTCCAATGCTACCTCCGCAACACGACGTCGTGATCTCCTCTATCGCATCCCGGACACACCGCCTGCAGTCGCCGGCGGCTAAGTCCGGCGTGCACTGAGCCAATCCGTACAGCGTCGTGTTGCCCGACGCGTCACCTTGCTGAACACCATACTTGGAATCAGATTTCCCAAGAGCCTCAGCTGCTTCATCTACCAGATCATTCAAAATAGATCCCAACGTATCATAAAAACGACGAGTTCTTAAAAGCATAGGGTCGCCCAACGGAATCTTGATCTGATATCTCGGCCATTCTTCCATGGAAGAGAAAATAAGCCTATGGGAATACCGAAGCAAGCACTCGTTGTACCAAATAATGGCTTCTTTCGCTGAAGGACACGAGGAGCTTATTCTTTGTGTGGCGAAGTTAACGCACTCGCTGCACAGTGGATACGGGACATCCCCGCGGCAGATGAAGAGGCCATATACGGTGTTTGCTCCGCCGGTGCCGCCCATGGTGGCGTTGTAGAATCTGGTGCCGCCGGTGGCGTTGGAGGAGAGGGAGGAGAGGAGGGTGGCGAGGTTGCTTTGGAAGGTGCCGTTAGGAGTGAAAGTGATGTTGGCTGTGCAGTTGACGTCGTTGAATACAGAGGCGGCTGATTGGGTGGCGCTGAAGATGATGATGAAGAAGAAGAAGAAGAAGAAGAAAAAAATCATTGTGATTACTGGAGAAAGAATAATGTTTAGTTAAAGCTATATTATGAGCGGTGAGATAGATATAGATTTTTTTAGTTGCTTACAGCAGTGATCAATCATTTTTTATTTTATAAAGTGTTAATGACTAATTAAATAATTTAAGTAAATTCATCAATATCAAATAAAAGAATCTTAGGAGGCGGTGTGTGTGAAATTCACATTATAACGCGCACAAAAAAAGATAAAAGTTAAAGGGAAAATCCCTTTAAAGTTCCAAGGAACTATGAAAATGTTAAAAAAGTCTCGCAGAAAATTTTGATGTTAAAACAAATCTCATTAATAACTCCTTCAGTAAGTGATTAATAACTTCATGGTTTTTAACAACTCTTTAGGACATTTTTTACATTAGAATTTTTTGTGGGATTTTTTTGACATTTTCTTGATCCTTTAGGACCTTAAAGCGTTTTTCCCAAAATTAAACAAATAAATAAGTGGGGAGAGTGAGAGCCAGCTGAGTTTCTTGCCTCACATTGATGGACAGACTAGATTTAACTCCTGTAATCCCTTTTTTTTTTTTTTGGGAAAATCTAATGGGTATGGGTATAGAACCTAAAATCAAATTAATTTTATAATTATCATTTTTTAAATCATCTTTTTATTTAGAAATTTCCGGTTGAAAAATATATATATACCTCACGTCCATATATATCAGAGCTCACGCTCCCCATCAAAGTGTTGAGTGGTAAAGATAAATATATGAACTTAGTTTTTATTACCTCCTTGGCTTGTGGCCTATCTTACATTTTGTGACTAGTGATGATAAAAGGGTTCAGGTTCTTTCTTCCCCCCCGGGGGGGACCCAATATTCTCCACCCTTCATATTCACCACCACCACTACCAAAATATCATCATCAACAGTCCATATTAGAAAAGTATAATAAAGGTAAAAAGTAGTTTATTAGAATCGTTTTACTTCCTACCATTAATAATCCTAACTTTGCTTATAAGTACCATTACTTTAAAAAAAAAAAAAATCAGAATCTATAGTGTAAATTTCAAGAATTTATTTATTTATTTATTTTTATTTTTTGCATCAAGTTCATAGTAATAATTTAAAATGAAAAAGGAAAAAAGGCGTACAGCTAGAATGGGGCCTAGATCTTTTTTCATATATACCATACACCCATTGTGAGTAATAACCGTCTCACCAATACAGATATGTTATCTAGTATACATGTAACCTTTGGTGGGGAATAACCATCCCAACTTTATTTATATATCCATCTATCTCATGTGCCAATTATCAACATAAATCGTGGTGAGGAATAACCGTCTCACCCATACATATCCATCACACACATGTATAAACATTATTAATTATATTCCATAAATAAATATATATCATATACCTTCGAAAATGATTTTCCCTTCATGAAAATAAATTTGTCAAATTTTTGAAAACATAAAGAAGGTTTGAAATCAAATTAATCAATCAAAAAGAGAGATTGAAAGAATGTATATAAAAATAAATAAATATTTGGAAAAAAGTTTTTCTTTCATAAGAAAATAAATCAATTCAATATTTTGAAAACATAAAGGAGGATTTGAAAACAACGCTAATACACAAGACAAAAGTAAGAAAATATATGCCAACATAAATTTATTATAAAAAGTACAGGAAAGTGAGACATAAAAGTATGAATTGAAATATTCATACTAACAAATACCATCACGATAATTATCTCCAATAAATTATAAAATTCTCAAACAAAAAGAATACAAAAGATGTATTTATAAATATTTAGGAGTGATAAAGTGATTAGAATTTGCTTCCCAAGAAACTGGAATAAAAGCAAAGAAAAGATATTTAAGGCTGAAACATAGTAAAGGTGAAATGAATGGTGTTTGCTATTCATGCTCTCACCTAGTATGAACGATTGATTGCAGAGTTCTTTTTTGTTTTTTTTTTTTCCCATGCATCGAAATCTAGGTTTTGTTATAATTTTACCAAACACCTCTATTAATTTCCAGAAGTTATTCTTCATCAAAACCTAGGTTTTTTGAGAAGCTATTTTTTCAGCTTTTTCTCTCCCCTATACCATGATTAGTATTTTTTTTAGTATCAGTCAGTATCCTTAAGAGATTTTTTAGTACCTTTTTGTACCCTGAAATATTTTTTCAATATTAGTCACTACCCTGATTTTTTTTTTCAATATCCTAATTTTTTTAAATATTAGGAAATATTTTTTCAGTATCTTTTTAGTACCCGTTAGTACCATTATTTTTTTTTTCAAAGATTGTCGGTACCCTAATTTTTTTTTTCAAGATCAGTTGTTATTCTGAAATATTTTTTCAATATCCTAAAGTAAATTTTTAAGACAATGAGAAGTATCTTTTCAGTACTAATCAGTATTAAATACTTCATCTGATCTTTAATATAAGGCATCAACTAGTAAGTGCATTTGATCTTTTTTATAAAGCACTTGTTTGTTTCTAATGAGGATTAATTGTTTTTTTTTTCTATGTATGTTCATCATTACCGGGGGTAACAGATGAGAGTAATAATAATATAACATTAGAGTTTAGAGCAACTAGTAGGGGTAATATTGGAAATTATTTAATTTTTAGGACAACTTTATTGACTTTAACTGTTTTTATTGGTTTGTGTGAATTATTAGTTGGTGCCTTATAATAAGGACCAAAGGGAGTATCTTTTTAGTACCTGTCAATACCCTGAAATATTTTTTCAAGATTAGTTGTTACCTAGAAATTTTTTTTAATATCCTAAAATAAATACTTAAAACCATGAGAAGTATCTTTTCAACACTAATCAATATTAAGTATCTTTTTAATACCTATCAATACTCTAAAATATTTTTTCAACATCAGTTGTCACCTTGAAATATTTTTTTAATATCGTAAAATAAACTTTTAAGATCATGAAATATTTCAGGGTACTGACTGATATTGAAAAAATGATTTTCACAATTTACGAGGTAAAAATGGCTTTTGCATAATAGCTTTTGGGATTTACAAGGTAAAAATGATTTTTGGAAAATAATTTTTAAAGAATAGCTTTTAGATATTAGTGACAGTAGGACTGAACACCAGCTAAGGAATACTCATGAGTATCTCCTTCCTAACACCAATGTGATTGGCAAGAGGCGGTCCCTTATTGTATACTTAAATGATAAGCAATCTACTTGTTCTTGAATCTCGAGAAGTGAAAATGTTGATGTGTTAGTGTGGTGGCAGTAAATTGTTGGAAGGAGGTTATTGAGATTGGTGGCCAGTGGGATAATGGAATGGAGAAGGAGGCTATAAAATTCTAGGGCTTTGTAGAAATTTAAATCTGAATAGATCTCCTGACTAATTCTATAAGATAATTTATAATATAATGAGATTCATAATATTTACTAAATTATATTCATTAATATTAATTAGATATCTTCTTATGTGTACGAATTTATTTTAAATGTTTAGATTTTCAAAATATTTTATGGACTCTATAAAACTGATTAAGCCATCACTAAAAGATATCCTCAATAAAAATTTAAGTTATTAGTATTAAAAGTGTTTGATGGAATACTAGAAAAATCCTATGGGATATACATGGTAATGCCTTTAAAAGGTTACTCTATTTTTTTTTTTAATGTTTTTATAATTTAACTTTTTTTTTTTTTTGCTATTTGGGTTATCACACTTGGCGATGGTTATAATTCTTTTAATAGAATTGTTTTAAAATTGATGTTAAAGGGGTTTATTTCCTCTGATTTCTTTATTTCTATTTAGTTCTTCCATTTTCAACATCTTGAACTTTTTGGGCCAAAAAAAAAAAAAAAGAATCTGGAACTTGTTTTGTCTTAACTAATATTAGGATGTCGCCTTATCATTTTGCCGGTGTACGTGCAATCTGTCGTGTATTTTTTATTTTCTTTTCAAAGGTTCAGGTAAATCAAGGCTTAAAAACTAGATATATATATAGACTCACAACGTCAGAATTCAGAAAACGCTACTATATATAACTACTAATTATAGACTCGCTACGATTACATTGTGCCAAAATACAATCACCCAATGTTCAATACATCATATTACAATTCATGCACTACAAGCCCAAGAAATTTGGGTTATGCCTCCAGCAGACCAGCACACCATCAATACCATAGAGTAACATAACAACTAACAATTTGAGTATTGTATAGTTACAATTTTTTCACATATAAGTAATATAATTTTCAGAGTCATTTGACTCAATTTACACCAACCACCTCTTCAAGCCTTGACTTAAGCAATAGGTTGTGATTAAGTTTGACTTCGATGGATGCGTCAGTTCTTTCTACTGGGTAAGGATGACCAAAAAAAGTAGAAAGCAATCATCTTTAGCGAGGGAAAAATTTGCTGATAGACATCTCATTAATGGATGAGGAGACAGAGTAGTTGGTGGAGTGATCAAAATTAGGACCATGTTCAACATTGTAACGTCTTCTTCTACCTTGCATGAAAAATGCAGGTTCTAGAGGATATGGTAATTCAACTGTAACGTTGCTTAGATAGGAAGCAACGTTTCCCATTGTAGGCCTATCATCTGGATTTTCTTGAACGCACAATAAACCAATTTGAATGCACCTATACACTTCTTGTTGAGAATATGATTCTTTCACTGCTGGATCCATCAATTCTTCTATTGATTCTTCCTTCCATTTTCTCCAAGCCTGCAACAATTCATATATTAATTAGTATCAATTTTAACAATGTAGTTAATAATGTTATTATTATCATAGTCTTCTT
Source organism: Acacia crassicarpa (assembly GCA_034222035.1). NCBI lineage: Eukaryota > Viridiplantae > Streptophyta > Magnoliopsida > Fabales > Fabaceae > Acacia > Acacia crassicarpa. The sequence goes on along the minus strand of JAWXYG010000001.1, from coordinate 42,155,270 downwards.
GTTCTATATACATGAAGATACAAAGAAGACAAAGAAAAATCATTCATACTCACATAGCTCAAAAGATCATCGATACGGCATGAATCATAAGAACAAGAATTCTTTCTTCCACTGATAATCTCAAGCATCATAACTCCAAAACTAAAGACGTCGGATTTTATAGAAAAATATCCATGCATGGCATACTCTGGAGATATATAACCACTAAACACAATATAAGTTGTTAGTATTTGACCAATTATTAATATAAAAGCATGGAAGAAGGAAGGAAAGAAAATTTCACACTCACTATGTTCCAACAATCCTAGTTGTGCTTCCTTCAATTTGGTCCAATGTTATTAGTCTTGCCATGCCAAAATCTGAGATTTTTGGATTCATGTTGCTATCTAACAAAACATTGCTTGGTTTCAGATCACGATGTATGATCTTAAGACGAGAGTCTTCATGCAAATAGAGAATTCCTCGAGCAATTCCTCTTATAATCTTAAACCGTTCGGCCCAAGTTAATTCTCTTTGCTTCAAAGGATCTAAATTTTAGTGGTCATTAATTAGTAAAAATATTTTAAATAATCAACCAAAACACGATACATCTTCCTATATGAACCAAAGAACGTAGAGAAAATAATTAAATTTATGATAGAAAACCTTTTGAAACTATGAAATGTAGGTATTTGGATGACATACCAAATAGAAAGTGATTAAGGCTTTTGTTAGGCACATATTCATAGACGAGTATCTTCTCTTTGTCTTCAAGACAGAATCCTAGTAGCCTCACTAAATTTCTATGTTGAAGTTTAGCTATAAGCAAAACCTCATTTTTAAATTCTTCAACTCCCTGCGAAGAAGTTCTTGACAATCTCTTCACAGCTATCTCTTGTCCATTACGAAGAACTCCCTAAAACTTCAACCCATCAGTTAACAAGATATGGATTTTTTTCCAAAAAACAAAAAAACCCCACTAATGTATGATCTGTAATTTGTCACAATTATTACCTTGTAAACTTCTCCAAATCCACCTTTGCCAATCCTGCTTCCTTCAGAAAAATTGTTCGTAGCTACTTTAATTATAGCCATGTCAATTTGCAAGGAATCCATTGTGGAAACAATTTCAACCCCAACTATATAAAATGTTAAATAACATCTCTGTAACAATCCAGTTAGCTTATGCAAAATCTAAAGGCCTTAATATTCTAGATAGCTGAAACATTAATCGTATATAGACAGTATTATATATGTCATTTCTTACAGTTTTCCGAGAGATCAATGGTTCTTTGTGATTTCTTCTTTGAATTTGTGGGTACCATATAGTTGCACAAAACGACTATCGCCACCAAAACAATAATCGAGGGGACAATAATTGCAATAATTTGTGTACGCAGTTTATTGTTTTTCCCTGCACGCATCAGCATTCACATCACTTCAGGAAATTTAAAAATAAAAAATAAAAAACAATCAGCATTCACATCACACATCGGATGATATTAACAGCCACATGTTAAATAGAATGAATGTCATACTTTCTTTCTTTTCTTTTCTTTTTTTACGGACAAGAACTTTAATTATTAAAAGTGAAAAGTTTGACTATAGCAAGATAAATAATATACAATTAAGTATATATTTTTTAATTTCATTATAAAGCGTTGAGTACAGTTATATATATTAAGTACTATATCAACTTCATGATACTCCATGATGAACTCTTTCAAAACTTGTTTCACATCTCATACTTTATCAAAAAATTATGTCACTTTTGTTATGGAAAGTTACCTTCAGCATCTACAATTAGTATATACATATTAAAATACCGTATATGATAATGGGGTAGGTGCAAATGGAAGTGTGGATAAAATAATAGTTTAATGTCCTTTTTTCTTGATTAACGTGCTTATATCATGTTCCCTTGCCTAACGCAGTTAATTTGAAACTTAACAATTATTTTGTTTCTGGGCTTGTGATCGTCGATCTAAGATAAATTATTATCCTTATATTCATAAACTAGATAAGAGGAATAATGATGGTAATAGATTTTCGGTGATTAATTTTATTCCTGCACATATATATTCTATAGACAACTCTAAGAATAATTCTACACAAAATGCCTAATATATATATATATGGGTAAAGGATTTCTCCTGTCACTGGAGATAGAGTTATCTCCAGTGACCCCAAAACTACGTCATTTTAGATTAATGAAGGGTTTGTTAGTAATTTTAGGTGAATCAATGAAGAGTGTTTTTGTAATTCTGTTTATTTTCTAATCATATACATTTTACCAAAACACCCTTCATTAATTCACTTGAAATTACTAACAAACCCTTCATTAATCCAAAACGTCGTAGTTTTGAACTCACTGGAGATACAGGAGAAATCTTTTTCCCTATATATATATATATATAGTGGTCCAAACTTTTTTGTTTTTTTATTAATATTGGTCCAAAATCCAAATGAATTAATAGTATTGACATATATTTATAAATTTTTTTGAAGCAGATATATGTACTGGATATGAAAGAAAAAAGTTCAGACACTGACCGCTAGCCCCCGACGGCGAGGGTGTCGACGTTCCGGAATGTTGATAAAATGGATAAGTTTCATAGCGAACAAAGCAACTGGGCAACATTACACTTTGTCCAATGCTACCTCCGCAACACGACGTCGTGATCTCCTCTATCGCATCCCGGACACACCGCCTGCAGTCGCCGGCGGCTAAGTCCGGCGTGCACTGAGCCAATCCGTACAGCGTCGTGTTGCCCGACGCGTCACCTTGCTGAACACCATACTTGGAATCAGATTTCCCAAGAGCCTCAGCTGCTTCATCTACCAGATCATTCAAAATAGATCCCAACGTATCGTAAAAACGACGAGTTCTTAAAAGCATAGGGTCGCCCAACGGAATCTTGATCTGATATCTCGGCCATTCTTCCATGGAAGAGAAAATAAGCCTATGGGAATACCGAAGCAAGCACTCGTTGTACCAAATAATGGCTTCTTTCGCTGAAGGACACGAGGAGCTTATTCTTTGTGTGGCGAAGTTAACGCACTCGCTGCACAGTGGATACGGGACATCCCCGCGGCAGATGAAGAGGCCATATACGGTGTTTGCTCCGCCGGTGCCGCCCATGGTGGCGTTGTAGAATCTGGTGCCGCCGGTGGCGTTGGAGGAGAGGGAGGAGAGGAGGGTGGCGAGGTTACTTTGGAAGGTGCCGTTAGGAGTGAAAGTGATGTTGGCTGTGCAGTTGACGTCGTTGAATACAGAGGCGGCTGATTGGGTGGCGCTGAAGATGACGATGAAGAAGAAGAAGAAGAAAAAAATCATTGTGATTACTGGAGAAAGAATAATGTTTAGTTAAAGCTATATTATGAGCGGTGAGATAGATATAGATTTTTTTAGTTGCTTACAGCAGTGATCAATCATTTTTTATTTTATAAAGTGTTAATGACTAATTAAATAATTTAAGTAAATTCATCAATATCAAATAAAAGAATCTTAGGAGGCGGTGTGTGTGAAATTTACATTATAACGCGCACAAAAAAAGATAAAAATTAAAGGGAAAATCCCTTTAAAGTTCCAAGAAACTATGAAAATGTTAAAAAAGTCTCGCAGAAAATTTTGATGTTAAAATAAATCTCATTAACAACTCCTTCAGTAAGTAATTAATAACTTCATGGTTTTTAACAACTCTTTAGGACATTTTTTACAATAGAATTTTTTGTGGGATTTTTTTGACATTTTTTTGATCCTTTAGGACCTTAAAGCGTTTTTCCCAAAATTAAACAAATAAATAAGTGGGGAGAGTGAGAGCCAGCTGAGTTTCTTGCCTCACATTGATGGACAGACTAGATTTAACTCCTGTAATCCTTTTTTTTTTTTTTGGGAAAATCTAATGGGTATGGGTATAGAACCTAAAATCAAATTAATTTTATAATTATCATTTTTTAAATCATCTTTTTATTTAGAAATTTCCGGTTGAAAAATATATATATACCTCACGTCCATATATATCAGAGCTCACGCTCCCCATCAAAGTGTTGAGTGGTAAAGATAAATATATGAACTTAGTTTTTATTACCTCCTTGGCTTGTGGCCTATCTTACATTTTGTGACTAGTGATGATAAAAGGGTTCAGGTTCTTTCTTCCCCCCCGGGGGGGGACCCAATATTCTCCACCCTTCATATTCACCACCACCACTACCAAAATATCATCATCAACAGTCCATATTAGAAAAGTATAATAAAGGTAAAAAGTAGTTTATTAGAATCGTTTTACTTCCTACCATTAATAATCCTAACTTTGCTTATAAGTACCATTATTTTTTAAATAAAAAAAAATCAGAATCTATAGTGTAAATTTCAAGAATTTATTTATTTTTATTTTTTGCATCAAGTTCATAGTAATAATTTAAAATGAAAAAGGAAAAAAGGCGTACAGCTAGAATGGGGCCTAGATCTTTTTTCTTTCCCCCAGTTTTCTTTTGTACTCTTTAGTATGGATTGTTGATGATGATTTATGTAATTGGTGATGGTAATGGTGGTGTGGTGATGAAGATGAAGAGTGGAGAATATGAAAATGAGAGAGAGAGGGAGAGAGAATGTGAAAGAAATGGTTAGAGGAAGAGAGATGACAAATCACCAAATTTTATAGCAGCCTCTTTTATTAGTAAGTGGGGTATTTCAGTATTTTCATATTGCAATAGATGGAAGTTTGTTGGGTATAACATTTTGCCCCAATTTAATTTGAAAGTTTATGGTAACTTTTGCTCCAAAAAATAGTTTATGATTACTATTAAACTTTTAATAAAAGTTAAATGTTATTTTAGCACATTAACCCATGATGATAAAATTATAGGTAGGTGACCATCATTTTCTTCATTTTTTGCGTAAGAATTTTTAAATGATACTCCTCTTGTCTGTAATATAAGTCACCTACAACTAATTTACCAGAACAAGTAAATGACAATTCACTTATTAAATATGTCTTAAATTGAAATACATTTTCTAACTTTGCCCATATTAAATAAGGTTTTGAAGGACAATAAAAATATAAAGAGTCATATTTACACATTAATTACAGGAACCAAATTGATTAGAAAAAATATTAACCCATCCCCCAAGTGACTTATGCTCCCTTCGAAAATTAAAAATACAAAGAGACACTTCTAGAAGAATTCTTTGATCCATAATATAAGTCACTTAGATAATAGTTAATGCTTATTTGTCAATGTAATTAATTTTTTAATGCAACTCATTGTGTAGTACTCTCTTTGGTCCTATTTATAAGAGCTTGATAACCAAATTAATTAAGAGGTTTAAGAAAGTTGTTAAAATTAGTTAAAAAATTATAAGCATGTCTTAAAATAAACCCTTTTCCAAGTATGTCCTTATTTATAAGAGGCGAATAAAAGAGAAAAATATAATTAATACTCTATCACCAACCATTTAATTATATATATATATATATATATATATATATATATATATATATATATATATATATTAGGGCAACAAATGAGAACAACTTATTAAATATTCAAACAATTCTTGTCAAGTTCTTATAAAAATGATCAAAACAATTCAAATTTTATACTCTTATAAACAAGGTTCTAAAACCTAAACCGGTCAATTCGAACCGAAAACTGGTGAATCTGTTAGAAGACCAGTCTGAGCTAGTGGTAAAATCGGGGTCTTGTGTTGATCGAGCCACAGTTTTTTTTTTTTTTTTTGGGAAAAAAAAGTAGCCTAAAAGCTGAAACTGAAACTCACCGTTGGATCGACGGTGAGAAAAGAGACAAGAGGAGAGAGAGATTTGAGTTAGGTGCATATTTTTTTGTGCAAGCATTGAAGGAGAAATAAGAGACGGAGAAGAAAAGGGAGAAGGAGAGCAATGGCAAGCTAGAGTAGCGCGAGAGGGAAAGTGAACACATAGAAGGAGAACGAGGAGAGAAAGAGAAAGAGATCTGGTCATAGTCACCATCGAATTTGTCAAAGAAGGTCATGGTTTTGAAGTCCTCTCTCACTAATTTCTCAGTGAAGGTCATTGATTGGGAAAAAAGAAGGAATTAATCAGATTGTGAAGGAGGGAGCTAGGAAAAGTTGTGAGTGGTTTTGTTGAAGAGCATTTTGAATGTAAAACTAGGAGATGTAAGTAAAGATTGGTGTTAGAAAGAAGAAGACAATGTAATGCCTTGTCCCCTAATGTGCAATGACCAAAAAGAAAAAGGTGTTTCATTTTCCAATGACCAATGGATAAAGATTGGTGTTGGATATTTCCCAGAACCCCCAGATTTTGTTATTTCCATGGTTTGAAAAAGATCCACCTATCTAATGAAAAAAAAAATGCAGCTAAGCCTATAATAATATATTGATGATGCTCATGTAGTAGGCAAGTACAAGTAGGTATGTGCAACTGGCGGGCGGGGTTGCCCCAGGATAATCCGCAGCCTTCCTGTTTATATTACACAAGTACAAGTATTCCCATTCCTGTGGTTAAACCTGTAGTAAAACGGGTACGGTCAAACAGGTCCAGGGAACCCATTTAAAAACAAAACATTTTTTTTAAAAAAAAAAATGGATTAGTAGAAGATCCTTTAGAGATTGAAAATGGCATAATTATGATGATCGATGGAGAGTACAAATTTCTAGCTCAAATTTGTGGGGGAAGATCACCTTATAACTCCAATAGGAGTAGGCAAATCTAAAGAAAGAAAAAACGTCTTTAACATTGTCCATCGAGTCAGATTCCAATCGACAACACAAAATATAAAAGAAAAGAAAAATGGCAAAGCAACTAAATCAAGTTTAAAAATAATTTTGACAACAATTTCCACCCTAACAATAATTTTGATAAAACCAATTAACAACAACTCAATCAAAGCCAACTTAATCAATAGTTACCTTTTCCGCTAGAAACCGAGAAGCCGAACGTGAAGGTTGAGGCCGACCGTGAGGGTTGAGGCCGAGCACAAGAGGCTAAGATTGAGATTGAGAGAGATGAGAGATGGAGAAATGTCAAGAGGCTGAACTTTGGGTGGGATCCGAGACTCCAAGAGAGATGGGAGATGGAGATAGTGAGCAATCTAATCACTAGTTACTCCAACCGAGACCGCCACTCCAGCGAGACAAGAGCATGAGATGGCCAGAGGCTGGCCGAGATCGAGATAGACGAGAGACGTAGAAATGTCGAGACTAGACAACAGTGAGACGACCTAAGAGACCTAACCAGTCAAGCATTTTGAGTGATGTTTGAGACTGCTTCGTGGTGTTTGAGAGTTTAGAGTAAACGCTGAAGTTGAACTATGAAGGGGGGAAAAGTAATAGAATAGGTTATATGGGTAACGAGTAGTCACGTGTACCCTGTGCCTCAACATGTGACCCGCCTGTATGGGCCGCCCATAACCCGTGATGAGCCCAATTTGAGCAGGTTTAATCCAGGGGAAAATTGTGGGGTGCGGGCATTTTTGCAGGTTGCAGGTTGTTTGCTCACCCCTTAGTACAAGGTGCAGAATGGAGCAAAGTCTTTAGCAAAATTTGATGGATAACTGGATAAGTACAAGTTATTTATTTTCATAAGTAATATATATTATAAAATAATTTATTTATTACAGATTCAATTGTCATTGGTGGTATATGATATATACTGTGAAGTCAATTCATTAAAGAAATTGCAAAAAATATTTGATAAGTATATAATTATTTTGTTAGTGATTTAAGGTATTAAAGTTATATATATAATTTTGGTTAAATTATTTTTCAATTTTTTATACCTTACCAATCTAGGTTTGGGTTAACTCTGATCTGACCCACTAACCCTTGACCCAATACCTTGACCGATTCAGTAACCCGTCTGGGTTTTAGAACCATTCTCACAAAAAAGGCTGGAAGAAACATTTTTCTCTCTCAATCAAAGTCTCATTTAATGAGTAAAATTTAATTATTTATGTCAATTCAAAACAGATTTAATAAGTAAATTGTCTGATCCAGTAAATTAGTTGTTGACTTAAGGACAAATTGAATATGCACATAATAGTTCATCTAAAAACAGAATATTCAAATAACAAGATTAAGATAAACATCCACATTTGGTCGTCTAACTTTATACAAAATTTCAGTTTCGTTCCTTAATTTTAAAAAGCATGCATTTTAGTCCTTTAACCCTAACATCCTAAATGTCAAATGATATTTTTGTTTAACAATCATTGTTATCTTAAAAATTAAACTTAATATGTTAAGGTTTTAGAAATAATTTAATAATGATTAAAAATTTTAATATTATCTTTTTTATAAACGATGTTAGAGTAAAAGTATTAAAATCAATGGCGGAACTTAATAGAGACAAGGGGGGCCATCCAATTTTTTTTTAAAAAAAAAAATTTAATGGAATTTTTTTTAGTGAATAATACAATTTTGGCCCCCTAAATAAAATCAAATTTTGGGCCCCAACTTCTTTTTTTTTTTTTTTTTTACATTTTTCCTTCTTTTTATATCTTTGGTCTTATAATTTAATCTTTGTTCCATGTAGGGTCTTGTATGATTTATGTTAATCTTGTCATTCTTTTCTATATTTCATTCTAATTACTTGAAATTTTTAGTTTATCAGTAAAATTTACTTTTGTGGTGTATCCCTTACTAGTTATTATGCTTTTACCCATTCTACACTACACTTGTAGATGAACTTAATTGATTTGATTTCATGAATATTTTTTTTATTCTTTTTATTTTTAATACATTGAAAACTTTCTTTTTAAAAAAATTTTCATGGGCGCTGCCCCCGAATCCCCCACCACTATGTGCCCCCCCAAACTTTTCCTCCAAGATCCGACACTGATTAAAATGATGCTTAAAGTTAAGAAATAAAAATGAATTAACCAGACGTGAAGTTAAATGACTGTATTTTTGCCTAAGATTTATCTATTCTACTAGGCATATTACTATAAATGATTATAGTCATTACTCCCAAAAAAAAAAATGATCGTATAAAAATTATTGGTGATCAAATAAATTGATGCTTTTAACTCATAAAATTAAAAATATTATCTCAACTTTAATAAAATGTTTCTTCATGCCTTTTTATATTATATATTATCCACTGCTACTCGATCAAATTCAAGTAGACTCAAACAAATATATTTATTAATTATAAATATCATTTGTTTTTCTATAAATAGGTTTTAGTTAGTAAATGTTACTACCTCCGGTCCTAATTATAAGAGTTAGATGACTTTCTTTGAAGAGATTAAGGAAGCTAAATAAGTTATTTAATCATTTCATATGTTGTGTATCTTTATATTATATATTAGTTTATTAGTTAAACTAATTAGTTTTAAAAAAAAAAAGAAAGAATAAAAGTAGGACTTGAAACTCTCGTGGACTAATTAGAATTTGGATCACACTAAAACTTGGTATTAGTCGAAAGTGCCTTTCATGCAACAGTCAGCGTAATAACGCTCTTTTTGTTTTTGATGTCATGAATAATTTTCTATTCAAATTTTAAAACAAGTATGAGAGGTCTTAGTTTCTTTTATAAGAGGTCTTACATTTTAAATTGTGTTATTTTCCCCCAAAAAAAAAAATAGTGCAAGGTATCCATTGTATAATAATAACAACAAAAAATAAAAGCATAGCCATTTTTTTTACTAGATATAATTGATGTTGGAGAATCAACTCTGGATTTTATGCGAATTTTTATTTATTTATTTATTTGAATTATTTTACATATCCTTTTGAGCAACTGCAATATTTTACAATTTATTTTCAATGATGGCGGAGTATGGTCGTCGGACCCATATATAGTCATAGATATTAAACAAAAGAGGATGGGATTGAGAAAGAGGGGCCCAAAATTAAAGGACGTAGAAAAATAGGACAAAGCTTTTTCGAAACTGACAATGTAAACTGACAATTGCAACACCATTATTTCAATTAGTCAAACCTCTCCGCTGGCTGCTTCATAGCATATGGTTGGTGGCAACTTGCACGGGAAACGATATTTATAAGCTTCGTACTTTTTAAAAGTGCAAAATTGCAAAGAACGTCCCAAATTTATTATTAATGACAAAGAGTATTGATTATATATAACTATAAGGATATTTTTTACTTCCAAATTTATTTTTATTTTCAAAGGCATCAAGCATGCGATCCTAATTATAAAATTAAGTTGATTTTTTTTTTGGAAATTTTAAGGGAGCTAATTACATTATTTTAGAGTATTTTTATTTTTATTTTTTAAAAAACTAATTAGTTTAACTAATAAACTAATATATAATCTAAAGATATACAACATATGATATGATTACGTAACTTATTTAGCTTCCTTAATTTTTTCAAAACAAAGTTAACACAGTCTTATAATTAAGACTGGAGTTAGTAACATCTAGAAAGATTAACTCCTAAGATTTTCTGCTTCAAATTAAATATCACTGCACCACACTGGTAATTTCTTTACTACCCAAAAGGTGAAATGTTGAGCATCATAAATTTGCATGAAACTCAAGGAGCTCTTATACTAAATGGATATGATTCATTCATGGTGCTTAATTAATATAAGATCCATTTTATAATTTAATTTCTTCATGGATCTTATATTAAGGATCAAAAGGAATGTATAAACTCAATTTGGTCCTTTTTATAAGGTTATGGTAATTACTTTCAAAAAATTAAGAAAATTAGTTCAATTTAAAATAATTGTTACAATTTCTTAAAATTACCCCTTAATTGGTATAATTCATTTGGAAAGAGGGGAAGAGAGGATGAAAACGTCATTACTTAAACTAACACTGAAATTTATTTGAATTAATCTGATGCACAATATTGAGGACGTTGAGAGGATCCGGACTCGTTACGAAACTAGCTCCTAGCCTCCAACTACAATTTCCTGCTACAGAATTTCTCTGCACCGGTATGTTTCTTGAGGACCTGAAATTTCATATGCCGAAGTTAAATGTCTTTTATATGTTCAGAATTATATTAACAGAACCCGTGCGTTGTGACTTATTAGTAGCACTGATACTCATACTGTTAGAGGAATTTGGACAAATAGCTAACAAACAAACACCACAAAAGTCAAGAGCTGGCTTTGTCATGTCTAATAAACTAAGAATTTGAACGATTAGCTAACTATAGGTATAACTCTGAGCAAAAAAAAAAAAAAAAACTATAGGTATAACAAATAAACCTTGATTAAATTAATTGCATGTTTTAAGTTGGTTCTTAGCTTGCATGTAGATTATCAATAAAAATATTTTTCTTAAATTGATTGAGGAGTTTCACATCCACACACACACTCAAACAACATAATTATTACTACCCCTAGTCCTAATTATAGGACTTAATAATTTATAGTGCAATTTACACTACAAATTAGATCCTATAATTAGTACCGGAGGGAGTATCCTCTAGATGGAGAAGTCAATACGTTAGATATATCCTTGACATGAACATATACAAATATAGAAAAGGTAAAGTGAACCTCATTGTTTCATTGGGGCAAGAGTTCACTTTCAGACATTTCATTTGAAACTTCCCTATCGGAACTCTTGAGAAGTTTGAACCAAACCATATTTTGCTCACTTAGTTATATTATTAGAAGACATGAAGAATGAGGGTTCTTTTGAAGATGACAATTCAATGGAAATATTACTAAGGTACTTCCTCCGGTCTTAATTATAAAAATACATTTTGGAGTTGGTTTTAGTTTTAATTATAAAATCAAGTTTTAACTTTTGTCAATTTTTTCCTAAAATACCCTTGTTGCTATTTTCTTAATAATAATTAAAAACACAAGGGTGAAGGAGCAAATTTACCAACCAACTATTAGGCCAGGAGCGTTGGGCACAAAAAACTTTTAATGGGTCCAAAACTACCAACAAACAATTAAATTTGTAAAACCATTACAATACCGTTAGATAGCATCTAACTTCCGTTAAAATTGAGTGCCACAGTGGGATTTGACTTCCAGCTCATGACTTTCCTAACCCAGAAATTTACCCAGTTTTAGAGCACTCGGAGTCGCTTACGTCGTTCAATGCGGCGCTTATGCAGCCGCCATGCGTCTTCACTGTCGATGGCCGTAGCTCTCAAATGCCGTCATCTATTACCACTCGTTTCAATTGGGAACAATTCCCTCCAATGCTCCCGCAACATTTTGACCTTTATTCGAGTCCCCAACAAGGTAAAATATCTCACTAGAGATCCCCAATCACCGGCTCCTGAAAATCCTCTGTTCAAAACTTGGTGTGATGTCTAGGCTTGTTCACTCTATTATTGTGGAGATCAGGGAGAAGAGAACTATCTCCTTTTCACTACTGTGAATTAGATTTGGGACACCGCAAGGGCTAGGAAAACACAGCTCCTCTGTTTCAAATCGAATGATTGCTTCGTAATCTTCTTCTGAACGAGCAGACCATGACTCTGTATTACGATGAGTTGACGCAATGGTGGCAACAACTTGACCACTTTGACGAAGTTCATGAATGTACGGACGAGCTATGTCCTCTAAAATAAGTTCTATATACTTTTCTCTAAGTTGTTTCGCCCTCTGATTGCAATTTCCCTGAACTATAGATGAAATGTGAAAAAAGAAAAAGCTGAATCTCAATCCTCTTCCAGTTTCGACAAAAAAAAATCCTCTTCCAATAGAAAATATTGCATGACAGATTATTCATTAAAAAAAAAAAAAAAAGAGTTCATCTCAATTTAATATGTGTGTAGAATGGGATCTGTTGGAGAAATGCTTGATCGAATTACTACCTCTTCTCTCTTGGGTTTGGTTGAGTTTGTGTGGTTCTTCGGTGTGGTTCTTCTCTTTCGCTGGCTCTCGGGTGTCGAACGAGAACTTTGGTTTCCTGTGTTGAAAGTGCAAACCTTTAATCTATTATGTTTGTCCGTTAGGCCGCTGGGAATTCTTCACCAGACCCCAAAAAAAAACAAATAAATAAAAATAAAGCCACCTAAGCATTGAGCTGGAAGTCAAATCCTACGTGGCACTCAATTTTAACGGAAGTTAGATGCCATCTGACGGTATTGTGATGGTTTTACAAATTCAATTGTTTGTTGGTAGTTTTGGACCTATTAAAAGTTTTTTGTGCTCAATGCTCCTGGCCTAATAGTTGGTTGGTAAATTTGCTCCTTTACCCTAAAAACAATAATAATTTAATAATACACTTATATATTCTATAAAGTAAATAATGTTTGTAACTCATTAATGTCATATACACCTCAATTATACTGTTTTTTTTTAATAAAATAATTTTAAGCAATTTTTGTCATATTTTTCCCATATCACCTCTACTAATATTTCCTCCACAATAATTAATTTAACAACACGCTTATATTCTATCAAGTGAGAGATTTTACTTTATTTTTTATTTTTTAAATAAAATAATTTTAATATTCATTTAAAAATATTTTTTGTAACTATCTATCCAAGGTGATTATTTTTTTTCCCTAAAATAATCTAATAAAACATTAATTTCATTATCTTTTTTCCAACAATAATTTAAAAAAAAACTTGCATTTGTATTATGCCCAATTAAATAGATATTCTCTTAATAGAAAAATCAAATAATAATATAACTGAAAAAATACACCCTCTACTATTTATACAGGGCCAGAGGGGTGGTTTTCAATAATAGGGGAACGAAACGTATTCAGATGGCGGAATATAGTGGAATAGGCGTCCTAATTCTGATGTCGTTTTTTTTTAAAAAAAAAAACAATCACTCAGCAGGGACATTTTCAGAAAATAATTATAATTAACTAATTTAACTTCTCTCCTTAATCTCTCCAAATTCTAGTAAATAGATCATATAATTAGAACTGGAGGGAGTATGAAACAGTTTGAGCCTAACTTCTGCATTTTTCACATAATAACCCAATCTGCTCACATTTTATTGCTTCAGTTCGAGAACAGGATTCCATTCGAAAAGAGTCTAATGTTAGTTCCCTATGTGTTTTGATGATTACTAACAATTGTAAACAATATTGAGAAAGTTTTTGACAAAGTTTAGGATGTTTTAAACTTGTAATTTTCTATCTGTCAAAACCAAACTCGAGCCTGTTAGTGTTGAACTCGAGCCTGGATTTGACAGAGAGCACAATCTTGTCAAACCATTCTCCAAACTCGAGATTGAACCTGAAGTTTAAAATCAAACCTTTGAGAAGTTCACATGAACTCGAGCCTACTGAGGTCAACCTCGAGTTCATCCTTTCCAGAAAGTTTTTGAACCTTGAAAACATGTTAAACCTTACACTTGCTCTCTGCAAACCTCAAGCTTGAAAGTTTTCAAAGGAAATTTTAAGAGCATGAACTCGAGCCTCTCATGGCGAACTTGAGTTCATCTCTGGCGGGACAAGTTTTTCAAACAAAGCACTGTTCTATTGAGAGAAAAGGTTTGTCAATGGACTCGAGCCTGACATCTTGAACTCGAGCCTAGTTTTGGCTGAGAGCTTCCAAAGTTTTTCAAAACATTCGAACTCGAGCCTAAACAGTTTGAACTCGAGCCTAAAAGTTACCGAGAGCAAAGAACTTTTCAAAATGTTTTAAACTCAAGAGTTTGCTTTGCAAACCTCAGGTTTGTTCTTTCAAGCTAAAACTAAGTTTGCTCAAAATTGTCTCGAACTCGAGCCTGATATTGATGAACTCAAGTTCATTTCAACCCGAGAGCTTCTAGTTTTTCAATGACATGAGAACCTCAGGTTTAAAAGACAAACCTCAGGTTCACACCTTTTGAACTCACATAATTTTGAACACTGAAGCAACGAACTCGAGCCTGTAAGAACTGAACTCGAGTTCGTGTCGCAGGTTCAGGAAATTTGAATTTGGGCATTTCAGAAATCAATGTTATTTGATCCTATTCTCTTCCAATATTATTCTCTGATATTCCCTGCTATGTTTAACGTATTTGCTAGTGGATTTCAAAGCATTAAAGAATGTTTGGTGAGAGATTAGAGTATAAAGCAAAAAGTAACTCAGAGCATTTATTGCAAAGTTCAGAAAGTTACTCCTTCTGCCCAAATCCTTCTGCACACGCACACAAAGCATTTAAGGATGTTTGCTGAAACAAGAAAACTCCTCTCCAACGGATTAATTCGCAGAAAGTCAACTATGATGACTTGGCTAACTGGATTAGGAGTAAACAAGTGAGAGAAGACCCCAAAACCACTTCAGAACACTTGGGCAACTTCCTCAACGGATTTATTTGGAAAGCAACAGTCATAAATTGATCTCTGAGTATAAATAGAAGAGCATTCAAGTCTTTCCAACAACTAAGACAACAGAGAGCGAAATTTGATCAAGAATTCATTCATTTCTTTTAGTTTTCACTTGTTTTGTCATCTTGACATTCTGGACTTCAATGTTTAACTTATCAACTCTTTGAGAGAGTATTCTTATTGATTATCTTTTGTAAAGAACCACAAGTCAGGGGACTTGGTGGTTGGGTGCATTGATTAACACTTGTAAGGGGGAGTGTGTTCTAGTGAGAGAACAACTCTTGAGTGCAGAGTGTGTAATCATTTGCAAGAAGATTAGTGGATTGAAAAAATCCCAAGTGAGGCTTGGGGACTGGATGTAGGTCAAGAGAAAGGGCCGAACCAGTATAAATCATTGTGTCGAGCTTTTCTTCCCTTCTCCTCTGTTGTGCTCTGTTTTTAGCTGTCCAAAACAGAACAAGGTTTCGAAAATTTTCTAGATACCCAATTCACCCCCCTCTTAGGTATCAAGCGAGATCTTTCATCTAATGCTTCTAATGGTGTTTCATTATTCCACTGGTTCCAACCTGAAATAATAATTTGTTAAATAATTAGAGAATAAATTTCATTGTCTTTGATATTTGCCTTATCTGATAACTAGATATGAAAAAAAAATCAATAGAAAGAAGAACTAACACAGATTTATACTCACATTAGTTAAGAGGAGGGATTCGTACTATTTGACATTTCTTTTGCCACTAAGTGTTGGGATTCGTACACGCAGCAGATTTAAAAATTTTACGAATCCTGTCCGGAGGATCACTCAACGACATTTAAATCAAGGTTAAGGAAGCCGAATCGTACCTTATAGAATTCGGAATCATCAGGAACAAGAGGTTTTCCTTTGATTTTAGCGAACTAGTAGCTCAAGAATCTACACAAACCTTTGCGCACATTTTCTCATGGTGATCAAGAAAACCCAAACTGTAGTGAATTCGTCTGCGTCTCGTTCTCTTTGAACTGGTGGGCTACTTTCTCGATCAGCAGAAGACGACTCTTAGAATCAACTTCCTCTACTGGTATCCACACGAACAATCCCCGAACACGGCTATGGCAGAGTGCTAGTGCCTCTTGTGCGTCTCTCTCAATTTTTCCAGTCTAGGGTTTCTTGTGGCTTTCTATAATACGCTCGACTAAAACTCCCGTAGGTTTTTCTAAACCCGATAGGCGAATCAAAATTAATCCTCATTAATTTTGAATTTTGAATCTGGATAATATATTAATTAAATCTATCTAATAGATCTAATCTAATATATTTATTTAATCCGAATTAAAACCAGATCTGAAATTCGAATCTTGAATTTAGATTAAATCTAAATTAAAAGCCTTTTGATTTAATTTATCTCTATAAATTAAATCCGAAAAATGATATCTATCTATTTAATTAAATATGAGATACTATATATCAATTTAATATTAAACAGATATACGATATCTTTATTCGAAATTAAATGAGATACAATATCTCTATTTGTTTCATATATTTAATTTATCAAATAAATTAAATACAAAACAAATATTATATATAATATTATAATCTCCATTAATAATATATATATATATATAAAATAATAATTTCGAATTTAATACACACACACACACACATATATATATATTTATCTTGATTAAATTCAGTATTCATTTAATCTCAGATTAATCTAAGATTCAATGAATCTGGACACTTTTACCCGTGTTGGATTATTCTTGTGTGCGACCCTGCAGGCCCATATGAGATTGGCAGTGAGCCAAGACCGTATCATCCCACAAGTCACAAGCGGTCTCTAGCAAGACATTGCGACTACCCAATTCACATGGAGATTGATGACACGATACTACCTATCGTACAACAATGTCATGTCCCTTTTGTCATGCGATAATTTGGTCAAGGATGAGGCATGGATAATGTCAACTTCCTGTTCTTGACCATTACTTTCTCGATTCTCGAGCAGTCTAATAAGTGAAATGGAAACTCCTTTCCATCACAGTATGGCCATACATTTCTTAGACTCACTCATCGAGGGGCCCAGTATTATCTCTCTACAAATGTGAGGGACAAATTCCATCTTGACCATTCACATTCCTCCGCATGAAAACCACTGATCCCGATCCCAGCCTTTAGCATCACCCAGTGAAAGGTGACTTTTGACTAGGTCAAAGACCAGTGACTCATCATGTAGGAATCCATGATGATTTTAGGTCATAGGGTGTCGTGACACGGTTATACATCAGATAAGCTTATGACTTAATCCATGCAGCTTTCTCATAGTAGGTCGGTCTAGCACCTTGTACTCTTATAAGTGCCCATGACTTTGATTCGTATCTGCATACCTCATCAAAGTCATACTGGTCTTAACTCATCTTCGCTCCCGCGTAGATGACCGATCAGGGACATTTAGGATAATCTATAAGATATATCTAGGGATATAGTTATCACCATAAACATGCGTATGAAGTGATAACTTAATGGAGAATAATGACTTGCCCCTAAGGCATAATTTCCAACAGACTCCCACTTGCACTAGGCGCAATCATTAATTACTCTAATTCCCATTGCCCTAACATGACGCTCATGTTTTGCTTGTGCAAGCGGCTTAGTAAGAGGATCAACTATATTGTATTCTCCTAATACTTTTCATATTTTTTATATCACCTCTATCTCTGATTTCTCCGATAAGATGAAATCGCCTGAGTACATGCCTGGTCCTTTGATGTGACCTAGGCTCCTTGGTCTGTGCAATAGCACCGCTATTATCACAGAACAAGACTATTGGATCTGAGATGGTAGAAACCATCCCTAGTTCAGTGATGAACTTTCTAATCCAAACAGGTTCCTTAGCTGCATACAATGCTGCTATATACTCAGCTTCTATATTGTAGAATCAGCTACAATGCTCTTCTTAGAGCTCTTCCGGCTCACCGCACAACCATTCAACAGGAATACATATCCTGATTGCGATCTTGAATCATCTTGGTTAGTTTGGAAACTCGCATCTGTGTAACCAGTGACACAGAGCTCATCCTCCAAGCCACCATATACCAAGAATAAGTCCTTAGTCCTTCTTAAGTACTTAAGGATATTCTTGACAGCAGTCCAGTGACCCTCACCGGGATCTTGTTGATATCTACTGGTCATACTCAAGGCAAATGACACATCTGGTCGAGTACATAACATGGCATACATGATAGATCCAATGGCGGAGGCATATGGAATCTTACTCATGCGGTCTCTTTGATCTTGTGTACTAGGACACAGATCCTTACTGAGATGGATGCCATGAAACATGGGCATGTTACCCCTTTTAGAATCCTGCATACTGAACCTATGTAGTATCTTGTCTATGTATGTGCTCTGACTTAAGCCTATCAGCCTCTTGGATCTATCTCTATAGATCCTTATCCCAAGGATATAAGTAGCTTCGCCTAAATCTTTCATTGAGAAAGACTTTCCTAACCAAGACTTGACACTCTGCAAGGTAGGAATGTCATTCCCAATGAGTAGGATGTCATCAATATAAAGCACTAGAAATACAACTGTGCTCCCACTAATCTTCTTGTAAACACAAGGTTCATCCATGTTTTGAATGAAGCCAAACTCTTTGACTAAGCTCTGAGATGCCAGCTTCAATCTATAAATGGATCTTTGAAGCTTACATACTTTACCAGTGTCCTCTGGATGCACAAAACCCTAAGGTTGTGTAATTTACACACCCTCAAGCAGCTTTCCGTTAAGGAAGGTTGTTTTGACGTCCATCTGCCATATCTCATAGTCATAATATGATGCAACGGCAAGAAGGAATCTGATTGATTTGGCGATTGCAACTGGGGAAAAGGTTTCATCATAGTCCACACCATGAGTTTGAGTGAATCCTTTTGCAACCAGCCGTGCCTTGAAGACATTTACTTTACCATCTATGTTAGTTTTCTCTTTGAAAACCCACTTGCACCCAACGGTTTTTACACTCTCAGGTGGATCGACTAAGGTCCATACCTTATTGTCGTACATAGAATACATTTCAGACTTCATGGCATAAGGCCATTTTTTGGAGTTTGGTCCCACTATGGTGTCTCGATAGGTCGTTGGCTCATTCTGCTCAATGAGCAAAACATCACGACTTCAAGTTATCAGAAATCCATATCTTTAAGGCTGTAGCCGTGATCTACCGGACCTTCGTGTGCCTTGTGTTACTTGAATAGGCTCACCAACTTGTTGTGAGTCTTCTCCAGTTTCCATCTATGGTTCCACACTGTCCTGTGACTCTCGAACTTCTTCGAGGTTCACTTTACTCCTACTGGTTCTTTTAGAGATAAACTCTTTTTCTAAAAAAGCACCATTCCGAATAACAAACACTTTGTGATCGGTGGGATTGTAGACATAGTATCCTTTAATTTCCTTAGGATACCCCACAAAAGGCATTTTGAGGATCTGTATGATAATTTATCAGAGGCTTGTTGTTTAACATAAACCTCATATCATCAAATCTTAAGAAATGACAAACTGGGTTTCTTACCAATCCATATCTCTTATGGTATCTTTTCAACTGCCTTTGATGGAACACTCTTTAGTGTGAACGCAATGTTTCTAGGGCATGACCAGAAAAGGAAGGTGGAAGATCTGTTTGACTCATCATAGATCGAACCATATCTAATAGAGTTCGATTCCTCCGTTCAGAAACACCATTCCATTGAGGTGTTCCTAAAGGAGTAAGTTGTGAGATAATCCCACAACTCCTAAGATGATCAACAAACACTTGGCTCAAATATCAACCACCTCGATCAGATCGAAGTGCCTTAATTATTTTGTCAAGTTAGTTTTGCACTTCATTTTGGAATATTTTGAACATTTAAAAAGATTCAATTTTATATTTGATTAGGTAGATATACCCTTATTTACTAAAATCGTCTATAAAATTAATGAAGTACAAATGACCTCCTCTGGCAGATGTATTCATTGGTCCACACACATCTGTATGTATGAGGCCCAATAAATCAGTGGCCCTCTCACTGTGTCCAATAAAAGGTGTCTTTGTCATCTTTCCCAATAAACAAGACTCACATATATCAAATAATTCAAAATCAAATGAATTCAGAAATCCATCTATAATGGAGTTTCGAAATGCGTTTCTCATTTGTATGGCCTAGACGACAATGCCATAGGAAGGTAGGACTCAAATCTTTTTACTTGATCCTTTATGTCACAGATGTCCATTCAATTTTATACTGTCCTTGAGAGCCAATACATTTATACAAATGCGTGAACCACATGTAGTATCTAATACCCATGTTTGAGGAAGTAGAAAAGCGAAAATCTATGACATAGATACCTGAAGCGATATCCCTGCTATCCTTCTTGTTCTTTTCAGATCTTCGAGGTAGAGTATGTGATTCTTCTTCCAATGACCAATTTCATTGCAGAAGAAGCAGACCCCATCCTTCGGAGGTTTTGCCTTCTTGGCTTTCCGTTTCATACCCCTTCCTCTCTGAACGGACAAAACAGAACTGGGCCTCTTCTCAAGGCTCTGCTCAGCAGTTTTGAGCATCCCATGCAGTTCAGAAATTGATTCCGCCATATTGTTCATGTTGTAATCCATGACAAAGTTATCATAACTTTCTGGGAGTGAGATCAAGATCACATCTGTAGCTAACTCCTGGGATATAGGGAATCCAAGCCTTTCAAGATGATCAATGTAGCCTTTCATTTTCAACAAAATGAAGACTAACTGATTCACTTTCAACCATCTTGCAAGAGAACAAGGCCTTTGTGGTCTCATACCTCTCTTAACTTGTCTGTTGTTGGAACATTTCCATAGGATGATAAATCATCTTAGACACCTCCATGTGTTCTAGATCTCCATCAAGGTCTGGAACCACAGTGGCATGCTTTAGGCATCCTGTATCCATAGAGTCATCCTGATGCTTCATATAAGCATCAGCCTGATCTCTTGGATCATTAGTTGTTGGCTCGTCAGGGATGGGTTGATCGATAAGATACTCATTTCTTTCGTGTTTAGGATCAACGCTTAAGTTCCCAAACATGTCAAGAAAGTTTGTCTGATCGAGTTCGTCCTTCTCAAGGACCGATCGCATTGATGGTGTTGCGGTGTTACTATTCGACATGATTCTACAATTTAAAAGATATGCAAAGTTTAATCAGTAACCTCCCACTGAATTAATAACCCTCATTATAATTAGTGGGCTAAAATCCATATTTGGCTTAATCTTAAGTCCGCTTTGGCAGGACGCTTAAAATCAAGTTATTTAGGTAGGCAACCTCTTTGCCAATTACATCCCATGTAACTCTTAGATCTTTATGGGATTTGATCATCATATGACCTAGCATGTTTAATCCCATCCAATGCCTTAAGATCCAAAACCGTTTTGATGATTTCAATTAAGTCAAAACAACAATGAATATAGAGTATCACCATTACTCTCTCTTGTCTCCCCAAGATTACTCAGATGCATCCACTTTGGTGGATCATACAAATGGGTGATCGATGTTTTGACAAGTATTCAATTATTAATGGCATTGTGACTTAAGATTTTATTTAGAGGGTATTATTAGATATAATCAAATTAATCCTATTAATTTAATTCTAAATTAATTATGAGTGATATAATCAAATCATAATTAAAACTCTAAATTAATCATAACATATGTTAATTCATACAATTATGAAATAAATCATTATGATTAAATTATTGAGACTTGCGGCTGTCGCTTCATTTTAATACGACTAGATCTATATCTTATAGGATTTCTAAAACCCTAATTGGCCGTATTAAAATATTCAAAAATTAATCTTGAATCAAATTTTAGATTAAAATAATATTAATTAAATCTGTCCAACAGATCTAATCTGATCTATTTATTTTAATCTAAAATAAAAGTCTGCCGATTTAATTTATCTTTATTAATTCTACCTATATGAATGCAATCATTATTGTATATCTCATATAGAATCTAAATTAATCATATAATGATCATATCAAAACATAATTTAAAACTCGTGACACACTACAAACAATTTCATATTTCGCGCTACAAACAATCAGTTGATCCCTACGGCGGTCCCGCTAGCTAGTTAGCGGGGCGGGGACAAGGGGCAGCACCCCCCAGAGCTTTTGAAAAACATCATATTCTTTTAGAAAGAGAGTTTCATAAAACTTAATTTCAAACCCCCAGGGGTGTTGTCCGAGCATGATCGAAAATTCTGAACGATTCAGAACGTCTTCGATGCGTACGAACGTGACGGACGATTCCGAATATCGTGCACTCTGAACAATTCAGATGTGGCTGCAAATTTGAACGATTCAAACGCTAACGCAGCTATTTTATTATAAAGCATACAAGATTCAATTTCTTGATACAAAGATTCGGTTTCTTGCATACAAAGATTCAGTTTCTTGCATATATATCACATATAATAGCATGTAGAAAAACCCAATTTAAACGCGAGTTGAGTTGGCTTTGATACCACTGTTGGGATCCGTACACGCAGCGGATTTAAAAATTTTACGAATCCCGTTCGGAGGATCACTCAACGACATTTAAATCAAGGTCAAGGAACCCGAATCGTACCTTATAGAATTCGAAATCATCAGGAGCAGGAGGTTTTCCTTTGATTTTAGCGAACTAGTAGCTCAAGAATCTACACAGACCTTTGCGCACATTTTCTCATGGTGATCAAGAAAACCCAAACTGTAGTGAATTCGTCTGCGTCTCGTTCTCTTTGAACTAGTGGGCTAATTTCTTGATCAGCAGAAGACGACTCTTAGAATCGACTTCCTCTACTGGTATCCACACGAACAATCCCCGAACACGGCTACGGCAGCGTGCTAGTGCCTCTTGTGCGTCTCTCTCAATTTTTCTAGTCTAGGGTTTCTTGCGGCTTTCTATAATATGTTCAACTAAAACTCCCGTAGGTTTTTCTAAACCCGATAGGCGAATCAAAATTAATCCTCATTAATTTTGAATTTTGAATCTGGATAATATATTAATTAAATCTATCTAATATATTTATTTAATCCGAATTAAAACCAGATCTGAAATTCGAATCTTGAATTTAGATTAAATCTAAATTAAAAACCTTCTGATTTAATTTATCTCTATAAATTAAATCCGAGAAATGATATCTATCTATTTAATTAAATATGAGATACTATATATCAATTTAATATTAAACAGATATACGATATCTTTATTCGAAATTAAATGAGATACAATATCTCTATTTGTTTCAGATATTTAATTTATCAAATAAATTAAATACAAAACAAATATTATATATAATATTATAATCTCCATTAATAATATATATATAATAATTTCGAATTTAATATATATATACACACACATACACACACACACACATATATATATATATTTATCTTGATTAAATTCAGTATTCATTTAATCTCAGATTAATCTGAGATTCAATGAATCTGGACGCTTTTACCCGTGTTGGATTATTCTTGTGTGCGACCCTGCAGGCCCATATGAGATTGGCAGTGGGCCAAGACCGTATCAGCCCACAAATCGCAAACGGCCTCTAGCAAGACATTGCGACTACCCAATTCACATGGGGATCAATGACACGATACTACCTATCGTACAACCATGTCACGTCCCTTTTGTCACGCGATAATTTGGTCAAGGATGAGGCATGGATAATGTCAACTTCCTGTTCTTGACCATTACTTTCTCGATTCTCAAGCAGTCTAATAAGTGAAATGGAAACTCCTTTCCATCAAAGTATGGCCATACATTTCTTAGACTCACTCATTGAGGGGCCCAGTATTATCTCTCTACAAATGTGAGGGACAAATTCCATCTTAACTATTCACATTCCTCCGCATGAAAACCACTGATCCCGATCCCAGCCTTTATCATCACCCGGTCAAAGGTGACTTTTGACTAGGTTAAAGACCAGTGACTCATCATGTAGGAATCCATGATGATCTCAGGTCATAGGGCGTCGTGACGCGGTTATACATGAGATAAGCTTATGACTTAATCCATGTAGCTTTTTGATAGTGGGTCGGTCCAGCACCTTGTACTCTTACAAGTGCCCATGACTTTGATTCGTATCTCCATACCTCATCAAAATCATACTGGTCTTAACTCATCTTCGCTCCCGCGTAGATGACCGATCAGAGACATTTAGGATAATCTATAAGATATATCTAGGGATATAGTTATCACCATAAACATGCGTATGAAGTGATAACTTAATGGAGAACAATGACTTGTCCCTAGGACATAATTTCCAACACTAAGTGTCTCTAAAATTATAACTCCAAAACTGAATACATCAGATTTTTCTGAAATTTTCCTTGCATTACATATTTAGAAGTCATATAACCACTAAAAATAAAAGTAAAGATTTGTTAGTATTAATAAATTACAACAGAGATCAATATTGTGGACAAACTTGAAAATAAGGGGGAAATTCCACGAATTTAAGAAATGTTCACAGAATATGTCCAATTTCTTTTCTGTTTTGCTTTTCATGATCTTAGTTTTTAAAAATAACAAGTGGGGAGGAAGGCCTAAGGAAGAGTTCAACACTTGCAATGTCTCAACAATTCTGTTAATATTTACTTGGTCTTCATCATCAATTGTAATTATATCATGTTAAAATCTGAAATTTTTGGATTCATCTTACTATCTAATAAAACATTGTTAGATTTGAGATCACGATGACTGACTTTGAGGCGAGAATGTTCGTGCATATAAGAAAGTCCTTGTGCAATTCCTCTTATAATTTTTAAATACTCAGACCAATTTAGTAATCTGTGTCTTTTGGAATCTACACAAGTAAATAACATAATTAAGAAATAAATAACAAAAATAAGTTTGATGGAAAAAATCCATATAAAACACGCACATAGAATTTCAACCAAATTTGAATGGTTGTATACCCAATAAAAAGAAATCAAGGCTCTTGTTAGGCAAGTATTCATAATGTAAAATTTAATTTTGGCCCACCCCCCAATTTTTTTAATACATCCCCCCCCCCTCTATCTCTCTCTCTTGTTTTTTTTTTGTTCCCTCCCCCTGAGACGTTGACAACTTAAAATTTTGGAGCTTTTGATACTTAGCTCTTATTTGATTCCTAAGGATGCTTGCAAAGCTTTCAACATTGATAATATTTGCACTCTTGTTGCAAAATACTATCCTACTGATTTTACAAGCAAGAGAAAATAATTTTGAAACCTCAACTTCAACATTCTATCATTGATGCTTCTAGTCATCTAGATTTGAACAATCTGTTAACTTTACCCGAATTATGTTGTACTTTGATGAAAACAGAGAAATCTAAGGTGTATTACTTGATTGATTGATTCGCCTCTTATTAACTCTTCCAGTTTCAATAGCTACCACAGAATGCTCATTTTCAGCAATGAAAATAATTAAGATAAGGTTGCGTAACAAGATGGAAGATTATTTTACTGCAAATAATATGGTAATTCATATTGAAAAAGAAATAACTGACACCTTCACTACTTATTCAATTATTGATGTTTTCAAGTCATTAAAAGAACAAAGAGAATTACTTTAACTGAAAGTAATTTTCGATTATTTCATTTAGTATAATGTTTTATTAATTTTGTATTATAAATTACATTGTTAACTTTTAATATTTTGATATATTATATAACAAGCAATCTTCTGAAATTTCATAATATCTTCTCATTTTGTAGTTGATATGACATCCATACTAGAGATATGCATGTTATCTTATACATTAGAATTGTTAAAATAATTTTATTATAAATTTGAATATTTTAAAATTGTTATATAATCTTAAAAATTTTAATCAGTTAATGCGTATACATTTAGCCCCCCCCCCAAAAAAAATTGTCTCAAGCTCCGCCCCTGGTCGTATGAGTATAGTCTAATATATATTTCCGAACTTTAGGGCTTTTTTTTCGTATGTTTCATATTTTGATTATACGCTGCATAATAGGGTTTGTACTATAGATGAAACTCTTTGATATGTAGTTTATGTGGGCTAATTTTTTTTAAGCGGGCCTAAATGTGTCTAGGCATAAATTGATTAATTATAGGGTAATTATGGAAGGTCGTTTCATATATATATGGTATTTCCAATTATTATGAGTCATATTATTTAATGATAAAATATGACTCTATGAGTGATATTTCTTTACCAATATATGTCTCTCTATGGAAAAAATATGTTATCTCTCTAAGGATAAATTAGTAGAGAGGAAGAGGTACGTAGACCACTAGAAATATGTTGAAAGAAGGAACAAAAAAAGACATATCTAATCTACTACGTGTGAGTGGGAGATGTTGGTAAATAGCTTGATCTACCCTTGGTGGATTAGGCCCAAATCCAAAGTATTGGGCCATAGTATAAATAATATAAAAGCTTGTGTGGATATATATTGTATTTCCTCATTACTATGGGTCATATTATTTAACGATGCAATATAACTCTACGAGTGATATTATTTTATCGATAAAATATTTCTCTCTATGGAAAAGATATGTTGTCTCTCTGTGAAAATAATTAATACATTAGTCAAGAAGAAGGGGTATGTAGAACACTATAAATTGGTGTAAGGAGTTCAGTTGTGAATCACTTGAATAGTGATATTCAAACTCACTTGTTCATTTTTCCTCTGTATAACTCTTTCTTCTTTTTCCTGTCTATGGTTTATTTGTTGTCCGTCATAATCACTTGTGTAACTATGATCCGATTCGCGAGTTGGCATTAGAGATAAATGGTCGCACTCCAGCCATGCCCAATATTCTTACAATATTTAATACACCACATGACACATATACACATGTAGAAAAAGATTATCTTTGTTTCATCGAGGCAAGAGCTCAGACTCTTCCATTGAACCGCCTGACATGGAAGTTGAACTCTGACGAGTTTGGCTCAAACTCAATTCTGCTACCATAGTTGGATTAGAATGCATGAAGAATGCGGGTTCTCTTGGAGATGGCAATTCAATAGAAAGATTACTGAGATATAAAACAATTTGAGCCATTGTTGGCCTATCTTCTGGATGTTGTTGAACGCACAATAAGCCAATTTGCACACATTTTCTTGCTTCAACAGTTTGAGAACAAGATTCCATTAGAAAAGGGTCCAGTATTTGTAATGGTGTTCCCTCAATCCACTTATTCCAGACCTTGTCAAATAATTGCATAATCAAATCCACCTTAATTAGCATCTTAACTTGCATGAAATAGATATGACAATATGAATACAATAGGAGCAACAATTAGCATAGGTTTAATACTTACATTGGTTAAGAGGTATGATTCATAGGATCCAGCATTCCTCTTACTACTAAGCACTTCTAAAATTATAACTCCAAAACTAAATACATCAGACTTTTCAGAAAATTGCCCATTCATTAAATATTCAGGTGCCATATAACCACTACAAAATTAAACAAAAAATGAAGGAAATATGTCAATGTTACATTAGTATAATATAGAAACATAGATATGTTTGGGACAAATTAATAACGATATTGAGAAAAACTCATCAAAGAAAGAAATAGGATATATGAAGACACATGTTCACTTAGTAAATAGATACAATTTCCTTTTGTTTCTCATGCATTTATTAATAAAGATAATCAGTTAGAAAGGAAGCCATAAATGCTTACTATGTCCCAACAATTCTATTTGTACTTCCTTGGTCTTCGTTTATGGCTATCATTCTTGCCATACCAAAATCTGATATTTTTGGATTCATGTTGTTATCTAAGAGAACATTGCTTGGTTTGAGATCACGATGAATGACTTTAAGGCGAGAATGTTCATGTATGTAAGAAAGTCCTTGTGCAATTCCTCTAATGATTTTGAACCGCTCAAACCAATTGAATAACCTTTGTTTTTCAGAATCTATATAATTAAGTCAAGTAGTTATGAAAATAAGTGTCAGTAACAAACTAATAATTGGAGAAAAACCCACATAAAGGATGTGTAGAACTTTAACCATAATATGTAGAAATAAGGATATAAGTTTGTACCAAATAAGAAGAAATCAATGCTCTTGTTAGGCACATATTCATAGATAAGAATTTTTTCTCGTTCTTCCAAACAAAATCCCAATAATGTCACTAAATTTCTATGCTGGAGTTTTGCTATAAGCAAAATTTCATTCTTGAATTCTAACATTCCTTGTACTGAACTTTTTGAAAGTTTCTTGACAGCAATTTCTCGCCTATCAAGAAGAGTGCCCTGAAAACATAATAGAATTATTATAGTTAGGAATCTGATATATAATTAGTTAGTGGTAGTAAGTTTATTATATCACCTTGTAAACAACTCCGAATCCTCCTTTTCCTATTTTGTTCTCCTCAGCAAATTTATTTGTTGCAGCTTCAATTGTAGCCAAGCTAAATTGCAAGGACCTCAGATTTGAACCTTCTTCTCCAACTGGACCAGTATAATGGAGTATCAATATAATTAATAAGCATGCTATGGTAAATATAAACATTCTTAAAGTTTAAAAGTAAAGAAACAATATATTACAGTGTTCTGTGAGAATGGATTGGCTTCTCTTCCTTCTTTTTCCCCTCAGCAAGTAGAAACCCACCAAACATGAAAGTATCACTAAAACAATAATGGGGACAATAATGATCTTGACAACAGATTGTGATCCAGTGCTATCACCTCGTCCTGATTGCATAGTACACCAAACAAACGTGTCACTTGTGTTATTAAGAGCACAAGATAGTTCATGGTGATGACAAAGAAATTGGGGGAAGAGGGGGGAATAGTACTTTAGTATCTCAAAATTCTGTATATTTTTAATTAATTATACCGCTGTGCGTCGTTCTATTGCAGTGGAAAGAGAAACACTAAAGTAACAAGAGCATAATTGTTTTGCCAAAAAAAAAAACAGAGCATAATTATTCAAATTTAGGAATTTTCAACCATATCTTCTCAAGGCAAATTTTTTGGTTTTATTCAATCATATGATCTATAACTTTATCCTCATCTCAAATATAGATAAGCTTGCTACCTATACATAAATGCAAAAAGAGGGTGGCCCAATGCACAAGGTTCAGCCTCTCAATACATAAATGAAATTGAAGAAAGTTAACGCTAAAAAGAAACGCAACTTAAATCCTCAAGTCACCTCTAAAAAACAAGCAAAGCGTAATCTTCATATATCATAAGAATGGTTGTTTTAAAAATCAATCACTATATTCTACTTTTATGTTTAATATAGAAGTAGTATATATGTGGCAGCCTAGCTGGTTAATGAGAAGGAATATTTATACTAGCAAAAAAATTCGGAGGAATTTATATATATAGCTAGAACCAGAATAAATTGTGGGGACCTTTTGGTCCAATGACATTAATCAGTTGTCTTAAGTTTTTATTTAGTGGAAGGTT
Organism: Acacia crassicarpa; assembly: GCA_034222035.1. Lineage (NCBI taxonomy): Eukaryota > Viridiplantae > Streptophyta > Magnoliopsida > Fabales > Fabaceae > Acacia > Acacia crassicarpa. Next base: position 42,125,631 of record JAWXYG010000001.1, on the reverse strand, counting down.
GCGAGTTCAACTCTCTATGAATATGAATATGACATATGTGTGAGCTGATGAAGTATGGAAAAAAATAACCAAAAGGAATTAAGGTGGAGTTATAAATCTGCACCCTCCCCGCAACTGTCCTCCGCTCTTCAAATGTCTCCTTTTGGCTTCCCACCCTTTTAAATCTGAAGCCTATAAGGTATCTAATCTCAGCTATCCATGTATTCTTTTTAGATTATGCATCCAACAACTAAGATTTTTTTTTTTTTTTTGGTTTTTTCATATATATTCTATGTTTACTATTTACCAACAAGCAATTGGTTGAAATGATAAGTAAAGTCAACCCTATAAAAAGAACACAAGTTCAAATCTTAGGAAGTGTATTTGTTGAAAGAGGTAAAAATCATTTACACTCTAAGCCTCAAAAGGGATTATATCCTTGACCCAATGAAAAAACTATATATACTAGTATATTTTTTTTAAAAAAAAAAACACCTAAGAGTCTAAATAAACAGCAACTAAATATCCAACAAATGAGAAGAACACAATGAACTAAATTGCTAATATATTCATCGTAAAAAACTTTCTAATGGATGTGTCCAAAAGCTAAAAACTTATTTAATATAATATTCAATTCCTTCATACTAAACTTGTTTGTTTAATCTTTGCAACATTAAATATTATCCCCTCCGGTCTTTAAACTTGTTGCTTAATTCCCTCACTTTTTCCCTCTTTGATTATTGTTGAGGGAATAAGGGTAAATTATAAAATATATATTGACAAGAGAAAATGGAAAATTGATAGGACTAGTCAAGTACCTTGGGGTGGCGTTAGGGCGATGGATGGGGGAGGAAATGGCTGGGATGATCCAGTGCTATCACTTCCTCGTGATTATATACATAATAACAATTCACCTTGTTTACAGGGAAGGGGAAATATACTACTTCCCTTCGGTGCTTAATATAATATCCATTTTTATAGTTCAATTTCTTCATAGTGGGTCTTATATTAAGGCTACCTTTTAGTATTTCAAAGTTTTGCATTCAACAAATGAGAATATCACAACATGAAAATTCTAATATATTCATCATCCAAAAGTCAAAAACTTATAATAATAGTCAATTCCTTCGTACTAAACTTGTTTCTTTAATTTAATCTTTAGAATAAATGATATCCATATACAGCAAAACCTAACCCAAAAAAAAAACGCATATGATGCGGCGTGCATATCATTATAAAATAAGAAAAAGGAAAAATTATATTGATAGGACAAGCCAACTACCTTGGGACGGCGGTGGCATCACGGTGGTGGACGGGGGAGGAGATGGCTGGGATGAAACAGCCGCGTAATCATAGAAGGGGTAGCCCTCATATCTAATATAGCAGCTGGGACAGATAGCCCTACCACCATTCTTTCCGCTACAGCATAGTTGAATTTCTTTGGAAACATTCTCTAAGCAGGACCTGCAATCATGCTCAGACAGATCAGAACTGCACTGAGCAAAAGCATACACATTCCCAGATTGGCTTGTAGTATCATTGGCTGCTGCAAACTTATGATGAGAGCCTCCTGTTGGTGCTTGCTTCTTTACCTTATCCAATAGTACCTGCACATATTGATCCGCGAGTGTGGTTGAATTAGCTGTGCTCACTAAAAAATGTGATACATCAGAGGCGTTGTATATCCCAAAGATTGAACGATATGAGTATCGAAACGCGCAATTGTCATAGTATCCAACTGCCTCTTTCTGTTTGGACAGAGTCGTGGGAGACGGATGGTGGCGTCGAGGAGGCAACCACGGCAAGAATCAGGCTTCACATCGCCTCTGCAGAATCCAAGTGCGTAAACTGTGTCAGGGTTTTGGCCATGCGAGGAATTGATGAAGCCATATTCAATGTTCGAGTCGTGCGAAGTGAAATCCGAAAGAACGGTATTGAGGTTGGTGTGGTAGACACTTTTGTCTGTGTAGTTACCTCTTCCTGAGTAACAATAGGCCAATAGGAAATCAGGCTGGGCGGTGAGAATAAGAAAGTGATGAGAAAAGAAAGCGAGCAGAGGCAAATGAAGTATAGTCATTGTAATACCCTAAAAATCCTATTTAGCATAACCACTAAATGATACCTATTAGAGTAGGTGAATATGTGGTCTCAAAGATATTATAGTTCATCTAGTTTAAAATTAGAAAATTTTCTCCTAGAGTTAAATAAACCAAAGCAACTCAAATACTCTAAGTTCATTTAGGGATCATAAAATACCCTATAAATTTTCATATTGAAGCATAGTTCATATTTAAATTTTAAAGGGGCATAAAATGTTATTGAAATATCAAACAAATTAGAGGAATGTGTCAATAATTGATTAGACAAATAATTATACATTAATTAAAGTAATTGCATTAATTTTTGCAATTAATTATTGAATCCTCTTAGGAACCATAAAATATCATAAAATGCAAGTAATTACCAAATTAAATTATGGTTCACATGGAATTAAAAGGACCAATGAGGAACTATGGAGAATACTTAAACAAGATAGGAGAAAAATAATAAATAGTTAGGTATTCATTAAATTACATAATTGTGCCAAATCTTTATTACTAATCAAGGAATTGATTAAGCATCATTAACTTATTAAGAGGTGAAATTTACTAAAATACCCTTAATTAGCACACTAATGCATAAAATCATGATTGACTCATAGAAAGCCCTAAAGAGTTATCATCACACTGAGACCAATTAAGGGGTGAATAATAACAATTAATGAGCAATTGAAATTACAACAATGAAGACACTAAATTTAACTAAATTAAATTATGCATAAATAAAGATGTATAATTCCAATTAAAAGTCAATGGCTAATTAAGAGTTGTTTAAATGAATTTCTAATGACTATAATTAAATTGGGGTTCCTAAAATAATATAAGATATCATGAAAATAGGAAAGTATGTTGTCTCCAAAATAGTAGTGTATTTATTCTACTTCTTGGATAAGTAGTCGGTAGGATTTAATAGGGCAAAATTCAACTCCCTAAGTTTTATTAGGGGTCATAAAATATTGTAAAATGTCCTAAAAACCCCTAAACCAATTAAATGAAATTTCCAACAATTCAAGAACGATTAAATTCACACTTAGAGGTATATTGTCATATAATTCACATATTAACAAAATTCCGTAAAGGAGTAGGAAGAGATTTAAAACAATTAGAGAAAACTAAAATTAATCATTGGGCATCAAAAATACATCTTAATTGAATTGACATTCATAACTAACCTAATGGCAAATATTAACAAACAATTCGAATTATTTAGGCTAAATTCCATATTAAAGCTTAACAAGGAATCGATTAATTGAAACAATTGGAATTAGTAGGATCATAATTGGATTGGGGAACAATTAAAACATTTCAAACTAAACCTAATTAAGCTAAATCAAATAATAAACAAGAAGAAATTAAATTAGGGCTTTTACCACAACAATGCACATTGGACCAATTTTTTTGTAACCCAAACTTTTGCCCAACAAATCAATAAAGCCCAAAACAAAAATGGAACCCAAAAATTCAGAGGTAGGGCACGGTTTTGAAGGCTTCAAGGGGAAGAAAATGAATTGATCACATGGTCAAATAAGGTCAAAACTTGCACATGAAGATTTACTATTCAAAACTTGGAGTGCAAGTTCTCTAACTTCTTGAAGAAGGAGAAGAAAAAAAGATGAAGGAGGAGAGAGAGGGAATTTCGGTTTTTATAGTTGGAGGGTGAGGATGGAATAATTCAATTAAAACCTAGATCCAATGGTGAGAATTAGCCAAGAGTAAAGTTGCATTTATTTACAAGATTGCCCAACCTTTTCACTATAAATAGAGGGCCAAGTTCACTCATTTTCCTCACACCAAGCAAAGCAACACTTGCTTATTTGAGAGAGAGTTGGACGAAGAGCTTGAAGGAGTCCAAGCTTTAGGTAAGCAAAGTTCTTTAGTTTTGAGTTTATATTCATAGATAGAAGTAGTTTTAATCTTTAAAATTCTAGAATAATTTTAGTTTCATGTTTTTATATTTAAAAAAATAGCTTCATTTCGAAAATTTAGTGAAGGAAGTAGTTCTGCAAAATTTCCAGGTTAAGAACACTGTAGTAACGAAGTTCTGGCGAAAATTCGTCGGTTAGGCGATTTCTGAACGGATCACAGAAAAACGCATATTTCATGTTGAAAATGTTATTGAAAAATTCTGAGAAAATTCATGATGAAATTAAGCATATAGAGCTTTCCAAATATGTAAATAACATGTTGCAATGAGCTCTGTACAGTGAGAAAGAAATTCACAAAGTTTAGGCTGCGAAAATGCTGGAAATTCTGGGCAGAGGATGAATGCGTGAAATCTGGGAATGATTTTTAAATTCTGGGCAAAGTCTGGTATTTTTAATGGAAAATAGACATCCTAAGGAGTCCGGAACATTTTACGGATCTTCGTTTCGATTTTTCTAGAATTAGTTATGAATTTCCAAAGATAGTGAATTTCTGCCCAATAATTCCAGCGGTTTTTCAATAAATTATGAGAAAATAAAATAATGGTTTAATATACCAAGGGTAGATTAGTCAATAGTGGCCAAAATATCTTTTAGAATATTATCTTTAAATTAATAGGACGATATTGCTCTGATAGGCTGTCCGAAAGAACGCAGACCGATCAATTACATACCGAGACTATCGACTCAGGTACGGACGCGTATTGTAACACTAACTCTGATGCTTATGGTATGCTTATATGTGATAGATAGTCTAAAACCCTGTTTTGAAAAATTGATCATACACATACATCTTGATACGGGTTATAGTCGTGATAATGCCGTTATGTTTTCCTAGCGCTGAGGACACGGATGTACACCGTGGCACTGGAGATAGTGCAGACTGTAATAACATACATGTTGCAGTAGCCGTGTAATGTTATTATGTGAATATATGAATATTGTATGTGATTAAATGTTGTTTTGCCATGGATATCTGTCATACATATTTGATACATAAGCATGAGGTTAACCGTTACCTGAGGTTCAATGGTAATTGAACCTCAGCTCTGACTTTAGGCTCAGGACCCTCAGGAGGTCAGACCGAAGAGAAGGGTAAGCAGATAGCGTGACGGAGCAGACGAGGAAATTCTGTTGAAATTTTTATTTTACCGTCTTTTGATTTATTCGGATATTTTGGATGACTGTAACAATACACAGATATATCATTATTGAATGTTATTCAGTTACTCATTTTCACGACCCTTCCGATGCTCTACTCTGATAAACCCTTTTTGAACTCTAATAATTTTATTTCGAAAAAGCTTTAGAAAACGGGGTGTTACAGTCATTGTGTTGAAGGAATTATGATAGAAGAATCAAAGCATTTTGGGTTTTCTGGATGACTGAGCTTGCTTATCAAGTTTGAAAACTCAACTTCTTCATTGATGGAGTGGAAGAAAAACGGAAGCAGAAGGAAAAATCATACATGCATGAATTATAAAGTTAAATATATAATGGATAATAATAGTGAGAACTAAATTAAAATATGATAAATTAATTAACATATCTCAAATGTGTGTATGGATAAGGACAAGGAGCCGGCCGGCCAGATCATATTTAAGTTAGGCCTCTTCCAAACTAACAACTTATTCAAGAGTGAGTCAGTACTAATGATGAATATATATTTGAATATGAAGAGTAAGTGATGCATACAATCGAATATAATATATAAAATGTAACTTACTGGGGTCATTTTCCGCCAATCGAAATTTTCGGAAGTTTCAGATCATGGCATGACTTTTGAACCATTCAATTCCATCGGTGAACAAATTTTTAAAAAATGATACTTTGTTGGAATCATATTTTGCCAACTCAGACGTACGTCAATTTGATTATTCCACCTGCTCATTTTATTTTGTTATCCAGAGTGAACCAGGCTATCTTTATTTAAAAGCTAGATTCAATTATGGATGACTTTTTGCTTAAAAAAGTTACACAAGACTTTGTTATGTGGTGGTTTGGATCATAAACCGTAATTTGTGAAGAGTTCTCCTAAGAATATTTTTTCAATATTTCAAGCTTCCCTTTCGTTGCCAAGTAGCTTGATTATTGGAGGAAGGATTCATTGGTATTGGGAAGAAGTCTTGGAGTTTGGACAAATGAGAAGTTATGATCAATACTTTGACAAATGGAGTTAGGGAAATGGATGGACGAGTGGGACCCACCCATTTTCTCCCTCACTTCTTTTTCTTTCCACATTTTCTCTTTTATCCAAATAGAGGAAAAACTGCTATTTTTCTCTCTAATGTTCTTTCCTCTCATATTTTTTCTACCTCAAAACAGTCAAAACAAGGGGTAAAGAATAGAATTTATGAAACAAATTAACACCCTAATTAACAATACGTTTACCACCGAGAGGATTGTGGCTGTGTGTGTGTGTATATTGAAATGACAAGGAGCCCGTTGATATTTAAGGTAGCCCTCCAAAACCAACTTCTTATTTGGGAGAGTGAGAGGCACAATTTATAGTCTATAACTTCGTACGTGCAAAGCATATGCCGTATCAAGGAATAATTAAAATGTGAACATAATATTGATCCCATGAGGATTTGGTACCAACAATTCAATTAAGCAATAATTTTACACTTTTATTGAAGTTGAGTAAGATAAAGTTTAATTAAAATGAGTGAATCAAAATTTTTTTAAAAAAAGTACAAAAAATAACAATAGACATTAGTCCTTTATTAGCTTCATATACCCTTGATTTCACTTAATTAAGTAGTATCGACATGAATTTTGTTACTCTAGAGTATTAATAGATATAAATATCCCTCATTACTTACACACATCTCTCAAATTAAAAATGTTACTCCTAACATAGCTATTCAAGAGGCCATAAATATTTAATATCATTTTAATATAATTATATGGGTCCAATAAGTATATCCATATCCTATTGATAAAGTAGAATAAATTCTAACCCCACGATACTTAACCTTATGGTCCAATCAAGATCCCTTTTCTAAAGCTAATCTAAATTGTCCAAATTTATTTAACATATTTAATAGTAATCAAGCACTAAGTAGATAAGAAATAAACAAGATTAGGTAACCAAGATTAACATTAAACATAACCAAACAAAGTATAATTCACTTATTAATTCATATTTCCTCTACGTTCCATGGACAAAATTAGCTACACGTGACTTTAATAAACTCCATTACAGCACAAGCAATCTCAGCAATAATTCCATGTTAAACAGCTTCACTGCTTCTGCTCAACACTCAAGAAGAATAGAGAACTAAAGCTCAATAAATGGTGCTTTCCACGTTTATTGCAAAAGATGGCATGGAACTTTGAGAAGTCGAGCTCTCCTCCTTCCTCCGGATTCAGGTTAAGTGCTTCTCTTTTATATACTCCTTATGTGTCTATCTCTCTAATTTTGGGGTGAGTACTTTTTTTATATCTATATTTTATTTATTAAAATTAAATTATGTGTTGCTTCTGAAATATTTTTTATATCTAATATCTCAAATTAATTAATTTACAGTTTAACATTCAGAAATATTTTTCTATAACACCCCTAAAAATTAATTAATTTAACATACTGGATGTAAAAAATATTTTAAAATGTAACATATAATTCAATATATATATATATATATATATATATATATATATATATATAAATGCGCTTACCCCAAAAAAAAATAGAGTGATAAGCACACTAGAGGAAAATACTTAGTCCGAAACCCCTTCCGTCACTGTTGAAGCTAGAAAAAGAACAGAGCAGCCCATGGCGTCCTCTGATCTATCTCCCTCCAAGCTTTCGTTCTCTGCTCTCTACTGTCGAACCCAAACTGAAACATTCTCTACTTTCGCTTTCTTTTTGATTTCTACAAAAAGTCTGTGCAACTCTAATTTATCTAAGAATTTCCTTCTTTACAAATTCCCGTAATAATTGCCAAGAAAGATGCATGCTTAAGCATCCATATGTCTCTTAACTTAAAATTGTTGAACTACTCCAAAATTACATATAAATTTCTTTCCACCATCAAAATATTATAAAAATACATATAGGAATAAACCTCCTTACTCCTTTAACATTCCATCGAATAACTTATATGCGTTCTTCATATCAACTTGCAAAACAACACCACTACTACATAATATTACCCCAAATAACTTCAAACATCAACTTTGATCTCAAAGCCTTAAAAGTCTACGTTCTGAACAAGGCTATACTCAAAATAAAGTACCATTCAAGCCTTTAACATTCTTCTTATAGTGTAAGCTTTAACTATCTAACAATTTTAAGAACATTCCAATCACTTTCTTCTCTCGAACATTATATGGAACACCTTGAGTGCCACCAAAATCATACAATACAATCAAACTCCTTACTTTACAAATTATTGCCAAATAATCCCCAAACCTCAATATATACCCATACTATGCTTCCCAAAGTCAAATATTTACTTATAATTAAAACTATCCA